>ML685786.1:8003271-8046414 GCA_007922175.1 Pelusios castaneus | reverse complement strand
TTTTAATAAGGGAAAAACATCACCACCAAGTCAGGCTATGTGGGGCGGGGGGGGGGGGGCACAGAGCGCCCACACATCAGGCACACGAAATACACTCAGGGCACGGTCCTATTTTCTACTGGCCAGTGCCCTGCTGAGCCAGGCCCAGCTCCAGGGAGCCCTGGCACGAACCCCCACTAGCGCAGGCGAGGCTGGACGTTTCTGTGAGCGCATCTTCGGCTTGCACTCAGCTTTGGCGTCCTGCAGCCTGTCTCGGGTGCCCCGTGACCACAGCATATAGTAAACCATTTCATGCCTACACAGCAGTGAGCTCTGGGGGGTGGGCACCACCTGGCCAGATTTCGTCGACTGTCACCTGTACCAGGCAGGGCCAGATTAAGTCAAGGGCTAGAGAAGTTGCAGCCCTAGGCCCTGGCCTAAAGGGGGCCCTTCCTCAACCCCAGCACCCAATCCAACCCTCACTGACGTCTGGTCCCGTCTGCCCAGCCCCCAGGCTGGTGGGTGGGCTGCTCCACAATCAGCTCGCCCCGGGGCAAGGCAGGCGTGTGACGATCACAGCTTCTGGTCTGCGGCCTCTGCAGAGCCCCGAATACCACAGGTCCACGCCCCACTCCCAGCAGTGCCAGCCTGCAGACCCCTCCTGCCCTCCCCCCGCCCCCAGCAGCCCCACAGTAGCACCAGCCCACAGCCCCCCTCAGGCCGTCCCACAGCAGCACCTGCCAGGACCCCGGAGCCCCTGACCGCACCCACAGTACCAGGCATCATGCCCCCTACGCAGGGCGCCGCTGCACTGGGGGGTCCCCACAATGGTGGGCAGTCCCAGGCCCTCCTAAGCCTTGATCCAGCCCTGGTGACGGGCAGGAAAGGCCTGGATTAAAGTCGTTCATCCAAGTCGTGCGACCTTCTTCGGCAGTGGACTCTAGGAATAGCTTTGGGGGCATCTAATTTCATCTAGTGTCCACTGGCCTTGGGGCGGTTTTGATCTAAGCATTATGAAGCTAGCAATAGCTGAACTCTTACTGGCCCTCACTGGGATCCATTAGAATAACCTAAGTAAGTGATCACAGCACTTGGATTCACCCCAGAGACGAAGCCACGCAAACCACTCAGAGGCGCCAGGAGGACGAAGTCTGGGCTAACGACAGGGAACACACCTGGCGTCAGCTTTACGGGTCACTTCTCCTCTTCGCACGACACATTCCCAATGGCATGAGCCCATTTCTAAGTACTGGGAGCGGCATCAGCCCTGGTGTGTACTCACCAAGCCATCGATCAGTCCCATCCCCAGCCCAATGGGCCCTTTTTCCAGCTCCACCACGAAGACGTAGCAGAAATCATCTGTGGCTGAGCTGCGGCTGGAGGAAGCAGGTGTGGGATAGTCATAGGGCGTCGGAGAACATCCTTGGGCCAAAGAGAGCGTGTTTGAGGGGACAGACAAAATACTCCACTATTCACCCAACACAGCCTTCTCAGCCTTGCACGAAGCCTCCCCTTTCCCTTTCTCTCTGCCCCCCCGAAAGTAAAGCTGAAATAAAAGTGTATCAGCAAGGCTCCCTCTGGTGCATTGCAGCAGCACCTTTGTGGGGTGGAGGCTGGGGGGGGGGGGGGCAGCGTCACTTCATTTGGCCTTGGCCGAGCTGCCCATGCAATGATATTTACTCAGGGCATGCGAGCAGGGCACTGCTGGGGCCTGCTAGTGAAAATGGCAGCAAATGCTTCTCGCCGAGGGACTCGGCCCAGAGAGGAGAGTGGTGGCTGCAGGCTGTCCTCCTCCATTAACTATCAGCCTAGAATGTCATCGATGAGCCTGTGAGATACAGGCCTGGCAACAGCCCTCTGGCCACTTCCCCCGCGTCGTCTGGAGGGCCCTTAAAAGGCTAGCGGGGTCTCTCTGCGTGTGGGGACGTGTTGCCCTCACAGTGAAGCTTGGGTAAGGTTTTAGGCCTTGGCGTGCGCGCATGCAAAGGTCGCTTGGCCAACCCCAGCTGAACATTTGCACATACAGAAACCAGGATGCAAAAATCCTGTGGTCAAAAAACGGCTCTCTGGGTGGATGCCTCTGAAAATCTGGCCATAAGCTGTTCTGTGAGGCTTCCACAGTTAACAGGGAAGAGTTTCTCAGAGCCACCGGCAGGACACACCCCAGAATAAATGGTGGCACGAGAACAAGCAAGGCCATTCAGTTCCTCCAGGACATTGGATTGTGCAGAACTGGAAAATTTTAGGCTTGGCCTACTGCTTGGTACGCGAAGCTAACGAAGACTGAGGCTGGCCATGACTCAACTCTGCATTCATGACTATGAAGAAGCCCAGTCGGCCAGGAGAGTCTGGCTTCCCCCCAGGCCCCCACAGCGCCCTTATAAAACACTCCTGGAGCATTGCTTTCTCACACGGATACAGTCAGCTGATGGAATCAGCCCAGCTCTGCTTGGTGCGCTGGCCCTCGCACCAAGTTGTGCTGACATCTGGGTTCCGTTTGCTGTCCTTTTATTTCCTCCCCGGCAACCAGCGGGAGTGGGAGGGACTGGATTTTAAAAATAACCCCAGGGGCATAAGCACGTTGCCACGGGCCAAGAGGAACGCAGCTGCCTACATGTGCCAAATGCGGGATTTTCAACTGCCTGCTCTTTCAGGAGTGCCCCTGCGATGCCCAGGTGTCTCGCAAACACCTTCCTGCCACTGTTCAGTTCCATTTACTGGACACTGGGTCTCACATTCAAACCAGTTAACGGCTCCTGTTTCCAAGGTGCGATGGGATTTAGATGCCAAGCACCCTACAAACACATCCGAAATGTGGGCATGAGCCCTCTACTGGCTTCTGGGAGTAAAGCAATAAAATCAGCTTCCTTTTACGCTGAACCTTAAGGATCCAGAGGGCATTTCACAGTCTATACACAGCCACTGGCGTCCAGCCACCTGCAGGTTGCGGTGTGGCAGCTCACTGGCTGATAGCCGCAAAGGGCAGGGAGGAAATGACTGGGGTCCTACGTCCAAGGAAAGCTACTTTTACAGAAAGCATCAAAGGCTCTTCAATGCCCCACAGAACAGCCTGGCCTTTGAGCTGCTTGATCTCCCCCCGTAGAGTGGATGGAGCTGGCTTGGCTGGATAAACATTAAGGGCAGGGCACACAGGCATTGCTCACCTGATGTTTAAAGCTACAGCTGCAGCACAGAGGTCAGAGTGCTTGCGGTAATTGTGAATTTTCATCCAGTCCGTGACCCACACACGTGTGCCCCATTCCAGGAATTGCAACCTGGCTCATGTGGCCACAGAACCACTCTGCTTTGGCAGTCTGCCCTCCAGAAACAGACGGGGTGGATGAGCTAAACCTGATTGGTGGTGTGGCTGAGTGCATAGGGCTGCACGGCCCGAAGCAGGGAGCTGGGCCCACCCGCCTTCTACAACTATGGGTTTTTTCCACACACCTCCACCGCAAAATGGACGAAACACGAGCATGACAAAATCACAGCCTTACTGCTGGGTTAGGCCAGGACGCTTTCCCGTGGCAAGAAGTAAAGAGGCCACGCCATGGAGGCCCAATGGTGCTCAATTAAGCGCTACCCTCCTGGCGGCCATGCTTGTCTGACCCCTCTCTGTGCCCCCGGGAACCATTCTTGCTGCCTAGGTTCCCTACAGGAAGCAGATCCTAGGGGAAATTGCTCTTGCACAACAGAGCCTTGACATGACAACGGAAGGGGAGGACCATGCTGACACTCATAGGCTGGGGTCTGAGGGCAGGAGAGGTTCCTAGTACCTTCAGGGGTTGCGGCTTTGGAGCCATTGAGCCCGTCCCTCCTGGGATCTTGGATGGCTTTTCCACAGCTGGTGCTTTGGGGGGACTCCAGGCTTCCAGGGTCAAAGTTCAGAGGCGTATTGGGAGGGGTCAGTAAACAGGAGGGATCCCCTGGCAAGATGCTGGCCTTGGAGAGGTGGTTTTTCCCCAGACTGCTTTGCAGCTGCAGATGTTTGAGTTTTTCTTGGAGCTGCGTCTCCTGTGAGTTGCTGCTCACATCCATTAGGAGCAGAGAGCTCCTATCTGTCTCTGCCTCAGCACAGCTTCCTCGAGGCCTGTAATCCAACTGGCCAAAGGCATTGCCCGGCAACGGCAAGGCGTGTACATTCTCAGTCACTGCGAGGACGTTTTGGCTGGTCGGCACTTCTTTCTTGAAAAGGAGAAAAATACTGAGAGTTAGCTGGCATCTTCACCTAGCTGGGCTGGATCTGAACTCTGCTGGGTGGGTGGGGGTGACCTAGCCACTCCACTTCAGCAACTCGAGTATTTGGCGCTTCCGTAGGACCTTTCACCCCAAGAGCCCCAATGCTGGGCAGCATGGTTCCTCCCAGGGCGGGGCACTACGGCCAGCCACACTGGTCTGCCATGGGAGAAGTGGCTTGTCCAGTCACGGAAGGAGGCTACACTGGAGCTGAGCACAGACCCCAGCCTTTCTGAGTCCCAGTCTCGTGTCCCAACCACAGTACTCCCTTCTGGCAGAGAACTAGAGCCTTTCTGAGGCCTCCGGAGGCACCAGCTCTGTTAGCTGCACAGTACAGACGGGTGCAGGTTTGCCCCAGATTCTTCGCGATACCTCGGTGGGTTCCAAAGCTGTAGCAATTACGAATTCGGGCTTATCTACACAGGGAATGTACCATCATGATTAGAATGTTACAGTTCCACTGGTCTGGGGCCCTTTGTGGACACCTGCCAAAGCAGAGTGTGCTAAACAAGGAAAAGGCGATCTCACTCCAGGAGTTTCCCCTTAGGGCACCAGAGTGATACAACTACAGCAGTAATTACGCCGGTGCATCTCCCTGTGTAGACGTGCCTTAGATTCACCCCATGGCCAAGGACAGACGGGAGGGATTCCACGAGTATAGGGGGATCCATCTCCTTTTCCTCTAGCTCCCAACCGGCATCTGATGGCTCCTCTCCATTTTTGTCAGCATCTTCACACCGGTGCAGTGGTCTGAGCACAGCTCCCCCCGATGACTGGGAATGAAAACAGCGGGCCTGGCAGCAAAGGCCGTCTCCTGTCTGAGGCGGGAGCCAGACGTGGCTCCCCATGTCCCGCTCATGTGGCCTAGGCTCCCCCCTTTGGTGCCGCTTCTGAGCTACACCGTGCTGGCAAAGCAGCACGTCTCTCCCCTCACTGGCAGCCCATTTGTTCCAAGGGCCGCAGGCCAGTCTCTCGCTGGCCTGTATCCAAGCACCTCGCTAGCCAATGTTCTTCAGTGCAGGACTTGCCAGACCAGCCGCTTTCCCAGCGCTGGGGCAGAAGCCAAGAAAAACAAGGAAATGTGCTGAACTCAGGGCCCCTCTGGGGTTGGCTGGGGGGTAATGTGAGGTAACCTGGAGTCCTCCTCTCGCTTCACAAGGAGGCTGCACCCCATGGGGATGAGGCAGTGGTGTGGAGCTGGCCAGGGGGAGACTGTCTCCTGAGGAGGATTTCATGTCACTCTACGCCCGAGAAGTGCTCTCTCCCGTGGAGCCTGGTAGGGCAGTGGGTGGCTGTAACACGGAGCCAGGACTGGCACATTTGGGGAGGGGCAGACTCAGGAGCCCGGAGCCGCCCCACTCTCCACACTTCAACCTGGACCAGCAGCCCCTCAGCAGAAAGAAAGGGAGTGAGCCGTTGGGGAGGAGACAGGGCACCACCACTGGTATCCTGGTCCCCTCCTCACTATCGAGATTGTGAAAATGAGTGTGTCCGTTCTCCACACCTCCCTGGGTGAAAGGATTAGTTGAGGGCTAATCCCACACGGCAGCGTTCAGGCAGCTCTCATTTGCGTACCAGCTTGCTAAGGCTTCCCACCGGCAGCAAAAGCTCAGCAAACTCCTCAGGCTGGTGCAAAGGTAAAGACACACAGTCCCTGGGGGCCAGGCCAGCGTGGGCATGCAGGAGCTGGGGCCCGGGGTCAGGACATCCCAGCCACACAGTAGCACAGACTTCCTCCTGGGGTCACACAGGGTTGCCCCCTGCCCCCAAGAGAGCTGGCTTGAGTCGCTGGCCCGGGCCGTCTCTCCACCCACGGAGCTGGCCCAAGCCTTCCCTCGTGAGGCTGGCCGGAGCTGTCCAGCGTTGCTGCGCTCCTGAGATCTGCCATGTGGGGTCGGAGCGACCACTTGCCAATCAGTTGGCAAACACCAGAAAAAGCTGGGACCAGGGCCGGCCCATCCCCATACAGGTGAACTAGGTGGGTTGCCTACGGCACCAGGCTTTAAAGGGCACCAAATTACACAGAAGTGATTTTTTCCTCTAGTTAACAGAAAAATATGAATAAGTTCTCTCTTCTAACATATGTTGGGGGGGGCACCAAAGTCATCGTTTGCCTTGCGCACCAAAAATCCTGGGGCTGGCCCTGGCTGGGATGTCTGGGATAGGGCTTAAAGAGGGGACTGTCCTGGCCAAAACAGGAGTGTGGTCACCCTAGCAGTGGCGGATTGGAGGAACCTATAGAATTCTGCAAGGAATCACAGAAACCTCCATCCTACCGGAAAGGACAGAATCAGAGCGAGAAAAAACCTGGCTGATCGGCTGTTGAGTCTTCTGGCTACATCTCTTCTTTATTTCCTTGTACCTCCCCCTAGTGGTCGCATCGTAGCTAACACTCCCGGATACTAGCACCCTCTGCTACCTCTTCAATCACATGAAAACCATGTCACTTTCCATACAAAGTCTCAGCTAACTGGATTGGCAGAACGAGTCCCAGGAAGATGCAGAGGACGTGGCAATGTCATCCACTGCCCAGGAAATCTAGTAAGGAACTGGGTCATGTTTTCCTGGCTCAGCTACAGGCAGGAGTGATGGGCTTAGGATACAGAACGTGTGACTACATCAGGAAGCCCTGGCTAATAGGAGCGAAGCGGCAGGAGCAGGTGAGGGGTGAGGACTGAAGCAGTGAGTAGGTGGGGCTGTGTGGATTGAAGGGGAGGGAGCTGCTGGGAGCTGTGTGGTGAGATCCTCGCAGATCTGTGCAGGATGGCGGGGAGCAATGAGAGGGCTAACAGAGACGATGTTGCTACCTTCAAGGGCTCCGACTCTGGCAAGTCACTGGCGTGGGCCTTGCTGCGCAGACCCCACAGGAAGTGACGGATGTACAGGAGATGGCGGTACACATTATCATCCAGTGTCCCCACCTCCAAGTCCACCTTAAACCCTCCACTCGGCAGGACGATGGGCGGGTGGTTATCAAAGGACTCCAGCACTTCGTCTGCAAAACACAGGGGGAAATGGGTGCTGGTATGTGACTCACCGGAGCTGCAGCCCTGCTCCCCGATCCATGGAGCCATTGCTCTTCCCCAAGTTCTGCTGGCTTAGTTTTAGCTCTTCTAAAGCCAAGTATTGAATCCCAGACTCCTGTCGGTCGCCACCCCACACAACTGTCCTGCATGTGCCAATGAGAAAGGGGCAGAGGGTGTAGGACATGTGTTCTCTCTGCTTAGCTCACCTGGGTCATGACCCTTGCTTCTTCCAAACCCTGGAATGGGTTGTGAAGTACCTTTATCCCCTCCCGTCTCAGATCAGCTGCTTGGGCACCCGTCCTCTATTGCTCTTCCCTCAGCTGTTGCTAGAAAAGCTGTAACCTAGTCTCTTGCATGCCTGGATCACTTTCCACACAGTTCACTGTGTCCCGTTTGTCTCATTTCTCTCCCGTGGCCAAGATCATGATTCTGTGTGAAGGGGCAGTGGGAAGGGCTGAGTCTCCCAGACTTTAGCCCCTCTTCTGTCACAGCCCAGTATGTCTGGTACATGCTAGTGGAGGAAGGTGCCAGCCCAGGATTTCAGCGAGCTGGCAATTCCTTGCTCCACCGCTTGTTCGGGGTGAGTTAGAGTCACCCTGCACCTCAGCTCCCCATTCGTGGAGAGGGTGATAGTACTGTCAAAACGTTCATGACGGTCAGGTGCTCGGCTGTGCGGTAATTGGGTGGGGCACATCAGGACCATAGATGAGGCTGTTGGTGGCCCTGGGGACAGCCAATGTTCACCCACCAGGCGAATGCAGCGTTCCCTGCATCACGTCATGGCAGGTAAGACTGATTCCAGCCCGCTGCCCATCCCACACAGAAGTGCACTGGAGTGGCTCAAACCGGAGTCAGGACATTCCACGTTCAGGCTCAGGCTCCAGGCCCAGCTTGCACGGCATGTCTAGGCCTTGGGGCATGTTTGGGACAGGCTCTCTCGCCCCCACCACACCAGGCCTGACTTCAGCCTGAATTCCCTTTGCCGCTGGGCATTTCAAGGAGACCCTCGTGTCACAGGACTGGAGCTCTGTGGCTGCCACGCAGGGGTGGAATTACCACAGTCATGCCGGGACCCTGCAAAGCCCAATGAAAACACTCGAGGGACCAGCAAAACTCAGGGGAAAACCCACCTGTATTGGCAGGTCTGAGAAGTGCTCACTTCAGACATAGGGGATTATTGGGACAGATCCTAGTGCAGGCTTCCCTGCCCTTCAGCAGAGCAGGGGGAGAGGACATCAGCAGAAACACTACTGAAGGCCGAGGTCACGTTCCTACCAGGGCAACACAGCTTCCCACCCACCTGCACTAGCGCTCGGCACTCACCTGTCCTGAAGGCTGCCGGGCTGTCCTCCGGCCAGGGCTGCCAGGCCACGATGCACCCCACATCGGACGCTGCCTGGTACTGAGTCAGGATGTGATGGAGCTGTGCAGGGCTCAGGGCTGGGAATTCAGCTCTCAGCAGTGGCCAGGTCATCTGAGCAAAGACAGAGAGAGCTGGGATGAAGGACTC
Source organism: Pelusios castaneus (assembly GCA_007922175.1). Taxonomy (NCBI): domain Eukaryota; kingdom Metazoa; phylum Chordata; order Testudines; family Pelomedusidae; genus Pelusios; species Pelusios castaneus. Next base: position 8,037,663 of record ML685786.1, on the reverse strand, counting down.
GGGATGGGCACAGGGAAGGCGGCAGGAAGCAAAGCAGGGAATGAGCTTGGCACGGCTTTTCAGCAAGTGAGCAGCACACCAGGAAGGATGAAGAGAGCCCAGGAGTGAAGACACTGTGGCAGCACAGAGGCCGGCCCCGCTGATGCTCTGCTGCCTGGTTGGTCTGATACGTGAGCTGCCTCCTGAAGCCAAGGACAGGGTGTAAGATACAGAAAGCCTGAATGTTGCCCGCTCCCATCAATCAGCCTCATGCTGTTGCTTCCTACCAAGCTGGGAGGCAGATGCTGGTTTTGAAATTAGGTGCCCCATTTCCTGGGAAATAGCCCTGAATTATTAGGCAAATAAATTCCCCCAGGCAGGCCCGTCAGTCCCCATATTTCAAGCCGGCTGTCCCAGTTTTGCCTGTAGGCTTGGCACTTTTAAAGACTAACACACGGTGGGGCAAGCGAGCCATTTCCTGCTTGGCACTTGCAAAGGTGCCCCCCGGAGGCACAGGTCAGGAAGGCATTTGAAGCCCTGGCCCAGTGCAAGAGCGACGTCACGTTCTGCAAAAGGATCAGATTCACCCAGCACACAAAACGGATCCGACTCTTGGAGATCTCAGGTGTCTGACGCTGCCTGGCACATCGGATCGAGTGCACTTTCCAGAGGAACCCTTCCTGCCACTTCCAACCCCAGGGATCTCCCAGCTCGGCCAAGCGTCGGGGAAATGGCACTGATCCCCTGCACTTTCTGCTCTCTTTATCAGGCCTTTGATGTCCCATGATGCTTCTAATGAGAAAAAGAAGGGGGGCTGCATATGAAAGAGGCTGGCTCCCTGCCTTGGGGAGATGGCCCCTCCCTGGTGGGGAGTGCAGACTCGGGGCAGGAGGAGTTCTCCTGCCACTTGCAGGGACATGGGCCCTCAAAGGGATCCGGCTGGATTCAAAGGGAGTTAGGCGCCTAGATACATCTGAGCCCCAAAGACTATCCATACCCTGGGCCAGGAACCCTGCACACGTCTCACCTGCTCCAGCTGCGAGCTTGGCATGGCCAGCAGGTGAGCCACGCTGGAGAGCTTGTTGAAGAACTTCTCAGCCAGGTGCCCGAAGCCCGCGCTCTGCACCCACTCCAGGAGGAGCCGCAGGCCGGCGCAGATCTTCACTCCATTGGACCAGTGGAAGCAGCCCAAGGTGGAGCCTGCGGGGAGGAGGGGGTGCGGAGCAGCAGGGAACACAGAATGAATAGCCACACCCCGCGATGCTGTAACCTGACTTGCAATAACAAGGATGGTGGTTTGCAAGTGGTGTAGTGCCATGCGAGACACGGGACAGACGCCTGACAAGGCTGAGTGGGGAAATCAGATTCATTCTTTAAGTATTAGCTCTTACGGTTCTGCTGGAGTTTGTACAGGAGTCACATGCTCTGTAGTTTAACTGCAATTCTGTGGTAATTAGGATTAATTAACGAGTAGATTTTCTCCTCAGTTAAGAAGCAGAATGCAATGTTTTACTGTGCTCAGCAATCAAGTGTTGCTGGGGAACAAACTCTGCTAACTGAGCCGCATCCGGACTCTAGGGGCAATAGGTTTTATTGCTACTAGCGAGGCAGAGTCCTGCCCGCCCCACTCTCTCTCTCACTCACACACACACACACACACACACACACACACACACACACACGCTCTCACTCATACCCTCTCACTCACACACAGATACATACACACGCTCTCACTCACACACTCACACACACACACACGTATACTCTCACTCACACACGTGCACACTCTCACTCACACTCACTCACATACGTGTGCTCTCACTCACACAGTCACTCACACATACACACTCACACACGCTCTCACACACACTCACACACACGTGCACACTCTCACTCACATACGTGTGCTCTCACTCACACACAGTCACTCACACATACACTCACACACGCTCTCACACACAAACACACATACACACATGCTTTCACTCACACTCAGATATATACTCACACTCTCACTAACACTGACACATGTGTGCTCACTCACACACAGTCACTCACACATACACACACACATACACACACGCTTTCACTCACACACTCAGATATATACTCATGCTCTCACTCACACACACTCACACATACACACATGCCCGCTCTCACTCACGCACACACTCTCTCTCTCTTGGCACTGAAGCAGGTCTCTGAATGACTGAAAGGGACCTAACCACCTCTCCGATGACACCAGTGAAGCAAAGGACTCAGTGGCTTTAGGCAAGATCTCAGGCAGTGATTCCCAACCTTTTTGGCACAGGGGCCACAGAAATAATTTTTACAACCCTGACAGGCCACCCGTCTCTGCCTGCCTTTCCCACTCCCACCCCGACCCCGCAGCCAGACAGAGGCTGCCTCCTTGCTGATCTCCCTGGCTGCAGGAGGGAAACCGCATGGGTCTCATAGCCCTGTGTGTGCCACAAAAGGTGGCTCCCTTCTGCAGCCAGTGCTCCCCACCCTCTGGCTCCAGCAGGGACCCCCACACTTAGGGACCTACACAGATCACTCTGCTCTCTGCTGGAGTCAGGAGAGTGGAATGCTGTTCTCCCCTCCCTCTGGCTCCACCAGGGGCCCCAGCACCTATGGACTTAGGCAAAGCACTTTGCTGTGGTCCTGCAACAGGCAGGGGAGGGAAGCCCATACCCTTGGCTGAAGCAAGGAGCCTGCACTGGTCTTTCAGCCCTATGGAAATACACTTCGCTTGAGTCCTTAGGTAGTAGCTCCCTTCTGCAGCCAGCAGGACAGGAGCCACAGGCCACTTTGAAAGCCTCCGTAGGCCACTTTTGGCCCCCAGGCCACAGGTTGGGAACTACTGATCTAAGGCAGTGTTTCCAAACTCTGTTCTGTTGTGTATAGGTCTTCTGTGAAAAAATTTCGATGCAGGTGGTATTTTCCTTCTAAAATATTAAATATGAAATGATGTGTGTATCAAAATACTGGGGTATTTGAATAGTATATTTAGATTGTAGTTGTATTAATATTTATAACACATTCATAATATAGAGTTGTTATGCAACTCGTGCTGAAACACAATTCTTTTAAATCAACTTTTGAGCAATATGTGCGGCAATATTTTGGTATGAACTACCCCCTCCCTCCTAACCCCAGACCAGCATGTACGGGTTCCGTCAATATATTCCAGGTTCAAAAGTGTTCCGTGGCCAAATTAGTTTGGGAAATGCTGATCTAAGGCATCCTTTTCCCCTTTAGGAAGGACATTTGCTGTCAATACCAGTCTGGGGGCCTCTTCTTGGCAGTGGGGCCAAACTAGGGAATTACACGTGTGTTCAATGGCTTAACACAATTTTAGGAACGAGTGCTGCAACACTCCACTACTGGATGCAAGAGGATTCCAGGCATGTCCAAGCCCCTTACATCCTAAAACACCTCAAGAGATGTTGTAATATCTCCCCCTACCTTTGGCCAATCCCCGTCTCATAGCCTGGCTGGCTGCAATTCTGGGGCATTTTAGGTCTGTTCCCTTTAATAAATGAACAAACACAAAGAGGTCTTCAAAGCAGACAAGGCCAGCCTTTGAGATCGCCTGCTCCTCCCACAAAGATCTCACTCCCTGGTCCCATGGCCACTCACCTTTGTCCATGAGCTGATTGAAAAGCAGAGTATTGGAAAAGAAGAAGAGGTAGGCAAACATCTGGGAGGCTATTTCAGAGTGCACTTCATACTGGTGGAGCAGGTCCAGCGTAGCCTGGTAGATCAACACGACTCTGCGTATTTCTTCAGGCAATTGGGGTGATGTCCACCAACCTTCCTGGCCCTCACTCTGGAAGGGGTTACACTCCAAGAGGGCAGGTAGAGATACATACAGAGACTGGATAAGGAGGAAACAAGAAATACACAAGTCCAGGATTCAAAGCACTGGAGATTTACTGTGGGAAGCAATTATGAACTGGTGTCCTAAACAGGTCTTCAGAATATTTCATTTCTGTGTCCCATAACTAGCTCAAACCCCACCGTTCTCAAACACGGAAGGGCATATTTCATGGCCCCTCATGGATTAACCCCTTTCTACCTGCAACCCCGCTCAGCTCTGTCCCTAAGCAATAATATTACACCATACATGGTTGGTGAACAAATGGAATGTCAGATACAAATTACTGGGGATAGTAAGTGAAGGGGCTCTGCCAGTTCTGTGCACCTACATGCAGGAATTGGAGACCTCATATGCATGCTATGGAAAAAGGTAGAAAACAAAAGCAGTGTCCACTTGGAGCCTCTCCTTTATGCCAACAATTCCCAAACGTTTTCTCCACATGACCCCATTTTCAGATGTGTTGTTTCTCACTACCCCAGACAGCCCGGCATTGCTGTATAAAAATGAACAGAGTCCTGTGGCACTTTTAAAGACTAACAGAACACTTGACATGGAAGGCACTAAATACAGTCGTTCGAAGTGGAAAAATCTGTTTGTTTCGCTGCAATAGACTAACACAGCTACCCCTTTGGAACTCAAGCTGCATGGAGAGAACTATTTTGTGGAGCAAAATGCGACGTGATCACAAGCAATACGGTGCGTGTAAGGTCACACTGTGTGGAGGAGGCCGTTTTGTAAAACGGAGTCCTCTGCATGCTTGGGATTACCGATCCGCCATCAGCTAATAAAGCACCATGACCCACAGTTTGGGAACTGTTGCTTTATGTAAATGAGGAGGGTTGAAAAGAGGAGTCCAATCAGAGCTTCTGCTAGGTGTGCAAAGGAGAGAGAGGATAAGCGTAATCAGAGAGAGGGAGAGACTGCCTGAAAAGCGGAACACACTTTCCACAGAAGGGAGAAAAGAGCTACACACAGAATCAAGAGGGAAAATAGTCCATTTCCCAGTGGGAGGCCAAGTCTGTAATCACCAGACATGGCAGGGGGACCTGGTGGAAAGACAGCGTCATCGGGCAAGTTTAACTTCTCTTTCAATGGAAACAAGTCCCCACCCTGCAGACACAAGCAGCCTTTCTCTGTGCCCACACTGCACACTGTTCAGGGCTCTTTAATGAGCACTTGCAACAAAATTTCACTCAAGGGGCCTAATGGAGAGAGTCCAGGAGGAGAATTTCCATCATGTACATGAATCAATTCATTATATCCAGGGCTATTACCATACAATAAATCACAAACGAGCTGAGGGGGGTTAGACGAGCTATCCCAACAACTCTTTCTACTGATCTGTGGCCCACTCATTTCCTACTGGCTTCCCGTACCCTGAGCTGTTGTTTCCATCTCCACAGGTATGCAGAGAAACGTCTGTTCTATCGTAATTTAACACTCTCCTCAGGCTGTGACCATCACTGGGACATTTCAGCTCTCCAGACGTTACAAGAGTGAGTGAGGGAGAACAAGGATTGGTTATAAAGTGACGGTGCAGCCTTAGCTAAGGCATTCATGAATGGGGACACTGCAGTGAGCAAATGCCTACCTAGGAGAGAGTGTTGCTATTAATCCTTCATTGGGGAACTCTTCATTTGACCCCTGCCAGAAACTCCCTGTGATCAGTTCAAGGCAGCCCACTCATAGTTCTTCCCCTGCTGCAAATCACCTGCCAGGGTGAATATACTCAAGCGCATCCAGTTTGCGATTTAGATTCTTATAGTGTAGTATCTTTAAAGATCATGAGCCACTCATGTACTGCGAGTGGTATCCTGCCACTCCACCTGAAGGGAGATATTCTCATTTTACAGAGTACATCGAATAACTCGCCTGAAGTCAGGCAGCAAGCCTATGGCTGAGCTGGGAATTTAACCCGAAGCCCTGAGTCTGAGTCTTCTGCTCTGTATCCATCTTACCTATTTAGACTGCAAGTTCTTTGGGGGCAAGGTCTCTCTCTGACTACGTGTTTGTGCCATGCCTTGCCCAATGGCACCTTGATCCTGGCTGAGTTTATCTTCTAGGTGCTATTGTAATAGAAAACACACTCGCTAACTAACTTGTGCGAATGACAGACCAGCCACAAACTTCTACAGCTTTTTTAAAAAGCCAACCTGTTTTATCACTTCTGACCTCTAACTAGGTCATTTCTGACTCGTCAGTGACTAAGGAAAGTCACATCCCTAGAGCCTGTCATTCCTCGTACAGCATCCTAAAGATCAGCATTTCTTAATACACTCTTCTGGAGGAGGTGTAGAGGAACCATGATGTCTTTTAGAATTCAGTAGAAAGAAGACCCCGCTGTACAAGGCCAAAGGAATGGAGAGGGATGGTGATTTAAGGCCTGGGTGCTCATTTGGGAGGTTTCCTTTCACCTTCCCTCATCCCCCTTAGATTTCCATCAACACTAGGCTCTTCTCCCCCAGGGCTCTCGCCCTCTAGATCAGACTGTGCATTAGAGGGAGAGAAGGTAGGAGTCAGGGCGCATGTACCTTGGAGATATAGTAGACACACTGCTGAAAAGTATACATGATCACTTCCTCTAGGACCGTCATGGCTTCCTCGCTGGCTGTGATAGTTGAAGAGAACAGAGACTCCTTAGAACCTAAAAAACAAAGACAGCAATGCAACGAGCCAGGGCAAAGGGCTCCAACTGGCCTACTGGGTCTGTTGTATCAGGAAAAGAGTAGTCTCTCTTGTGATGTTGTGTTTCCTGTAATTCTACTGACACGCACTAAACCATCATGTATTTGTTACTGCATAGGAAACATACCGAATGGTCACAGCACGAGACTGGGAGCCAGGATTTTGGGGCTCTATTTCTAGCTCTTCCACTGACTTGTTGTGTGCCCTTAGGCATATCACAGCTTTTTCGTGCTTCAGCACAGGTCTGTAAAAGCAGGAGGGGAGCATCATCTGTTTTGATCCAACAGGAATGAGATGAGCCCTCACCCATCAATATTTGTAAAACGCATGAGGATCCTGATGGAAAGTGCTATCAAAGAGACAAAACTTGATTAACCGTGTTCTACGGGGAGGCACTGCTGTTTTGTGAAGGGTCCCAACAGTGAGGACTATCTCAAGGCCCTGGAGAGGAGCTAGCATGGAGGAGAAACGATACCTAAGTTATTTCTTACTGTCACTCTCAAAAGGAAACAAATCAAGTAGCAGATGCTTCGTTAGGACATTCACAAGTACGGAAAACTCGCCCTTGAGTTGACCAACTGACATGACTCCAATTTCAGGAGAGCAAGATCTCACTTGCAGGACATGATGAAATTAAAAGAAATCAATCCTTTTAATGTAACCAAGAGCCCTAATTTCACCCGGTAGCAAAAGAGCCCATTTCAGGAAGCTGCAGACAGTTAAAACAGAACATTTAACTAAATTCTGAATTGAATAGACAGCTCCTAGTTATTGATATAGCTAGTTTTCTAGCAAGGGAAACAACCCTGCCCTGCGACTGGCTCCTGCCCCTTCCACTGGAGTCTTCTTCCCACCCGGCCTTGCTCCTTCCATGTCCCCATGCTCTCGCTCACCAGCCAGCCCCAAACTGCCCCCGCACCTCCTTCGAGCCCAAAGTGGAGCAGAGTGAACAGCCTGTTTGGGCAGTCCCCATTCCCCCCTCCTGACTCTGTATTTTTCGGGACATCGTGTAGTTGTGGGACAAAGGATCCAATTGCAGGATTGTCCTGTGATTTGCGGAATCAGGCTGTCATCTTACTTGCCCTATTGCCACCTGATGTCGCCACTGCGCCAGTGAAATTAAAGCTGAAGGTGCATTGATCCGGCTTGACTTTAAGATGCTAGACAGTTCACAGTGGCTCTTTTAAGACCGAGTTTCAGAAAAAGAAACCATTCCCTTCTAAGGCCATTTGGTGGGGTGAATAGGGTGCTCTCATTGTAGTGGACAAGTATCCACATCACAGAAAGCACATTGAGACTGTCACCATGGCTGGCAGGCAGACACAGTGAAGGCCTGAGGATGAATGCCCAAGAAGACAGAGCTCCTGTCCCCTAAGATGGTCCTTGCTAGATTAGACCCACTGGCAGGAGGAGTCTGCACTTCCATTGCTCAGGCTGAACCTGTCCTGTTTATCCTGAGGATGAATTTACGGCACCAGTCTCCCGAGTCCGGACTCCAACCCCCTAAATTCAATCCAGTACAGGAGAACTGGTTCTCCCTTTTCTTCTCTCCTTGTTTCTCCATGGCCAGGATCACCGTGTCGCTTGGTCATTCTCCAAAGAACAGTGCACTGAAGACAACAGAAATTCATACTGGTGCCTTCCAGTCCCACCGTGGCTGGAGAGCCATTACCGGATGACACATCAAAAGTTAAAAACTCCAACCCTGCATTCTGATGGTGTCTTTTCCTGGGTGTCCCTTAAGGATCTGAAACTGCACCTTTCTCTCCTTGGTGCACTGGGCGTGGAGAAATCCAAATGTAATAAACACGTGGTTGCCATAGCAGTGGCCGTTAAACATATACATGTTGTATTGCTGGGTGAGGAGAGGCTGGGGGAGAGGGGGTTATTTCCCACACAGACTAACATTCTTCTTTTAGAAAAGCTTCAATTTTAGTCCAGATTCACAGCCCCGCCAGCCCGCTATGCTGAATATTTGCGCAGCTGGATGAAGTGCTTTCCAAACACAGCTTGTCAGAAAATTTTGCATTTGGAACAGAAGAGAAGGTTTCGATAACTTTGCCAAACTAGCTCCACCCCCAGGTTCTTCTGACGTGGAATCAAAAAGAGGAAAATTCCATGACATCATCCACCTGAACATTCCCCAAGTCCCATCTTCACATGGTTGATGAAGGACTTTCAAGTCACACACCGTTTTGGAGCAGCGCAGGGAGGTAAGTTGGTTAATTTTTACGGTTCAGGAAAGTGAGGGGCTAATAGGACTGGATCAACCCGTGTATAATGAAGGGAGGAGCTTTGTAAACTTCCACACATAGCTCTGTTTTATGTACCTGAATCCTGGTCTGCAGCCTCGCTTGCTAGACCAAAAGCAGAACCTCTCACTGCTTTGCCAAGGAACTTCAGTCCTGACCAGCTATTCTAATCCTGATCTATTTGGAACCGAGACTACTAATCACTCTATAAAGATTTCCTATTCAATAGGCTCTAATTATAGGACAGAATTGCTCAAACAGCAAAGTCTAAACACTTGCATTTCCTAGGTGTAAAGAGGTTTTCTTTGACTGCTTCACATCCCGAGTGGAAGAGCAATGTCTAATTTCAACAAGTGCTTTAAAAATATGTGCTAGGAGAAACACCCTCACTTAAAGATGGGGGTCAGAACAGGGTTTCTCATCCTGCTCCAGACCTGGAATCCCCTCCACCTCTCACAAAACTCTCTGCCCGTTGAACAGTGTGGGAAGGACAGGGTGGTCATGGCCCCTGGTCTGGATAGGCAGATAGAAATGAATGGAAAGGAAAAAGGCGTAGAAAAAACACCTCCTTTTAAAGGGAATGTTTTTTCACCAGTCTGGTTTCAGTGCACTCCAATGTACTGGCTAGACATTGAAAATCAAAAGTATTCATCTTATTCTGAGGACACAACGTTTTTATTTTGAAAAATCTTCCCACAGATATTTCCTGAGGGATGTCAGGAGGCCAAAATACTGATTTTAACCTTTCCCTCACCCTCTTGTTTATGTTATTTCTTGCCCTTGTGATTCACCAAAACTCACTCAGACATAAGATATATTTATAGGACATTCTACACTGCCCCCTTCCTCTGCCCAAGCCCCACCACTCTCCAGTTGCACCAGTGCGACCCCTCCACAGCATCAGCATGTTGATTCAGGATGACCCCAGTTCAGCCACCCAGCCCAATTCACTTAAACACCTGCGTACATTTAACCACATGCATGAGATCTATTGACAACAATGGGGCTTAAGAACATGCTGAAAGATAAACCTGCACCTAAGTGCTTTGCTCAATAGGGCTGGATTTAAGCACTTGCTTAAATGTTTTCCTGAATTAAGGTCTTGACTGGGCTGGGGGTAAATCGCTCCCCCTTATAATTCCCTGAAGTTTTAAGCAAATGGCGCTCACCTCACAAGGCCAGAATGCTGCGTTTTCTTGCCATCTTGCTGCCTTCCCTCTAGCATGTGCCGTGGACTGACTTCACACTCCCAGAGACCATCCCACTAAGGGAACAGACCTATTTAAAGAATCCTTTCTCTAGACGACCAACCAAATCTAACTGTTCCCATCGACTGCAGCCCATGAGGGAGCAAAAGCCAGCAGCCGTGGAAGACAAATGAATGGGAATCCCTCCAGGGATAGGAGAGAGGAACGCAGGCAGGTGTTCATCTCAGAGACCCTTCAGCTACTAAATGCAAGAAAAGGAAGTAGAAGATGGACCCTAGAGAGCAGGGGAGGGAGATGCCGGTGCTACAGAACAGAAGGCCTGGGATTCACAAACACTGGATTAGCTGCTGCAAAGACAGCCTGCTTGAATTTGACTATCACCATTTTAAGCAGAGTTCTCCCTGCATATTTGTCTGTGTTTGTTACCCATCATGCATCTGGGCAGTTACCATCCATCTGGAGCGCAATGACCTAGTGTTCTGTGTACTGAAGGTTTGGTCCAGGAGGATTTTCTCTCATTCCCCTTTAGTCCTGGTGACCTGCAGCAAATCCCCACCTTCCTTTACTTTTCATTCCTTATAAATGTGTTGGCTCCATGTAGATATTTAACAGCTCTTTATCTAGAGTCCCTTGCTAGCTGAGCATCACCCATCTTACTCTCTGTAGACCGTACCTATTCACAGAAATATTCCAGTCATGAGAAATATTCTGCCGGATGTCTGTTTTGCCAGCTCCACCATAGCTGACATCACTTAGTAATATGTCTAGTGCTTGGTTGTTCCCCATGCACCTGGATACAACTGGCTGAAAAAAGTGAATTTCAAATTTCTTTTGTCAAAATGTCTTGTGAAAATCATTCCTGTTTTGCACCCAGCCCAATCCTAGCATTTGTGCACAGACACTTCTGTGCATTAATAATCTTATTCTTCATCTTTGATTTCAAAACGATTCAGTCTTTCTGCTCTATGTGCTCTTTCTGACATTTCTTACTCAGTTTAAAGCCTGCCCAAGAATCCTTGCCAGTGTTGTGTACAGGAACGGTCACAGATTTCCCTTAGATATGGAGAAGGCAACCTTATGACCCAATAAGTGGAGATTCCAGCTTGCAGAGATGCTATCCTAGACCTGCTTCCTATCAACAGAGAGAAACTGATCAAAGATGTGAGAATAATAAGGAAGCTACTTGAACTCAGAATACTAAGGACTGGGTTCATGGAATACAGCTGTATAAGGACATCGCTAGGGAAGAGGAATGAAGGAATCACACTGAGGAATGTAGAAATCTAGAGTGAGATCCTGAAGTTAATGGAAGTGCTGCCCATCTCACCCCTAGGGAGTAAGGTCCATTGGAAGGAAGTATTAAAACCCGTCAGTGCAGGAGGCAGCTAGGTAATTCTAATAGACACCATAATTAAGAAGAAAAGACTGGAGTTCTAACGTGATTTCATTAAGTGTTGGTCAAAGAAAAGGAGACAAAGTAAAACAACTGTACTGTAGTAGAAACATGGAGTGGCGAGCAAAGAAGAAAAAAGAGACCACTAGAAATGGCCAACTACCAAGAAGGGCTGCACAAAGGGAGAGTGAGACTTTTGCAAATCGATGCACGGGGCAGCCTCTGTGCCCAGGCCCTGCCTTCTGTGTGTGTGTGCAGAGGGTGTTAGAGACAAAACAGAGCTAATGATAAATGAGGGGGTTGCAGAGTTGGGGAGCAGAGTTGAGGCGACAATGAGTGCTTTTGACAAATCTCCCTTTAAATTAACAGACTCAAAGATGGTGAGAAATGTAAAGAAAATAAGTGGTGCCAACTGGGAAGTCCTCATGCAAACAGCAAGGAAGAGTTGAGGTGGGCATACTTGGACGAAGGTAGGAAATCCAGGAGGTTCCAAGAAAACCCAGAAAGAGATTAAAAGAAAAGGTAAAGACCCACTTAGTTCCAGGATCCTCCCTTGAATTGTACTCGCCCTGCAGGGGATGAAGCAAACTCCAACTCCTAGGCTTTATCATTTCACTTTCCCACCAGCTACTCATGTGCGCCCTGCACTTTGTTAGGGCTGCAGTATTTTTAGCCTACAAGCACATTTTTGCAGAGCTCTCACTGGTTTAGAATGCACTCGCCGTCCCACCCTCCCACCCCACTTTTGTCTTTATTTCTTGTATCAGCATGGGAACCAAGATAGCAGAGGACATGGAGAGCATCCAGCACGGAGATTTCTTGGCTCCTAAGCACTTTGTTCCCTCTCCCTCCAAGGGGAATGAGGAAAAGACACAAGGCCATACTGAGAGTGAAGCCTGGCTAATCCCCCCACAATATTAGACTCCCTGTGGCTGCTAGCTGTCAGCACTCATTTGATAAAGGGGATTGGTTCCCTGCCAAGAGTATACAGGGCTGGAGTAGTTAGCCACACTGAGAGCTAGTGGTGCTTCCAGAGGCACCGGAAATAGTGAGCACCACTGCTAACCAGGTAGCCATTCCGGGCTGCAATCCAATGGATTCAAGAGGTGAGGCTGCAGAACGCAGAGCAATGGATGGCAGCCAGGGTTTTCTAACTGCTGCCTGAAAACCCCTCAGAGGCTCCGCTTTACTGATGGTACATCACTTTCCTCCTAACACAGTAGCAAGGACTAAGGGCCCAGGTAGGGGATCTTGTTACCTTGGGTATTAACATACAGATACAAGTCTATTTATGGTGACCCCTTAGTTGCAATGGATCCAACCATGCCCCTATAATCATGTCAGTTCATGGTTTCAAAAGGCGATATGAAAGAGCACACTGCTGCACAACCCACTCCTGAAAAGGTGATTGAAACTCCTATGTGTGTTCTTTGGATTCAACGGCAGGTGGCTTGATACCCCATGAAGATATAGGGGAGATGGGAGTAGTCCCCCAATGAGAGAGGATCTAGGGCATGAGCTGATTGGTCCTGAGGTAGAAACCCTAGAAGCAGTTAAGCCTGGGGGAAAGTATGATCTGAGCTTTGTTATCTTAATAATAAATTCAACTTCCAGGAAGGAGGTGAGTTTTGACTTTGCACAACGGGTGAACTTAGTTTTTGAGCCAGTTGGGAAAGGCACTTGCTTATGTCTGTTTAAAAGCAGTTCTCCTGTGCTACGAGCCACACAAAACCCCTTATTTTCAGACTGACTTCAGTCCAGCCTCCTTTTTTATTTTTGCACCTCAGTTTCACAAGTGAGCAATTCTTCACTCAGGGTTGATGACTGGATAGCAGAGTAAGCAAAGCCCAGCAGGACATTCGGTTTCCCTAAGGTCTGGCTGCCTTGGATAAATCTCCAGTGGACATGCCACAAAAGGCACCACATATGATCATTCAAGAACCTGCTCAGGAGAGGTCCTGAAGAATTGGTGGGGGTGCTGGACACTGGGTGAAACTCCCACAAACCCCGATACGGATTGAAGGGCATGTCTGGAGGTCTCTAGAGTCAGCAGGGATGTACCTTGCTGGAGCAGCAAAGGAGGAAAGCGTCAGCAAGTCCCCCTTTGCATGACCTGTCACACAGTGGGCATATGGCAGGGAAAGTTTTGGACTGAGGAAGTGTATCAGTATAAAGGAGCTTGAGTCCTACCTTTGACATCCAACTCCTCCTCCAGGCTCTGGATGTAGATGGGGGATTTCTGCTGGACAAAGTAGAGCAGCTCAATGGAGTTGGACATCCAGAAGAGAATGTGCTGCAGGTCCGGGATTAGGTCTGTGACTGTGAAGCGGGACAAGGATCCAGGCTCCTGACTGGTGAGACAGAGAGGGCAAGAGGAGAATTGCAGACTCCAGGAAGGACAAAGCTGATTACCGACACTGTCTCTGTGTGCACATGAGGCCCCTGGCTACAGGATCTACCGCCTCTCTCAAAGGGTGGCGAGGCAGGGTAATCCTCCTGGGAATGAACCATACGGCAGCAACACAGACAATACTACATTATAGTATCGTGGCTGCATCGACGCACCTTCTCCCAACATACTCAGAGCTTTCAGAAAGAGCCCCATCACAGACCACTGTCAGCACTTACGGTCTTAAAAAGCAAACCCAAAGCAAACCTGGAAGGTCTCTTCCCCTAGGGGTTATGGCTGTGCTGTAAAACTATGCTGCTGCACTGGGCTGCCAATCAGCAATGGGATTCGCGCTCCCCTGCCTGGCCCCCACTCTCCCTGTCAGTGGAAACGCCAGATCCCAGCTCCCAGAGACCAAATGCTGAATCTCAGTGCCTGAGAACCTCCTACCAGCTGATTTAAGGTCAGGCGCTGAGAACTTCCTGAGAAACGCTGAGCAACTTCAGCTCCCGTTGACTTTAATTGGAGTTGAAGGTGCTGAGTGCTTCTCAGGCTCTTAGGCTATGTCTACACTTGTTAAGTTGACTCTGTTAAGTTGACTTAACAGAGCCTGTAATGTAGAAGACATACCCGTCTACACTGGCTTTAAGTCGACTTAATAAGATCGACTTAAGCCTTAAATTGACCTTCAGAGGTGGTGTTATTACGTGTCCTTAAGTCGACCTAAGGCGCCAGAATGACGCACCCATAGTAATTAACAGCAGCATTAAAGGTCATGTGATTCCTTCTTCCTTGTTCATGCAGTGAAAGCTAGCAGTGGGATACAGGAGCTTGGGGAATGGGAAAACAACTCAGGAGAAAATTGATGGGTTAAAAGTAACACCTGGAGCAGACTGCACTTCAATAGTGTCACCAGGACTGGGCAAGATTCTCCAAAGTGGCTGGGGATGTCAGGTGCCTAACTCAAGACTCCTGATTTTTAGAAAGTGATGAGCACCTGCCCTCTGAAAACCAGCCTCCTTTTCAAGTGTCTCACGTTAGGCCCCTACAAGTCACTAATCACTCTTTAAAGTCTTTCCCAGAGCCCTCCCCTACTAACAGCCACCTCCACCCCCGATCTGCTGAGCCACGTGCGCTAAAGCGACGCTGCAATTGAAAAAGACTGTTGGCAAAAATGCTCTTCACAGGCAAAGTTCAGGATCAAATGTTTGGTTTAGCCCTTTGGCCATGAGACAAAAGGTGCTGAGTCAATGGGAGTTGGAAGTGTTTAGCGCCCCTCAGAATGCGGCCCTTTATATAGCATTGCTGCAGAGCTGGTATAAAAACGTGGCCTTCATTGCTCTTTACGCCACTGGTGTGTTTGGGTTTTTTCCATGGGCGAGGACGTGGCGAGGCCGGCAGGCACCTCCGTTAGCTGCCACGTGGCCACAGTAAAGCAATGTCTCCACAGACCCTTTCTAAGACATTGCTTTACTACGGCCAGCTGGAAAAAAGCCAAACACACCTATAGCGTAAAGAGCAAGGAAAGGCCACATTTTAGGTCAGCAAAACAAACAAGAAGTCCTGTGACACTTTTAAAGACTAACGCGTTTATTTATAGCATGAGCTTTTGAGGGAGAAAATCCCACATCATCAAAGCGTCTGACAAAGTGGGATTTTCTCCCTCAAAAGCTCATGCTATAAATCAACGTGTTAGTCTTTAAGGCTATGTCTACACTAGAAAAAGTTAAGTCGACTTAACGAAGTGGGTACCCTGAACTGGGACTTGGTATGTCGACCTGACTGCCCTTAAATGGACTTAATAAAGTCGAAGTAAGGGTTAATCCACGTCCACACCGAGCTTAAATCGACCTAAGGAGTCGACTTAAGGGTTAGGTCGACCTAACTGGTGGTTCTTACTAAGGCGACTTAAGGGATTTCTTAACGAAAGCCTGGTGTGGATCTGGACTAAGTTAGGTCGACTTAAGCTTCCTTAAATCGCCCTAACGTGCAAGTGTAGACATAGCCCTAAAAGTGCCACAGGGCTCCTTGGTTGTCTTGAAACAAAAAGTCATTGCAAACCAGAAAAAGCAAAACATTCTGAGTTTTCTCAAATATTTCTCTTTGCTTTTCTAAATTGTTTCCATGTCACTGAACTTGCCCCCCCCAAATGTTGTGTGCAAAAAATCTTGCCCAGCTCTGGTAGTGAAACAAATAAAAAGCCCCCACCTAAATTAGACATGTGCAGAGGCCGGATGATTTACAACACTGCCTTGGCCTAATACTCTTTGTAGAACTTCCCTCTTGGTCATTCCAAGAGAAATTTCTCTCCCCAGAGGTGCAGCTCTTTCTCTGTTCGTAAGAGGAAGCAGGAGAGAAGCAGAGACGTAGAGACAACTGACACTTACTGCTGGGACTGCTTCTCGGCCAGCTCTTTCGTTTTCTCCTAAGATGACGGGGAGTGGGAAGGGGGAGGAAGAGAAACAAGTAAATATGAGAAAATCATAATACTGAGAGAGAGAGAGAGAGAGAGGGACATACACACACACATGGAAAACACAGCTATCTGCATCAAGAGTTTGGGATAGTTCTGTCAGGGATGCTGAATGTGCTGGCAATTCTGCGTTTTATTGGAAGGCAGAGCAAAACCTGGATTAAAGTGATTTTTTTTTCTCATGCCAAATGCTGTATTTAAAATGCCTATTGCAGACCTGTGCTATATCTAACGCACCTTCTAGCAATGGCAGCTGTTCTGCATAGACAGTGAAACAAAAGGAAATGGTGCACAGATGCCATGGAGACAAGCACGCTCAATTTACTAATATAATTACAATACATGTTGCTCGCAAGTGCCCCAAAAGGAATGGGGTGGGAGAGAATGAGGGAGACTGGCACGCTGCAATTTCCTACAATATAATTACACAGGCATGTCTTGATTGCTCGTTACACTGTGCAATAGGCAGCTATTTATTTCATGGTAAGTTGCCCACTGCGTGTGTCTGACTGTGCTCACCAGAATCTCTGTTATTTCAGTCCAGACTTACTGCACAGCACTAAAGGTTCATGAACCCTTCCCCCTGTAGCTCCCCAGTGTTGCCTCATGTTAGCCACAATACGACTACCAGACAGGGCACCGTTACTCTAATCACCGTGTTTTCCTAAACCTGCTCAGAGCAGACCTTCAAATGCGGGCAGCTTTATCTAGGTAGCAATGGTGAGGAAAAAAGTCTGGTGTAAAGAATGGCACCATGAGCCGCAGGAGAATGAGGTGATCTCTGACAGGGTGGAAACATTCCACTCAGTTAAAGCAAGTCCATTTCCTCCACAGAGGTCAGATAGCAAGAGGGAGAGTTGTGATGCATGGCAGCTGTCATTCCCGCCCAGCGACCAGCTGTACAGCTAACACAATACACCAGCCTGCAGCCACCCACAAAACCAGACCTCTCCCACCTTCCACTCAGCTGCCAGTCGGTCCTCCCAAGGCCATTGGCAGTACTGAGCAAAGCTAGGGGCCACACCTCCCACTGCTGTTGGAGCTAGCCCTGAGGGGATGAACATCAGACATTTAACAGGGATTTACCCTGTCCTTGCACCTCCCCAGTACAGAAATAAATACCAAACTGACTCCCCTCACAGCCCCTTCTGCCCATGGCCCTGGGATCTCTCAAAGCTGTGACGAGGGAGGGACAAGACCTGGGACTGATGACCAACTTAGGCTCTTCAGCAACAAACCCTTATAGGATAGATCAAGGTCTGCAAGCCTCTAAGAATTAGACATGGGCCATGAAGATCTACAGGGTGGCTCAGAGCTGCCGTTCTCTTTAATCCAGGAGTGTAGCCTGGGCAGATGCCTACATGGAGCATCACGTGCTGAGACTGGTGTCTGTGGGTTGCACTGATGCATGAAAGGGAAGGGATGGTGGTGATTTGCTCCGTTTTATGAAGACCAGGTTCAACCCTTGGACTCCAGAGCTGCCAATGTGACCCTTGGATGGGCAAAGTTTGGGTGCACCACCCTAGGCTTTGAGTTCACAGGAGGCATTCTTCTGTGACCCATCAGCACCTGCAGCATCCCAGGCTATCCACCCTCCCCCCGTCTCCCCAAGGAAAGCTCACAGACTGACCCACACTGTCCTCTGAATCATTCTGGCCGACTTGAGCAGCAGCTGGCCGAACTCGCCCGGCCCAAAGCTGGTGGCGGAGTGCTGGATGCAGAGGCACAGCAGGAAGGCTGGCGTCAACTTGTGATCATCACCCCCAGGCTCGATCAAGGTCATGATCCTTCTCAACAGCACGTCCTCAGCAGCTCTCTCAAACTCCAGCTGCAGCCTCTTCCTGGCTGGTCTTTGGCCAGGGGTGGGTGAGGGCCCCTGCTTCTTGGAGCAAGTGCTGCTTTCCTTGAGCTGGCTGCCGCACATCTTACAGGTCAAAGGTGTCTCCGAGTCCAAGGCTCGAGGCAAAGATTTCAGCATCATCAGTGTCTGCGTAGGCAGCGGCTGGGCCCTCAGGGGATCCTTGTAGAGAAACAGGTAGTAAAGCCCCAGGGACAGGAGGTCTCCGTGGTGCAGCACGATCGTCCTTACCACTTCAGAGAAGTTGATGGACACACTGGCCCCCGGGATGGGCTCAAGGACCAACTTCTCCTCCCAGCGGTGTCGGGAGCGGCTCGACAGCTTGAGCCTCCGGATGGTGCAGTGAAGGGGCAGGATGTCCGGGGCGAAGAGGCTGATGCTGGGTTTGCTGGACTGAGTCCTCTGGCCCACTGTATGCTGCTCACGGTTCAGGAGGTAAACCAAGCTATCCTACAACGGAAGCATAAAAACAGGTAGCAAAGCAGGCACAAGCCACGAGCAGCTGTGTTAGTGACTTTAAAATAGCTTTCACTCTCCGGTATCTCAATCAGTGCTGACAGCCTCTCGCAGGTCCCCGGGTGCCCACAGCAGAGATCTTTCACTGCAGTACTATTCTTTTCCTCAAACACTGCAGTGCTTTCCCAAAATTAATATCTGTCGGTGCACAGTGACTCATGCAGCAGAAGAGGCATGCTACAAGAGTGGGACTTGGAGCAGTTAGCACACAATGGCGCCAGTTACTCTAGGATTGCTAAGTAACTGCTCTGTGACTATTACAGCAACACACATCTCTACTAAAACAGCCGCTACCGTTACATTAGTAACTGTGCAACCTGCATTCACCACTTACCTACAGTGCTTGAGGAAGGTTGTATAACTCCTCTGAAACTGGATGGCTACTCCAGTATAATGAGGGCCAATAATGAACCCCAAAGATGAACAGTGCCTTCTGGATGTATGGATGCAGACCGAGCAAACAGCTGGGGATATGCTGAACCGCCCGAATATATCTGGGATCATCTGCTAGTTTGCAAATGTTAAGGGACATTCACTTCTGCATGAGTAACAGAGCATGTGCTCATATACATCAACCCTCGGGATAAAGTTGATCAACCCTCAAGATGGCTCAGGCCATCAGCCAGCTCCCACGTTAACTCAGCTGAGCTGATCACCATTCTGTAAAAGTGCAGTGTCGCTCCACAGCTGGAACTGAGACGTAAAGGGAGCGTCACGCTCCGCAAGGTCAAGATCAGTGGATTGAATTTGCTCCCTGTTGGCACCTTTTTCTCTCCCATCTTCCAGTTTCAATTCTCTCCTCAGGCTATAAAAGAAGGTAGCAGCAAAGATGAAATCACATAGGACCTAAGTGTGCACAGTTACACAAGTGCATCTGTCGCTGACTTCCATGTAGAAGTGAGGATGGAGCAGGACCCATTCTCTCTTGCACTGGCAGCGGGATCCAGTGGAACCCGAACACCGGCTTCTCCACTGATTTACTGTGTGACATGGGACAGCTCATTTAACTGCTCAGTGTCTCAGTTTCCTTATCTGTAAAATGGAGATAACATTTTCTGTTCTAAAGGACAGCAGTTCACCCTACCATAAGCAAAGGTAGCACAATACCAGCTGGGAAGGACTATAAGATCTGTGTTGCCACCGACCCGAACACAAGATCTGGCATTCAACCCTTGACAAATCAGCTGGTAGGTCAGTAGCTGACAGATGAGTCCTATTTGCTGCCAGTAAACATGGTGACAGCCAGGGACTGAGGAGGGGCTCAAATCTCCCACATGGTCCAGCTATGTGTCACCTTCAACGGATGTTAAATTGGCACAGACTGTCAGAACAGCCTCAGAGTTAATACCCCATGGAGGCGAATGAAAGCGGCTTGGAGCTCTCTGTTGTCACAGGCTGCCTGGCTGCAGGCTCTGCTAGATGGCTCTGCGGGGGCCAATGATCAGAAGGTTTTCTTCACCCACATGAAGCCTTCTTTTAGTTTGTAATCATGAAAGCTTAAATTCTGCAGGGGAAATTCTGTGGTCACCCCTGGCAAGTGCATGAGGGCCTTTACCAGGCCTGATGGGATTTATTATGCTGCTCTACAGCACATTATACATTTACTATAGTGCTTTATGGGCCATTCCCGAAGGGCAAACCAACTATGCTTTGAGCGGACCTTAATTTCAGGCTGCCTGTACCCACTTCACCTTTATTCCTGGGCTCTGATGCAAACAGGACTTGGCCTACCTGAGCAGCGTACTCTCACCACCCTGACGAAGTGGGTTACAGCCCACAAAAGCTTATGCCTGAAAAAATGTGTTTGTCTTTAAGGTGTCACAAGACTCTCGTTTTTTCTCACACCTCGCTGTCCCTACCTGCTCCAAATCACAGCTTCTCCATGGCTCCAATGAGACACAACTTTAAGGGGAGCCGAGGATAATGCTCCAAACAAGAAGGAGCATGGTCAAGAGAGAGGATATCTGCTAAAAGATTGTTGGAAAACCTCTGCTCTCTCTTAAAACCCCAGGCAGGGACAAGCCACAGTCTGCCTGAGTGTCTATAGAGCAGTGGCTCCCAGCCAGTGGCCCGTGGGGCCTTTCAAAGTGGCCTGCAGTTCCCGCAGAAGGGAGCCACTGCCTAAGGACCCAGGGCTACAAGACCAGTGCATGCTCCTTATGTCAGCCAAGAGGACAGGAGATCAGTGCTCTCCTCCTACTGTCTGTAGCAGGGGCTTGGCAAAACGCTCCGTCTGCGTCCCTAGGTGCTGAGGTCCCAGCTGGAGCTAAAGGGAGGGGAGCACTGGTCTTCCATCCTTCTGGCTGCAGAAGAGAGCCACTGCCTAGAGACCCAGCTGGAGTGCACAGGGTTATAGGACACATGAGGTTTCCCTCCTGTAACCAGGGAGACAGGAGATTGGTGAAGAGGCAGCCTCCTCACTGAACTCCTCGGGTGCGTCTACACTGGCGCCTTAGGTCGACTCAAGGACGCTTAAGTCGATCTACAGAACTCTGCGCCCACACTGGGCGCTTATTAAGTCGACTTAATAACACCACCTCTGAAGGTCGACTTAAGGCTTAAGTCGACCTAATTGGCCTCCAGGCCCCCTCCCAGCTACCCACAATGCACCACTCCTCAGTTGACCTAACACCTGCCAGTGCGGACGCAGGCAGTCAAGAGGAGTTTTCAATGTGGACTCTCTAAGTTGACTTAACAAGGACGACTTTAAGTCGACTTAACAGAGCCTCCAGTGTAGACGTACCCCTGGAGAGCAGCAAGTGCCTCTCAGTGCCTGAAAACTCACAGCTCCCCACCAGCCGCAGAGCCCTGCTGGGATGGTCAGGAGCTGTAAAGGGAGTGCACAGACTGTTAGTGTAAGGAGAGTCCCCCAGAGCCGAAGGCTGGGTGCTTACATGCTGGTAGCTGTAGCCCTGCAGGAGTAGGAGGTGAGGGGACTGGCCGAGGGAGTACTGCACATTGCTGCCATTCTGCTCCACCGGGGGGACCTGCTGTTTGTCCCTCGTGCTCTCCAGGCCACGCGTGGTCTCAGGCAGCGTGGAGTAATGTCTCTTGAGCTCCTCCTCCGGCGAGCCCACCTGACTCAGGCTGGTCTCGCTGACACTGCGTCGGAGGGTCGGCGGCGTGGTGTGTCGCTTGCATCCCGTCAGCAGGGTCATGGTGCCCTTCGCACGGTTCCTCTGCAGCTTCCGAGCCTGCGCGTTTATGCCTAAAGACAAGAGCAGTGTTCAGTGCTGCGGCATGCAAGGAGCTTCCCTGTCTTTCTGCCCTGGGCCATTCCTGCTTGGGGAGCAACAAAATGAGGGTTGGCCCTAGGACCAACGTCCAACCAGCAACTGGACCAGCCACGTCCCAAATACCAGAGTGTGGACCCTATGAACACGGCTCTCGCTCCCTACACCAGGCTTCATCCTGCCAAACAAGGGCCTTAGAGGTCTCTGCCTATTTGTTCCTCGGCCACCATTTGATTTCTGGACAGTCCTTCCTTACTGCCCATATGCATGCTACTAGTCAGTTACTGCCACAGATGGAGTCACTAGAGAGCAGGGTCATGTTCCCAGATGTCACGCCCACTGCCTTACATCTCGCCTCTGCTCCTCTGGTCAGACACTGCTAGAACCCGCTGTGATCTGCCCCAGAATCACAGGGCAATGAATATCCTATGGTCACCTGGAACCGTGGGCTGCACTGGACTGCATCACTTGCCACCTCCAAGCCCCTGGGCCAGCATACTGACACCATCATAAACAGATGTATCATTTGCAAGCACTGAACTGTGGAGGAGCTTCTTACGAAAGGACCCTTAGTCATACTCTGTCTGGAGATGAAAACTCCAGTGTCTCCTTTGGTCAGCAGAGGGTTAGCAAAATGTTGCTTAAAGCCCCTGGAAAGTCTCCACCACATTCAGGAATCAGGAAGGGAAACCAGTGGTTTTCCCCCAAAACAAATGAGCCCAGCCCCCAGCACTAGCCCCCCACGCTTTCCTAGGCAATAAAGCCAGAACACAGAACTGACAGCCGTTAAAGGGCTAGACACCAGTTCTCAGAAGCAATTACATACAACTTCTGTGCCAATTTCACCTTGCTAATCACTGAAAGTAACTGCCCACCATTACCTCCCCCATTCTATATACAAACCGAAAATCTCCTCCCCACCTTACTTGGGAGCAGCCAGGATCCATCTCAAATCTGCAGCATCTTTTTACCCACTGGCCCGAGCCACGCAGTGTGGAAAATACATTGTTCAAAAACAAACGAAGGCCAGAATGCAGAGCTGCAGTCCCGGGGCTTCATTCCTTACCATACAACCAGCAGGCAGGGTCCACTGAGGGTCCTGCACCCTGCACCATTGGCTCAGAGCTCTTGGCTGTGAGTGGGCGCTGAGAGCTGACTGCCAGGACCTGCAGACTGCAGTGAGGAACCTGCCTGCCTGCCTGCTGCAGAGCTCTAATTAAGTTCTCACAAGCATCGCTTCTGGAAAGCTGTCAGGAAGACAAATGGGGGCTAGAGTAGCATATAAATAGGACCAAACGGCCAAACCCAAGCCCATCCTGTTCAGCCCAACTGGATTCTCCACTGCAGAAGCAAGCCAGCCTGACAGAGTCCCTTCCTATGCTGGAAACATCTCTGATTGGGCACAAGTTCTGGAAAAGAAAAAGGGAAGAAGCAGTGAATGCTCTTTGGAATCCTCTTACCTTTCATTCAGGGTCCCAAGGGAGCAGCAAGTCAGTAACCCACTCTTTCATGGATTAACATGGGAGGAGAATGAAGGCGGTCGCGAAAATTCTGTTTCAAGGATTAACAAGGCTTTTAAAGCAACAAGAGCTGTTCAAGCAAAGAGCAAGAATCCCCATCTTCTGGATTCCTCCCGCGGTTCTCTATGGGCTGTTGAGCCGCGCTCCAGATATCCGCAGAATATCACAGGCTCTCTCCCGCACGCAATCTGTCTAACTCCAGCTCTATTCCTCTATTCACAAGAGAGCGGCTCTCTGAACTGGAGAGGCGAGCTTGGCAGTCAGCTGCTTCAAGGGACCCTTCTGAGGTTAAACCCAAAATGCCACCTGCCTTATTTGGTGAGGAACTGTCGCTGCCTTCTGAAGGACATTTTTCATCTTTGTTTGTTTGTTTTGAGTCTACCGCTCCTTTGCTGGGAAAATGAAATAGATCGGGGGGAGGCGAGAGGAGAATGAACCCTACTGTTTACATGCCTTAGGATTAGGACAGGAGATGCCTGCACAGTCTAGAGAGTTCTGAAAGATGGCCCGTAGCCATCTCAGATCAAGAGAAAGCAGTGCAAGTGGGACGTAAGCTCCATAGGCCATGCTTTCTTACTGGAGCAAGTGCAGAGAAGGGCTACGAGGGTGATCCGAGGAATGGGAAACCTGCCTTACGAGAGGAGTCTCAAAGAGCTTGGCTTGTTTAGCCTGCCCAAAAGAAAGCAGAGGGGAGGTATGATTGCATTTTCTAAATACATCAGAGGAATAAACATCAGGGAGGGAGAGGAGCTGTTTAAGTTCAACACCAATGTAAACACAAGAACAAATGGATATAAACTGGCCAGCAACAAGTTTAGGCTTGAAATTAGAGTTTCTAACCATCAAAGGAGTGAAGTTCTGGAATAGCCTTCCATAGGGAGCAGTGAGGGCAAGAAACTTAGCTGGCTTCAAGACTGAGCTTGCTGAGTTCCTGGAGGGAATGGTATCATGAAACTGCCTACAATGGCACGCAGCTCATCTGCGTCTGCTAGTAGCAAATATCTCCAATGGCTGGTGAAGGAATTCTTTCCCAGGTAACTGCCGGGTGGGTCTTGCCTACCATGCTGAGGGTCTAACTCAGGGATTCTCAACCCCTGGCCCGCAGGCCAAAAGTGCCCCGTGGGGCTTTTTTAAATGGCCACTGGCTAGGAACTAGGCCACAGCTGCCTGGTCCTAGCATGTAACTGGGAGCCCTGCTGCGGCCGCCCGCCTCCCCTCCGGTCCCGGCCAGCATGGCATGGCTGGGGTGGGAGTGTTGGTGGGGGGGGCCCGGGTCGACGCGGCATATCTGGGCCAGGAGTCTTGGGAAAGACACGGGCCGGCGTGGCATGGCTGTGGAGCGTGCTGGCTGCAGGTGGTGGCCGCGGGCAGCGTGCATGACTGTTGGGGGGGCCTGCGGGCTGCAGGGGGTGGGGCCACAAGCTGGCACAGCCACGGGGGATGGGAGCGTGGGCCATGCTGTTGCTGAGGCCCACACACCTGCCCACAAACTGGCCCCGCTCATGTGCATCCAGCCCCGACCGCCTTTTTTTAAAAAAAAATCAATTTTATTTTTTTTTGCTTGAGGGCCACAAATCTAATTTCTACAACCCTGAAGGGCCACTAGTCTATTTAATTAAAATTTCATTTAAATTTAATCAATTGATTTCAATTCATTTAAATTAAATTAAATTTGAATTTAATTGTAATGTGAATTTAATTAAATAAACTGGTAGCCCTTCAGGGTTCTAAAAATTAAATTTGTGGCCCTCGAGCCAAAAAGGTTGGGAACCACTGGTCTAACTGATCACATATTTGGAATAGGAAGTAAATTTTCCCCAGGTCAGATTGGTGGAAACCCTGGGAGGTTTTTTTTGCCTTCCTCTGCAGTATGGGGCACAGGGCACTTGCAGGTTTCCCTAGAGTAAATGGAGGATTCTCTATAACTTGAAGTCTTTAAATCGTGACTTGAGGATTTCAGTAACTCCGTGGAGGTTAGCTGTCTATTACAGGAGTGAGTGAATGAGGTCTGTGGCTTGCAACATGCAGGAGTTAGACTAGATGCTGATGAGGGACCCTTCTGACCTTAAAGTGTATAACCATTGCCATCTGCACTATGCTGTATGTGATGTGCGACCCTTAGGCTTCTGGCAACTGGCCATCGCAGCTGCTCAGCTGGGCAAACTGTGGATGCCTTGGCCTTAGGACCTGCACAAAATCAATATTTCATGCTTTCCTGGATCTATAGCAGACACTTCACTAACAAACTAGTTTCAGAGCTCTGCTGGCATCACCCAGGACTCCAGGGATGCTGCACAAAAAAAGAAGCACATAAGAAAGTCTGTGTTAATGCCAAGCTGCAGTAGGAATACCAGGGGGACAAGGGGAGTGTTAAAAAAGAAAAACAGCTGAGCAAAGAATTCTATTTTCCAGCTTCTAAAGGGATAGACTAGGGAGGTGGTGAGAACCTATGAAACATTTAACCCTGTGCAGCAGTATTAGGGATTTTATCCTGTAGGCTGCAGGCACAAGAGAACATTATTGTTATCACATTAAGACCAACACTCTCCAGCAGAGCACCGGGGCATCACCCGCCAATCTGAGGTGTTAGGATACAGACAATACTCGGAGCTTCTGTGGTACCTTCCATCTGAGGATCCCAATGCACTTTATAAACAGGACTACCTGGCACAGAAAGTATCGTCTCATGTTTATGGGGGAGGAAGTGCAAGCACAGAGAGGTGATGTGTGCATATCCAAGGACAGAGCCTGAACTAAAATCCGTCTTCCCCACTCCTAGAACACCTTAACCCAGAAGGCCTAGCTCCTGAGCGAGGGGAAGAAAATGAATAAAGAAAACATTACAAAATATGGGACTGCAGCTTTTCGATGTATGACACAGCATGGGAGGCTTCTCCTTGCATGTGCAGGCAGATGTGGTTGAGAAGTGTCTGCGGTCCCAACTCTTAGCCCACTGTCTCCACAAGCAGAAGGGAAGACATTACATCTCCAGTGATGTTAATGCCCAGGTTCCTTTCCCGCATTAGTCTCTACAGGACATCCCTTCCCCATGTGAGACAATTGGCGCTGCACTCCCCCATCTAAGGCCTTATCCCAGCTGTTGGCCACAAGTTGCTTCGCAGCAGTGCTCTCCTTCACATAGGATTTGTTTCCCTGGACACCCTAGCCTGTTCTGCACTTTTTACCTTGCTTACATACATGCAGCACTCAGCACCTGGGCAGTGCAGCAGGGGCCAGCCCTCTTTCTGTCTTTTTCTTCTCCCCATCCAAGCTCACAGGCTTGGCTCTGGTGGGAGAAAATGAATCGCCCCTTTTTCTTACTAACTGGGAGTCACCCTCATGGGGTCAGGCTGTGAAAAGGGGAACCTGAGAGAGATCGCAATCTACCTGCCGGAATGATTCGTCCCCTCACCAGAGAAATGAATGTCCAGAGTTTTCTTATCTAGAGGAAAGGAAGCTTCTGTATTTACTCTGTGTAGCAAAATCAACTAGGAAAAAGCTGCTTTTAACTCTAGATAGATCCCCTGTCATAGGCTCTGTTCTAACTCCTGAGCCATAAGGGAAAGATAAACACAGCTCTTTTCCTGGACGCAACAAAATCCTTTTATAACTGGGTTATTTTTCTAACCCTCTGGTACTGTTCCCCCACTCCCTGGATATGACGAACGACTCCAGGACACCAGGCACAGGGGAGCTCCTGACAGTTTGCTTTTATATACCACATGGACACACAGATTATCAGGGGATGCAGGGGTCTGCTAAGGGACCCAGATATCCAATGCGCGCACTCAGGCTTTTTGCAAAGAGTCGGGACCTGGAATAACCACCCCGTGGAACTTTTCATCTGCTGCATACTGCACAGACACTCAGCATGGCCAACACCAGCAATGTTACCGAGACAGCCGAGATTTTATGTAAAGCCCCAGCTCCTAGAGACCAGAAGCAAAAGAAAAGAACCCAACATTCATTAGATTTCAAAAAAGAAATCTGATGGAGTTTTGAACATTTGGAGCTAGCAATATTGCACTGGTTTACTCTCTCTCAAAACACTCTGGTGGAGTACACAAGTATCATTCCCTTTTATAGACCAGGAAACTGGTACCTGCAGGGCCTGATTTTCACGGATGCTGCTGAGCCCCTGCAGTTCCCGCTGACTTCAACTGCAGTAGGGATTTTTTGACCCTTCTGAGGCCAGGCCTGTAGTACAGCTGTGCTGCTGTAGCAGAGTTGCTCTCTACATCAACGGCTTTAATGTACTTACTTTGTCTCTCCAAGAGGCAGTAACAACGTTGACAGAATTCTTCCACCAACCTAGCCCCATCTACCCAGGCGATTGGGGTGACCTAACTATGGTGCTCAAGGTGTGACACTTTTTACAGCCTTCAACAACAGAGGGTTGGTCTAACTTTTAAGTGCAGACCAGGCCTGAAAATCGGGGCCAGAGAAGTTATGTTTGCAGAGCACCCCATCTCCTTTGTAAGTCAGTGGGAGCCAGAGATGTTCTGCACTTTTGAGAATCCGGCCCCACATTTTCAACATGAGTGCTGAAAACTAGACCCCAAAAACACATGCAGGCCCCACTGCAAGCAGCCTGATTTTCAGGAGGCCCTGGGTGGCTCCCACCTCACTGAAATCAACCAGCCACAGAGGGAGTTGGCTTCAGAGCTGGAAGGACAGCTCAGGAGTCACCCCTGATTTGTCAGAGCAGTGTTCAGAGCGTGGAAACTCCAGCCCGTTCATGGACAATCCCATGAACCATCAGGAGGAGGTCCATACTAATTTGCTGGGACTCACTACATATTGCTTCTGCGTGCACTTTTCAATAGGCAAAGAGAGACAGCTGTCACCATGTCACCAGCCAGTTACGGGGATGATTAGGCATCTGGTGCCCAGTGCTGACCACTGCTCAACACACTGCTCATAATTTGTTTCATTGCTGCATTTTGCTCCCCCATTTGTCGTCCCAATCTGCTGCCTCTTGGGCTCCGTTTTGATTGTAAGCTCTTTGTGGGAAGGGCTGTCTTTTTGTTGCATGTTTGCATGGTACAGTGGGGTTAGCACTACAAATATGAAAGCTGATAATCAGAGCATGAAACAGCCAGCTCCCTGCTAATGGGAGCCATGTACATCTCTCCTCTGCACATCGCACAAATGATGTCTTCCATTAATTTCCAGGTGAATTATTAAAAAGGTACCATCAACAAATATTTGTACAATATACCTTTTCATCCATCCTTTCTGGAGACAAGAATAATTTCTCCACCATTAATTGAGGAGCCCAGGGGGTATCTGCCCTTTGAGATGCAAGTGGCAATGTGGGAACTATTCTGGACCCCAGCTCTCAGGAATGCTTTTGAACTGTCTGTGCCTGGCCAGGAGACTGCAACTATTTCATATGGAGGCAGCCCTTACACTGTGCCTTTGTCACCTTGACTGGATTGCTGGAAGGCGCTCTGCACGGGTCTATACTTTACATCAATCCAGAAGCTGAGCTGGTGCAGAAAGTGACACCCACTTATTATGCTGCACTTCCCAAAGGTACCACAACACCTGTGCTCCATGCTTTCACTTTCCAAGCTGAATTTAAAAGTTAATCTTGACCTGTAAAGCCTTAAATGGTCTGCACCTTGCTGCTTGAGAGATCAACTCACTCCTCTGGCCAAACAGCCACAGCTACAGTCAGCAGAGACTCCGGCTGGGTTGGCCTTGACAGAAGAGATAAGGGGGGCAGGCAGTAGAGCCTTCATCTTTGAATCAAGCTTTGCTCTGGTCACTGGTCTTCTGCGTCGCACTGAGTGAGCTGCTTCAGAGTCAGGCTGATGGGGAAGAGGTAGATCTGCGGGGAGTTACCTGCTCTGTTCTGTAGGAAACTCAGATCTGTTGGCTAGCAGAGGAGTTAGCAGATATTTGATTTTATTATTTTTAAGGACTCAGCTTATACATGCAGTTATTCAGGAGCAGCTATTCTGGAATCACTTCACACATGGACACACTTGTTCTGAACTAACGGTGCCTTCTCCAAGTTAGCTGAGTCAACTTTGTTGTCACATCGTTCGACAGTTGTGGAAGCAGCGCTGGCTAGCCCACCAAGACAGCAGGGGGCACTCGGTGATGTCTTCTGCGGCTGCAGCAATTTTTTAAAAAGATATTTAGAGTTTTCCCTCAGCAACAGCATGCTATGCTAAACCAAGCATGAGTCTAAAAACTACTGGGCGACATCCCTTTAAATATAATAGGGTTATCCCTAAACCTCCCAAGGCGTGTATGTTATTTAAGCAGCAAAACTGAGTAAAGTTGGCTGAAGCTAAACCCCCAGGAAAGGATTGAAAGTGGAGCTGGCTGGCAAGAAGGCGAATATGTGTAAATTGACAAAACATTTTCCACCCGATATCTCCTGTTCTCGCTATACCCCCTTCCTGCGTGCACCCAGGGCTGTGCTCCCTGAACCGGTCTCAGATAGCCAACTCCCAGATGCTAAGCCAGCCTTTAGGGCTTGTCTCTAGCAAAGGAGTGATACAGAAGACAGGAGACTTGGAGCTAAGTCAAAATAAGACCTTATCCAACTTGTAAAACTGGGCTTTACAAGCTGGGCACTAATTAGTGGCTTGAATGGTGAACAACCCGCTCACCCCCCAGTGAGAAGCAGCTAATAAACTAATTAGGATAATGGATAACCAAATAGATAAAACTCTTAAGCTATCTGGAAGGTCGCTGATGGAACCAGAGCCTACTGAACACATTAACAGCTTAGCAGAGGGGCACATCCATCTACCCTTGGAAGGAATATGGCTGGCAGGCTTGTGTCTATACACACAGTGACACAGCCTTGTGTAACCAAAGCAGCAGATGTTTTCTGGCCCAACAATGTATTGATCATCTTGTGATACAATGCACTCCATGTACACCCTTATGGGTGACTGTGTGTCATTCATGTTCATCCGTACAGTGAACTGTGTATTGTTTAATGCAACGTGTGTCATGCGAGCTGTTTTACGAAAGCTCCTGGCATGCTGAACATTGTTGGTCTAGCAGTGTGTTTCTTGCAATGTCATATGTGTGGTTATGATGCTCTGCTAGGTAATATTCCCAAATACATCTTACATGTTTTAGGCTGACACAGAAACACTAACAGAAGCAGAAATTCATGTCTCCTTAAGACATGCAAGAAACAAGCCAGCTCTTCCAGGAACAATGGTCTAAACTGAGCGTTGGATGAGGTGATGACCCTTCACTCGGGATGTGGAGGAGACCAGGCAGGAATACTATTGGCCACCTGACCCTGAAGTGGCGGCACCTGAGGCTCCAAAGGGAGGCATGGAGACATTTGAAATGGAGGGACATATTGCTGCCAGGAGCTCTCTCTTGCAATCCGTCTACAAGACAACATCAAGACTGTCCACCCAGCCTGAGTGGAGGCCAGTCAACCAGCCTGTGGTGAGAACCATCTAAAGACTGTAAGGCTACTGAAGTGTTAAGCATAGTTTAAAATGCGATTTGCCTTTTATTTACTTTTGATCAACTCTCATTTATAGTCCTCTGTATTATAATCACTTAAAATCTTTCAGTACTTAATAGAATCATAGAATCTTAGGGCTGGAAGGGACCTCATGAGGTCATCTAGTCCAACCCACTGCTAAAAGCAGGACTACTCCCACTAAATCATCCCAGCCAGGGTTTTGTCTAACTGGGCCTTAAATGTTTCCAAAGATGGAGATTCCACCACCTCCCTAGGTAACGCATTCCAAAGCTTCACCACCCTCCTAGTGAGAAAGTTTTTCCTAATATCCAGCCTAGATTTCCCCAGCTGCAACTTGAAACCATTGCTCCTTGTTCTGTCCTCTGTTACTATTGAGAACAGCCTAGCTCCCTCCTCTTCGGAGCACCCCTTCAACTAGTTGAAGGTTGCTATCAAATCCTCCCTCAGTCTTCTCTTCTGCAAACTAGATAAGCCTCGTTCCTTCAGTCTCTCCTCATAATAAACTTGTTTGTTTTATCTAAAGCAGTGCATGTGATTTGGGTGTGGGTAGAGACTTGTTTAATGTGACACAGCTGGTGCATACCAATTTCTTTGATAAATTGATGGACTACAAGCTTGCAGATTTCAGTGGGCAGCAATGAACTCTGTAAGACGGGCAGTTCCTAGGGTTGCGTCTGGGAGAGGGGGTGTTTGTTGGGTCATACAGTTGCATAATTCCATGAGTGGCTGGCCAGACGCGCTCACTAAGTCGGGGACTGGCTGCTTGCAGAAGGCTCTGCATAGGCTGACCCAAGAGCATGGAAATCAGACAGCGGCAGGAAGTGCAGGACAGTGCCCAAGAGTGAGGGATTGGGTGACGCAGCCATACACCAGTCCAGATTGTAGAGGAGAACATCAAACACCTATACACCTTGAAGGCATCTCAGCATGGGCTTGCTTTGCTGCATATCTCTGAACTACAGACCGTTCCTTATGCGGGGGTCTGGAGGACCCAAATCCCTTCATTCTTGGACCCAAGCTTTCTCTTCCTCTCCCCAAGCCTGCTCCTTCCAGGAGAGAAGACAGCACAGTGTGGTGTGCATCCTTGAGCAAAGGAGGGCTAACACAAGCCGCTGCTCCAAATCTAACGTCACAGATGAATCAGTAGGGGGTATTTATGCAGTAAGTCAATGTCACAACACATTTTTTGACATGCTGAATGCCATCAGCCAGAGGACAGGGTCAAAACCAGATTCCAGCACCACAGCTCTCTCATGGTGTCATGTAAGCTAGCGGCCGAAGTTCCCACTAAAATAACAAACATGGGACATCCTAGTGCCATAGCATGATACTTGATTTCTGGTTCTGGTGTCTTATGGTGGGCGTGTGGAGAGAAGTGCGCTAGTTAAGGATGGTATCGTGATAGCATTTAGGAAGGACAACAATGGCCATGATTTTGGGGAGGAAGGTAGTCATAAGCACAGGAACACGGAGGAGAGTCTCGGCCCATTAAGGATGTAGAAGCAATTTTTTTAAAATGTCACAACTACAGATGTTAGTCCCAGGTTCCTGCCTCTCTCATGTATATTTAGAGCAAAATAAATGAGTCACCAAGGACAACACAAGCTTATCGAATCCCTTCTAATGCAAATGTGAAATGTCATGAACAGGATTGGTTGAACAGCCGAACGCGCATGGCTGGGGAGGGGAGAATTAGGGGATAGGCTGGGGCTGCGACTGCTGCCTGGCTCCTCTTAGCTCTCAAGATGCATCTTAGCGGACCTGGGACATGCTGCAGGAAACGAGACATCCTGTTACTAACAAACGGGAAAGCTGTACTCCGATCCAAACTGGAGTTCCTTGTTTTCTGAACGGGACATGTTACGCAAGGAGCTTGTGCACTTACCCTTAGGCCTCATGTTATGGGCCAAATCCCCTGCTGGCATAAACTGGTGTGGCACCCCTGACTTCACTGGAGTTGTGCCAATTTACACCAACAGAAAATTTGGCCTCCATCAGTAGCAGGGTTAAATGAGTTCACCCACTCCTCCCGCCCATTGCTTGGTGACTTGAAGATAGGGGCACAAGCTGAACTAAATCTTCCATCCTACCCAGACTTCCTAACTCAGCCCCATCCTCCAGACCCTTCTCGGGAGAGTCCCAGACTGCAGGTGTCCAAGACAGACCCACATGGCAAGTTGGGGGTTAGAGACATCTGGAGTGAGAGAAGAAACACAAAAAATAGCTGTGAACACAAATCAAGAGGTCTGCTTGGGCTAACTAAAGAGGGCCGGCCTGCAGGACAACCAGCAATTTGTGCCATTTTACAGCCGAGCTGGTGGAGTCAAGACACGCGTCACTAGATCTCAGCTATTTGGTCGGTTCCACTGCGTTTTCAGTGTGTGAAAGGGTGACTGACCACTGTCTGTCCTCAGGGCAGGGAAACTGATACGCTGGACCCGTCAGACACAGCCACCACCTGTGGTATCACTCATTCATTTGTCCCATGTCATGGGACATTCCTAGTGACTAAGAGATTTAGGGCCAGTCCAGATGGGAGGTCAAGAAGAGAACAACTCTTTGTTCTAGACCTCTCTTTCCCCTTTAGCATCTTGACTTTAACTACTAACCCCTGCTACCAAGACACCTCATCACAGCACTATTCTCAATGCCAAGGGGGCAGAGTTTCCTCCAAGAGGTCAGCGCTCTTGTGCAACAGCTGGTAAGGAGGCCTGAGCACATAAAACAGCACGCCCCTCCCTTGAGGGACACTGAAGACGACTCCTGAATGGCTTGCAATTCATTCCCACTCTCTCTCTCAGGCCATGTACACACTACAGACTTGTCCCGCAATAAAAGTTATTGCGGGACAAGCAAGCGTTATAACGCTTTACTGCGTCCACACAGCACTCCTTCTAGCAAAAGGAGCGTTCACACGCTCCTTTGAATTTTCGCTAGCAGGAGCAGTGCATGGTGGGTACCTATCCCACCATGCAATGCCCTGCCAGCCGAAAGGCTGGCAGTGGTGCTGGCTTGAGCCCCCGTCCTGCGGCTGGGGCTCAGATGGACTGGGGCTCCCTTGCCGCAGGCGGGGCTCAGCCAAGCCCGGCTGTGGCAGCTGAGCCCAGGCTGCAGGGGCTCCAGCTCCCCTGGTGGGGTCCAGCCCCTGGGCAGCCAAGCCAGCACGGTGGGGCTCCAGCCCCCGGGCAGCTGAGCCCCGCCGGGGGGCTTGAGAGCCCTGCTGGGGCCACAGCTGCAGTGGGGCTCCAGCCACTGGCCACCTGAGCTCTGCTGGAGCCCGGTGGATGGAGGGGCTCGACTGTCAGTGGCCAGCAGAGCCCTTCCACCCACTGGGCTCCAGCGGAGCTCAGCTGGTCAGCGGCTGGAGCCCCGCTGCAGCCGCAGCCACGGCAGGGCTGTCAAGCCGCCCTGCGGGGCCTGATCCGTGGCGGGGCTTGGCTGCTGCCGGCCAGCTGAGCCCCGCTGGAGCCCCCCGGTGGGTGGCAAGGAACAGGGCTCCGCTGGCCGGTGGTAGCTGAGCCCAGCC
>ML685786.1:7920513-7979955 GCA_007922175.1 Pelusios castaneus | reverse complement strand
TTACAGTCTGACACGTGTATTGATCTCATGAGCGTGGGTGGGAGACAATCCCAGAGGGGAGCCGTGTTAGTCTGGCTCAGCAAAGTCCTGTGGCACTCAAAGACTCACACATTTATTTCTTGCCTGGGCTTTCCTGGGTGAAGTCCCACTGGGTCAGATGGCAGAAAGTGGAAAAAAAACTTAGATTAAAAAAAAAAGATTACAGTGTGGAAGGACAACAGAGTCCTGTGGCACTTTTGAAGACTAACAGATTTATTTATCGCAGGAGCTTTCGTGGGAGAAAATCCCACTTCGTCAGACGCTTTGAAGATAGGAGGGATTACTTCCAAGTAATCGGACCTGATCAGGGCTGGCCCAGCTATATAGGGGAACTAAGTGTCCCAGATTTTAAGGGACACCAAATTAGATAGAAGCGATTTTTTCCTCTATTTAAAAATATGTATATTATTACATTCTCTTATAAACTAAAGGCTCACCCTCAAACAGGAGTGCAAAAAGTCATAATTCGTCTAGAGCACAAAAAACTCTTGGGCCGGCCCTGGACCTGATGATGCAATGAAATGTAATCACAGGGTTCATCTTTCCCTCCCATACTGTAAGGTTTTTTCACGGTGAGCCTTTTCCACTTTTGGCATCTGATGAAGTGGGACTTCACCCACAAAAACTCATGCAAAACTTAGTGTTTAAAAGTGCCACGTGGTAAAAAGGTGGCCCTGCTTCAAAGAGTTTACACTATACCATTGATTACCAGGTGCTCCCCAGGTCTTTGGATAGCAGGCACCACAAAAGAGAAAAAATTGTATGCATTATGTGTCCAGTGCTGAAGGCATGCTCAGAGCTGTACAAGACATAAACATTACTGTCTTCAGCTTGGCCCTTCTAAATGGCCTGGCAGTGTTTGTGTGAGAGACCTCTTCCCTCCCCTTTGTATTACACTCCTCAGCTATGTCTACACTTGCTAAAATTAGTTTGAATTAGTCAGTTTGAACTAACTAATTCGAACTAATTTTAGTTAGTTCGAATTAGCTTAATTTGAACTAGCATGGCCACACTTGAATGTTAGTTCAAACTAAGCAAGCACTTGCTTAGTTCGAATTAGCGATCCCCATTCACTTCAATGGCCGGTTAATACAAACTAAGAAATTAGTTCAAATTAACATGGCCACATTGGTTAATTCGAACTAGTTAGTTCGACTACCCTATTTGAACTTATTACCGTAGTTCAAATTAAGGAAGCCCTTAAGGATGGAGGGGCCATCCTTGACTTTTCTCCTCTCCCCCCCTTCCCCCATCACCAGCCCTCCCGCTGGCCCCCTCACCACGCTGCCCTGCCCCCTCAGGTGGGGCCCCTCCCAACATAGGGTTGTAGGCAAATGCCCAGGCTGCCCCATAGCTAAGCCACCTATGGCAATGGTTTTCAAACTTTTTTCTTGGGACACAATTGAAAAAAAATCATTTATGGCCACAATCCAACAATTACATCTTTGAGCAATGCATTCCAGTCTTTTGACAGCAGCAGCAGGGAAAGAAACCCCACAACCCAGTACCTGAGGGTCTGTGACCCAGTACTGGGTCCCGACCCATGATTTGAAAACCACTGGCCTATGGAGACAATCTATGCCCCATATAGTCAAATGCCAAAAGGGGTAGCCGTGTTAGTCTACTGTAGAAAGACAACAGAGTCCAGTGGCACTTTTAAAGACTAACAGATTTATTTATCGTATGAGCTTTCGTGGGAGAAAATCCCACTAAATAAATCTGTTAGTCTTTAAAAGTGCCACTGGACTCTGTTGTCTATGCCCCATATAGTTCACAATCTAAATAGATAAGGTAGACAAAGGGTGGTAGGAGACATAAGCCCTTATCTATATTACACCACTTTAGCTGAATTGATTTGGTTAAATAGATTTCATTCAACTAGTACAAAGCTCAGTTTGGATACTCTCTATTTGGTTTTAAAGTGGCCTATTTCAGATTTTTTGTTAATGTGAGTGATAAGGAATCAACTCATCAAACCACTCTAAATCAATAACCCATTATTAAACCAAATGACTCATTTCTGCCTTTGAAAATCTCCCCCTTGATTGGGTTTTGAGCAAGAGCTCTGGATAAAGTGATCTTAATGAAGATAGGCATGGGGAAGGGCTAGAAAGACTCCATCTAAATCAAATAGTTTTCTGTTTCTAAGCCATTCTAGCCCAAAATGTAGAGGCGTGGCAAGGACAGTCTCTCTTCTGGCGTATTGCAGCCCAAGATCTGGGATACAGCTTGGGACAAATTAAATAGGATAGTGCAGGAATCTTGAAACAACATAGATTAGTTTCTGGAGCCTAATTTTCTGTGCCCTGCATCTCATGATTCAGCATTCCCTATGTCATTAACTTACAATAACCAAAGTATGAGCAGACTGTGGAGACAGTCCTGGATGGGCCGGAGAGGGAGTTGTGTATCTGGAAATGAGGGACAGCTGTGAGACAAGCAAAGCCATGTGGGTAGGTCTCCTTGCCTTCTTTCAGGAGTATTTCCACCAGGACAGGGAGATATAATGGAGTGTTTTGCAGGTGAGGGAGTGTTAATAAGAGGCAGTGCTGACACACCTGTTTGGATGTTGGCTTTCTGAGTACACTTGTGATAGGCAGTGTGATAATTAAGACCAGAAATGTAAAAAGAAATGGAGAAAGTGTAAAGGAAATTCTTATTTACCCTTTCATATAACACAAGATTTAGGTGACACCTGCTGAAATTATTAGGCGGCAACTTTAAAACAAACATAGAGCAGTACCTTTTCACACAGCCAACCTGTGAAATTTATTGCTGTGGAACGTTGTGGAGGCCAAAAGTACAACTGAATTCAAATAGAGGACTGGGTAAGTTCATGGAGAATAGGTCCATCAATAGCTATTGGCTAAGATAGTCAGGGACACAAGCCCCTGCGCCAGCTGTCCCTAAACCTCCAACTGCTAGAAGCTAGAACTGGACAATGAGGTGGATCATTCAAAATTATCCTGTTTTGTTCATTCCCTTTGAAGCACCTGGCACTGGCCTCTGTCCTAAGACAGGATACTGGGCTAGATGGACCCAGTGTGACCATTCTTATGACCATTGCTGAGAGCCAACAAGACTGCAGTCTAGGGCCATCAACCAATGGAATAATGTCCTTTCTACATAGGAGTCTGCAAAGGAGAGGAACAAATATGACCGTTTAGACTGGGAGTTTGAATTGGGAGGCCATGTTTTAGAGAAGGGCTCTGTTCTGTGCATAGGGGGCCTGGCCACTGTATCGCATAAAAAAGCATTACAGAAGAGATTGCCCAGCCTGAAGTGCTGATGAGCCATGGACTCGCTGAAGGGCTGAGCTCAGACTAGGGGAGAATGTCTCTCAGGACTTTGTTTTCAATTATCTGCAAGTTGGGTGCTTTTAAAGGCAAAGTCATGGTGGTTAAGAAATTTCTTGGCTAAGCCTATGTTCTTTGCTTGTTTGCCAGGGTTTCTCTGAAGGAATTAAATGAGCTTCCATAGCCTATATAGAGTTCTGAGGGAGTCCATGTAAATGACTTGGGGGGACTCAGAAGGTTTCAGACACTGGTTTTGGCATCTAGAGAGGTAGTGTTCAATGTCCCAGGGAAGGGTGGAAGATTAGAGGATGAGGCCTGGGTGTAGGCCTACTGTTCCAGAGTTAGAAAACGTGACGGAACTACCCAGAGCTAGTGGGCTCAGAAGAATATGGGACTGAGCAACTGGATCTATGGGTACAGACTAGTGACCATATGGAGGGGTCCTGGGCCACTTTATAACTAAAACTGGTAAGGAAATATACTCAGTTATTACAGTACAACCTTACCACTGCATGGGAGTTGAGGGGTGTGTGCAAGTAACTGATCAAACTGCATAGCTCAAGCATTCCAACAGGAGAAGCAGTCAATATGCAGCAGAACCCAGAATGAAATTCTGATATAGAACCTGATTTTGATCTCAGTTACTGTGTTGTAAATCCAGAATAATGCAAATGAAGTCAAAAGAGCCACTGAGGAGTTACACCTATGTAACTGATCTCAGGTAGACACTGGTCTCTCCTGCTAGCTGAGAGCATTTTCAGGTAGCAAGTATGCAGGGCTGGGCAAGTGAGAAGACAGAGAGGCTGAGGAGGAGCGTCATTGGTATATAATTCCCAGGAGCTTGTGCTCATTATCAGAATCTAGTCACAGCATGACGCTGATCTGTGTATTGACTCAAAGAGAAATTGTAGGCGCAATTAGAAACTAGAAATCGGATCTTGCTCCTACTGAAGCCAATGAGGGTCTTGTGTCTCCTGTTTTGAAACCCATACAGGAAGATCAATACTTACTGGTTCTGAGGATCCCTCTACACCTCACGCTTCATTTCCTGCTTTCATCGCATCACTGGAATCTGCTGAGTTCCATCCACTCGCTGCATTTGACACAAATGAAAGGAGGAAGACTAAAAATAACAGACCAAGAGGCAGCAACAAGGTGTTTGGAAATGAAGCCACATTGGTGACCTCCTTCCTTTTCTGAGGAGGAACCTCTCCTGAATTCACCCAAGGGTCTGACACCCTTCACCCACATCTCAGGGAAAAGCTGCACACTGAGAAGTTGTAGGTGGAAGCCTCTGTAAACCACTGGAACAAGTCAGCCGAAAAGATGTGCACAGCCATCCAGGGAAATATCCCATCTTGGAGCTCAATCCAGACCCACAAGCTTGGTGTGTCACCCAAGCTCTCCAGCAGCATTCTTCCTTCTGCCAATTTATAGGTCTTCTCCCAGGATAGACTTTGGCATTAAATTAACCCCTTGTTTCCTAGACACCAGGTTGTATTTCTGCCTCCATCACACCCTCTTACAGTGAAGCCATTCCCTTGCCCCATGCATTGAATTGTTTTGCTCTAAGGCTAAGCCATCATTTACTATACATGGAAATGCCACGTATGCACTCAGATAATTTGGTACTCTTGTTCCAAAAAAAGGCATTTCACTGTAATTGAGTTCCCATATGCAGCTCATTGCGGCATCAGCTCTTATACATCTTCCACTGCCCGTCACTCTGGCTAGTTTTTATTTGCATTGGACTGCACTCTGTAATCAGTCGTGTATAGAAAAA
Organism: Pelusios castaneus; assembly: GCA_007922175.1. Classification (NCBI taxonomy): domain Eukaryota; kingdom Metazoa; phylum Chordata; order Testudines; family Pelomedusidae; genus Pelusios; species Pelusios castaneus. Next base: position 7,974,837 of record ML685786.1, on the reverse strand, counting down.
GAGCCAGACAATAACATTGCACTGGGCTAGTGATGATCACGCAATGGGTATGATGTATGACTTGATTTCAGCCCAGTAACAAGGGTGCATTGGGCTGCCTGCGTTACAGCTTGGCTTATCAAATCTCCTCTCCTTTCTTGATCCCACTTTGGGAGAGATGGATATCACATTAGTGGATGTGGGGATTTTTGTTGTTTTGTTTAAGATCCTCCAAGAAAACTCATTTTGACTTAACAAACACCCTGGAGAAAAAGCAGGTTCAAATGAGGTATCTTGAGTCTTTATTTAAATCTTACTCCACAAGAAACAACATTCTCTAGCATTATCATTACTTTTTTATTAAATACTGTGTTAAATATAAAATATTTTTTTTTCCACAAGAGTGGGTGCCATAAAATACAAGACACTAAAAAAAAATCACTCTGAACATCTCATTCACAGACATCCTAAATATTGCAAGTCATTAAAAGTTAGTATCAAAGATTATGACAATCAGATAATCCCTGGTTATACAACAGAAGGAATGATAAGAACAAGATCTGGAACTTGATGGTAATGGAGCCTCCTGCTCAGCAAAGCCTGGCCTGTGTGAATGAGATCTGAAGCCAAAGCAGATATTCAGAAGCACAAATGGGAGTTTGGCATCCACCCCTCCGGGAGAGGCCATGGGAACTGGGCAAATGATTCTCATTTCTGCCTTTGAAAATCTCCATCGTGGCTGGCTTAAAGCAGGAGTGCTGGGCAAAGCGATATTAATGAAAATGGGCATAGAGGGGCTAGAAAGACCGCCTTCAAATCAAATAGTTTTTTTGTCTCTAAATCAGTCTAACCCATGAAGGTTTGCTTTGTGGGGAAGTGCTGTCTTGGCACCCCCCCCCCCCCACACCCTCTAATGCGTAAAGGGGTGACAAAGACCAAGTCTATTCTGATGTATTACAACCAGAACTCCTACCATGCTGCAGCCCAAGATCTGGGATACAATGTGGAACAAATGAAATAAGATATTGCAGGAATCTTTAAACAGCACGAGATTAGTTTCTATATCCTAATTTTTTGTGACCTCTGTCCCATGATTCAGCATTCCTGTTGTCATTAGTTTACAATAACCACAGTGCAAGGAACCAGGCCTGTGTGGGACAGAGGAGAGAGGGATCTGGAAATGAGGGACCCCTGTGAGAAGAGAGCAAAGCGAGGCAGGCAGATCACCCTGCCTATCCACCTCCTTTTGGGATGAATCTCCACCAGGACAAGGAGATCAAGTAGAGTGCTTTGTACAGGAGGTGGGGGAATAGGCAGGAGGAAGTGCTGGCACATTTGTCTGGACCTTGGATTTCTTAGCATGCTTGGCAGGTTATGAATAGTGTGACGATTAAGAACAGCAATGCAAAAATAAAGATAGCAATTACTAAAGGAGCAGAACCATTGCTCTGTCGCTGCCCCCAACTGTGGTCATCTTTTCCTTTGTTTATTTACTGCCTCCTCTATGTCAGCTGCAAATTTTGGTAGCTCATTGGTCACATTGTGGCCTTTGTTACTGTAGAATATTCGCCCAGCAGAGGAAATTAGGTTTTGGGTTCTCTACCAGGCACATCTATTCTATCAAACTCCTTCCCTGTGACATTGAGAAGGAGGAAAGCAACAGTACGCTGGAGCTGATGTCACTCTGATGTGACTCAGATCAAGATCTGCTAAGCTGCCATCTGGTTTTTCAAGGTGTAGTGTGTCTCCTGCAGAATCAAATACCTAGCACTTCCAAAGCACTGGACACCTTCAAAGTGATTTACAAACATCAACTCATCCTCACATCAGCCCCGTGACGTAGGCCAGGAAGTTCTGTTATCCCCATTTTACAGATGAGGAAATTGAGGCACAGAAAGGTTAGGTGACATGTCCAAGGTCACCCAGAAAGTCAGTGGCAGAGGTGGGTATAGCACCTAGGTAGTCCTACCTCCCAGTTCTGTGTTCAGGGCACACCTCCTATCACAACCATGGAATGACCCCAAACACCCACCTGTCCACTTCACACCGCTTCATTTCTCTTACCAGTTGGTGAAGATTAAGATCGGCCACAGGGTAAGAACCACAGAAGCAGGGGATGGGGCATAGAAAGATGTGGGGAGGAAACAGCCGTGCAGATTCCTATTTCAAACACCCTTCTGAGTCAAGCTGGTCTCAACCCAGGGCATTTCAAACCCTCCTCCCCTATCAAGTCTGAGGCCCTGGATTGGGCCCCTCTCTTCCAGTGGGGCTATTGACATTTAGATCTCAGTTCTGGAAAAGGGGGTGGGGGTTCCACATGTACATGGAGCATTGCACCAGAGAGCCCCAAGAAGAGTTCAGACAGAAGGGATAGTAACCGGAGCTACCCCTCCCACGTCGTCACCACTGGAAATGTTCCTTTTCTCCAGTGAGATGGCCCCGTGATCCCCTACCCACCCAGCTGCCACTCCAGCTCCCTGAAGGTGATGCACTGAGCCAATTTCTTGGTCTGGGTTTCCCTTCAGTTCTTAAACACTTGGGAGTTTGGCAGTGGAAGGGCTGCTTGAGGGTAAAAAGACAAATTCTGCTCCCATTTACCCCAGTGATTTCAATGGAATTAGAACTGGGCAACGAGGAGCAGGATGTGGCTCATTGTTTACCAGGGGTGGTCTTTTGCCTCCCCCCAGCAGATAAGGCACTTGATTCTCTCAGGTTTCTTGGGCTGTTGAAATTTGTCTGTGGCTAGTAAGATGTTGTCCAGTACGGGGTACCCGATTCCCTCCCCTAATAGCATCTCCTGTCTCCTGCATCCCCATCAAAGCTCAGTGGGGGAGAACCTTGGCTCCACCTGCTGTCTAAGGGACGCCCTCAGCTCCCCGCTGCTAGCTGACAGTGGGCGAGTGACTCTAACTCCACTCAGTCCCATTGTTCTGTGACTCCCCTACCCACAAGAGAGGGGCTTGGGCAAGCACAGAGGCCTCATGTGAACATCTAGGTAGACATGTTTTCCCCCTGTGGACATGCACCTGCAGAGTGGGGTAAAAGCAAAGAGGCTATACAAATGACAGATGGAAACCACGCACACAGACACGCATGCACTCAAAAGAAATGTGGGAAAGACAGCACTGGTGGTCAGTGGATGTGTGAGTACACGCAGGGTAGCTCCTCTTTGGGGTGTGTTCAATGCCCCACTGACACTTGCATGTTTCCCTTGTCAAACAATAAACTGCTTGTATCAGAAACTTACAAGGGAGGCTCTCGCCAGCATTTCAAGAAGGCCAAATCTAACCAGCCACATTCCAAACCCCTCATTGGTCCTTGAGGAATGACAGCACACAGCATGGCTTGTCCAGACGGCCCAATCCTGCAAGGGACTACAGCTCAGTGAGCACCCACAGCACGAGGACTGTGACAGTGCTGGGGATGGGGATCAGCGGCTGCAATCCTACAAAATGTCTCAACCGAATCTTGTGGCACTTATGATAAACCAATGGGATTGGCAGGGAAATCAATCAGTTCAGAGGATTTCCAGGTCTGCCCATGAACTGTGGATTGGTCTAAAAAGTGGAGGAACTCTGGCAGGCAATCTCCCTTGTGGGAAAAGAATGAAGCGTTGAGCTACACAAAGTCACACGCTGATCTTTTTGTGCACATGCAAAATTTGCACGTGCACCCAGTTTGTAGCGCAAACTGGCACTTGCAGTAGGGTAACCGTAGGCTTAAACAGTTCTGCTGGATGTGCGTACAAATTCCCCATTAGAGTTTGGCCCACAGCAACCATACAGATTGCATTCTCCTTGGAAGAGGGGGTCACATTTGATTTTCCCAAGCTTTGCTGAGTTGCAATGAGTCTCCTGTAGCACAATCATACTGTGAATGTCTATAGTGCCTACCCCCAGGGACCCCACAGTGCTTTCCAACACCCCCGGTATGGCAGGTAAATATTATCATCCTGATTTTACAGCTGGAGAAACTGAGGCACAAAATGATGCCATGACTTCCACAAGGTCACACAGTGTGTCAGTGGCAGAGATGTGTGTAGAACCCAGGAGTCCTGACTCCCAGTCCCTTTGGTAACTACAAGACAACAGTGCCTCTGTTCCATCTTTATTAAATTTATCTCTTGTGGAGAAGAAAAAAATTGGCACTGGCTGCAGGATGCAGAGATGCTTGCATCAGAGAAAGCAGGAGACCCGATTGGAGGCCTTTATCCAGCAAAGGCCTGACAGAGACGACATGAGAATGTCTTGGACCCTGAGCACAAGTGAGGTGAGAAAGGAGATCTGCAGCTCTGTCAGTCTGGGGAGGGGAGGTTTTAGTTGTTATCAGCATCACTGCTTTACAAGCTCAAGAGCCACAGAGTATGTCTGTGCTGCAGCTAGGAGTGAGTGTCCCAGCCTGGGTAGATACATTCACACTGGCTCTGCTCTACCTAGCATGCTAATAATAGCAGTGTGGTTCTTGTACCACAGAGGATGGCTCAGATTAGCCACCTCATCTGAGCTTGTACCCAGGGGATCAGGCAGGTTCAGACTGTGCTGCAACATCCACATTGCCCTTTTTAGCTCCTTCAGAGCCAGCGCAAGTGAATCTACTTGGGCTGGGTTTGCATCTCCCAGCCACGCTGTGGACATGCCCACAGAGATCCAGGGCGCTCTCGCTGCATGCTTAAAAACAGACGCTGAGGCTGTGTGCTTCACATCACAGGCCTATGGTATTCAACTCCGCTATGGAGTTACTGGGCCATGACCAGCCCTGGTGGTGTATGTATCTCCAGTTAATGGAGATACATTAGTGATTAATTTGGCCCAGTGTCTCCCTTCAGAAGGGAACAGCAAAGAGTCGCCCAAGGAGTTAACAATCAGAGATGGAAATCTCTGCAACCCATGCCAGGCGCTTGTGCGAGGGGTTTTGGAAATTCAGCTGGAAGGTCAGTAAGTAGGGAGCTGTGGAGTGGTGGCCCAAGATCTACAGCAGACACTGCACCAGCTCAATGCCAGCCTCAATATTAATCATTAAGAATCAATGGATGACTTTCGTCCTGACTTTTTCTTTCTAGAGGCGGAGATTAGTTCCTCATGAAAACTTCCCAGAAACAGAACAAGGGAACTGAGATCATATCCATGTTGTAAAGCAACACTCAGCTGTCCCATAATAAGGGGGCAACTACATTCAGATATTGACATGGGCAATTACCTTATTGCATGTGTAGATCAAGGCCGTAATCTCACTCACCCACATCAGTTCAGGAAGCCAGAATGCAGGAGGAAAGCAACTTTTAATTCCTAATGATCCTGTATTAAAAAACCCAATTAAAGCAGACAGCAGTTCATTCAAAAACCCACCACACAGCTACTGGCAATAATGGTGATCACCAGCACTCGAACCATAAAAGCCCTGATATCTCCCACTGAGGAGTGCTCTTTTGTGCCTGCCGAGACTCAGGTTAATGACTGGGAGAGGCCAGAACCCTGCTGGGGTGCTGCAAACACAGCACTAATCTGCAGACACTGTCCAGTGAGATAGGAAACAGAACGTACGTCCTGCGCACTCAGGGTTGTCCAAAGAACTCGCAAGAGAATCTGGCAAGCTCATCTGAACCCACTGCAGATAAAAAGGCATCCAATCATCTCTGAAGAGTATTAACGCTCACCTTAGCCCCAACAGGCCCCTCTTTTCTGGCTGACAGACTGCCCCCTTCCCAGACATTCATTCCCACTACCACGTTTGTTATATAAGGGGCCAGCACCAAGATATAGCAATGAATGGAATTCTAGCCATACAAGAGTTTCCCACCCTGACCTAGAACAGCTTCTTTAGTATTATCCTGTTCAATTATGCGCCATCTCCCCGCTCAGCAACCACACTGCACACTAAATGGAAGAGTCCATCCCACATGGGTTTGGGAGTGATAGAGATTCTTCAAAGAGTAGCCACTAATCTAGGCTGCTGACAACCATCAAGAAAGCGGAGCTGATGCTGGTGTGGCCTGGAGTTTACAGATCCCCTGTAGCACAAGGAGAAACACACAGCCCCTGAATCCTGATCCATGTTTCCTTCAAAGCGTCTGACGAAGTGGGATTTTCTCCCACGAAAGCTCATGCGATTAATAAATCTGTTAGTCTTTAAAAGTGCCACAAGACTCTGTTGTCTTTCTACAATAGACTAACACGGCTACCCCTTTGGAATTTGACTACATGTTTCCTAGGTTATTCTAGCAGATTTACTCTCCTAGTTTGAGAAGAACTGGTATCAAGTGAATTGAGATCCAGCCAGATGGAGAATTTGAGCCAGATTTACCCTCTTCCCTCTGTTGGGCAAAAGCACAGAAGTGGCAAACGCTTTGAATGGGGATCTCACATTTGAACCACAGCTGGGACTGAAGATGGGGAGGAAAGCAAAGTGCATCAAGTACAATATGTCGGCCAGGCTGCTGAACGCTCATCTGCAAGGAATGTATAGAATTATATGATTAATACTGGCTTCGACGCAAGGTTTCCCAGTGCTCAGGAACTCTAGGGAGTTCAGTCATATATAAGGCTTTGTTGACCTGGGGCCCTACAATCATAAAGTACTGTTATATTTCAGACTGCTTGTGATCAAACTCTGCTGGTATCCTTCTCAAGCACGGGGGTCTCAACTCAGAGCTGCCTCCTCACCCACATGTGGCCAATTGCGGTACTGCAGCTGTGTAGAACCCAGCAGATAGAAGGGATGGCTGCAGCTAGAAACTTACCAGTTCAACTGGTCTTTGGATGGCAGAGCGTTGCTGGGGGCAGATGCACTGGTGGAATAGCTATCTCCATCCCATAGCTGTGAGTGCCACGCTGAGGCTAGCTTGGGCGATGGCTTGTTTGCTTTGTTACATAAATTGTCTAAGACATTGGCATTCAGCACCCTTTGTGTAAAGGGGGGTTCATGAATTTTCAGTGGTCTGATTAAACACTTAAAACAAACCCAAAATCCTTGGGAGAAAGTGCAAGATTCCAGGGCTGCCCTAGTTCTGTTATTTATCTTTTGTAATCAATGTCTGGGAACTAGGGCAAAAACGAAACCCAGTGGCACAGGCACCAGAACCGGGGTGGCGACTGGGGGCCATGCCCCCCACATTTCTAAAAGTGTGAGGGCTATGTCCCCCTTTTTTAACAAAATAAACATATGCATAGAAGTCAAGTCCCCTGCAGGTATTTTTTTCCATGCAGAATAATATATTCTTCTGGGGAGTCGCTGCAATTACATCTTTTGCCCATCAGGAACTGTTGTGTCACCAGATGAGAGGGCAGCTGGCTCACCACCAGAATAACCAGGCCCGCAGAAGGAAGGGGCACGTTGGCTTTTGCTCCCCACACATTCTACAAAGGTTTTGACTCCCTTGCCCCAGGCCATGGAGGCCAAATCCACCCCAGAGCCAAGGGACATCCCTGGAATTTGGAGTTTCCACTGAACTAATTCCTACGCCCAAATCACCCCTTTGTCACATCACACGCTATTGTCTGCATCCAAGCCCCCAGACACCTGTAGCCTTAGACAACACTGATTTTTCCGAAGTGTTGGGTACTTGCAACTCTAGTCAATGTCAACAGAAACTGCTGGTGCTTGGCCCTGCAGGTCTAGCATGCTGACCGTGTGCAGTATGATATGCCCTGAGTAACTAGAGGCTCTGTGGAGATATAGGGGATCTGCGCCCAGCATCAGCAGAAGGAGAGCAGAGAAGAATATGGACACCTTTGCATACTCATAGCCTTTCTTAAGGATAAAGGAGGAGTAGAGCGTCCTGCTGGGATCTCTAAAGGTACATCCACACCGCAGAAAGCCACCCCTATAGCAGCAAGTCTCAGAACCTGTGTCAACTGATGGGTTTGGGCAGCAGGCTAGAAATAGCAGCGTGTGAGCTGGACTGGGACCCTGGGCTCTGAAATCTTGCACAGGAGGAGAGTCGTAGACCCAGGCTCCAGCCTGTGCCTGGCTGTCTGCACTGCCATTTGTACCCCGGCCGCGCAAGCCTGAATCCATCAGCTCTGACACTTGCTGGCTCGGGTCTTTTTTCTTTTTGCCACACAGACATAGTCACCGAAACCTGTGCGTGGAGACCAGAGGGATGAAAACCCTAGAATCGGAGCATATCCTGGGGATATGATGACAGATTTGTGCACAAGAGGGATACAGCATTCAAAACCTTCCCACCCTACAGGGTAGAGATTTAAAACACACATGGAAACTACTGTCCCTATGGAAACTTAGGAACGGCCGGCTCTCCTCCTTCTCTGGCAGACTGTGGTGCTGGCAGCTGTATTGAAAAAAGGGAATTCAGCCCCCGTGCCAGTAGGTAGAATGCGAGGTCCCTGTACCAGAGCTGAACTTGGTCCCATGAGGATAACTCATCCTACACTGAGGCACGTCTGCCTGACTCCCTTCACAGTCCATCCCAGGCAGACCCCACAGTACCACCAAGATTTTATCCTACAGCTACAGACTGGCCAAACACAGAACTGCTTTTCCAACCCCCACCGCCTTCACCCTGTCCACCTTCATAATGCTGTTCGTTGGGGGAAAGTGAAACCGGGATCTGACCGGGCCGAGTTAAACCAAGCACAGGTTCACATTGCTACAGTAGCTGCTTTACCCAAGGTTAATTGTGGGTGGGGGGAGGAGCTAGCCCTTTAAAAGAACCCTTAAAATGGAGCCCATCATTGTCTCTTGTTTGATGTCTCCTGACTGCTCACCTTTCCCGGCAGAATCAAGGAAACTGGTATAAGAAGTTGTCCCATTCACTAGTGGTGCTCATTAGGGTGGGAAACAAACCCGGCACATTATGTTCTTGTCCTGGTGCTGTTCATTGGGGTTAAATGTCCACTTCTATCCAACTCCACACATCAGCAGCCTTCCATGTCCCTCGTGGGGCTAACGCCTTCTATCTAAGAGTAGCTTCTCTCCTTGAAAGCAGCCAGGAGCCCCAGGAGCCAGTATGACAGCGGCTTGGCTCCAGGAAGAAGGCTTCAAGGTTGCCTTAACACAAAGCTCCTCATTGCCCTGTTCGGGCTGGGCCAGCTGCCAACAAACCCATTCATTGTTCATTTTGTTACCAAACCTTGCCTAAAAGCCAAACAGTATACCAGGTTAAAATCAGTTTAAAATAAACCTTTCGGGCTCTTCCGTCTGCACGACATTGGCTGGAGACGGACCCTGGTGGAGACGCCTTTCCATCAGGGGAGCGGGCCCTGGGAACAGCTTTGCGGCAGGAAATAACAGCAAAGCTCCTTGGGAAATCTCCCCCATGCGCTGATTGGCATGCCCTGTGTCCTTCAGGTGTCTATCTGGACGTCTTGGCCTGCAGGGCGTCAGGCCGATAGAGGTACCTCCAAATGGCGTAGTAGTGGATGCCAGCTCCTGTTGCCACGAAGAGGTGCCAAATGGCATGGGCAAAGGGGATGCGCCCATCGCTCTTGAAGAACACCGTGCCCAGGCAGTAAAAGAGCCCACCAGCCATCAGCTCCTCAAGGCCATCTCTGTTGGGCTGTTTGCAAGCACAAGGAGATCAGGGTCGGGGGGGGGGGGTTGCACTGGTCCTACTGCAGAGCCCTTTCCGTAGGACACCACTGAGGCTGAGTAGCAGCAGCAATGTCAGGTGGGAGAGGGCAAACATCCCTGCTGGCGTCAATGGTGTCCTCCCATTTCAGCCAGCAGGGGTCTGGCCCAGTATTTCATGTTTATATGGCACCACTCAACCCAAAGGAGTCTAGTTCCACAACTGGACTCTCAGAATGTGCCTTGGGATGGCCAAGGGCCACTCGGAGAGTCCAAATGCCCTGAGGGAGCCAGGCGAGTATGAGAAGCTATATACAGTACACCATGCTTTCTCCATCCACCAACCCCTGGGCTGAAAAATGGCAGTCATTTAACCGCCGGGACGGGAGCCACGCTAGACAAATCCTTTCAGCTGTGGCCCAGGCCTGATTTCCTCTTCAGAGGGCCAGGACCAGCGCATCAAGCCCACGTATCTCCTGGGCCGAGGAACTTACCATAGAAAGGATCACCAGGGCAGGAAAGACTCCCATGATAACATAACAAACCAGCTCCACCAGCTTGTACCTGTGATGGAGAAAGACAGGCTCATTGGAGGCAGGGCGCCTGGGGAGCAGTTTAATCTCATGCCTTAACACTGCGACTTCACTGTTCTGGGGTGGAGGCAATTTTATCAGTGCAATGAATCACTTCTATCACACTACACATGTCCACCGTGTTTCACAGACCCAGGAGAGGCACATCCCCTGCCCCACAGTGCTGGCTGGCCAAACAGACATGGAGGAGCTAGGACAGCAGCTCAGGAGAGGCGAGATGAGGGGATGACTGGACAGGAGAAAGTGCCTGAAGCTATGCTTTGAAAAAGGGATCTGAAGAGGAAATCCCTCGGAGATGTGCTCACAAGCTGGGGGTTCCCTGCAGGTCTCTCTAAAGCATTCTAGCGAGGGTGAACTGGCATTTTCCCATCTCACCTTTTTTCCCCAGTCCTGGATTCCCCTTTCCCACTCATCTCTGTGTCGTTCCCCCCACTCCCCTGGCCGCAATCACCTTCTAGCCAGTGTGGGAATTAAATTTGAGTGCTCCAAGAGGATCCCAGACCCCTGGCATGGTGGGAGGTCAGGTTTAATTAAACTGAGCCCCCACTGCCGGCTGCTCACTGTTTGTTCCCCCATGAGAACTTTTTCTTCATAGCTCCCAAATGACTGAGCAGATGCTTTGGACCATTGTTACACACCTGTACCCTGACAGTTTCTGTGTCTTTTCCTAGACCCAGATACAACCGTTTTTGTTCTGTGTGCTAGCTGAATAACATAGAAGAAGGTCCAGTCTGAGCCCCAAAGATCTCACAGAGCAGGCCCTGATGCCTTTGCAGAGCAAACCACTGCAAAGTCCCATTCAAGTTGGGTGAAGATCAGGGTCTATCTTATCCTACGCATCATAAAATGCTACATACGAGGTATATTCCATAGGAGGAGCCACAGGCTAACATTTTGCCAGGCCGAATAATGGTACAGGTGTGTTGCTGGAAAATGGTTATTTCAGGGGAAGTCTGCATTGCCTAGCCCTGCTTCGGGGTGCCCAGGGCCTGCATTCTCTGTGACTGGGAAGAAGAATGAGTCCGCGATTAGAACACAGGTCTAGGAGCCAGGGTACACGGGTGCTGAATCGTTCCCTACCACTGACTCACTGTGCGACCTTAACCAGGTCACTTAACTCTTCTGGGCCATCGTCACCCTGCCTGTAAAACCACCTCCCAGAATGCAACTGCAGCTGTTTTGGGATGTTCTATAGCCTCCAACTCTGGGCACTGAAGTGCTACTTCCCGGAGTCTATGGAGTGCATCGAGATGGGTGGATAGAGATCTGACAGCGGCGCAAAGGCTCAGGGGTCTTCGGAGTGTAATCCAGCCATTCTCTTCCTAGCCCTTTGCGTTGGTGTTGGATGGCCCTGCCAGGGCACTGACGATCTGTCTCAGGCTCTGTGTGGTACTCTGCGGGAACATGTTCCTTGGGCTGAAAATGTCCCTGGCTTTTTGGAAGGCGCACGTGACTCTTTGCTGCCATAATGTGGGCAAATTGTGCAATGGCAGCACACATTTCCCTCAAGTTCCATTGCTGATGTCAAACAGGGACATCTGGTAACTGGCCCCTAAAAGAGGAGCATGGGGCGGAGTAGTAGGGAGGGGATGCATAGGGGACTGCTTCAGGGCATACTTGCCTTCTTGCAGCCTATGTACTCACACTGAAAAAACTGGAGGAAGGGAAGACTGTGCAGTCCCCTCTAGTGACGGGCAAACTTAAATTGGCAGCGGCTAGACAAACTCACCTCTCATGGAAGAAGAAAACATAGATGGTTCCGATAGACGCCATGATCCAGATGATCCAGCGCATGTGGGAGGCCCAGGGACCCAACTCCCGTAGGTTCAGCCTGAAAAAACCCCATAGAAACTGAGATATGGAAGAGCCATTACAAAAAACAGAGAAGACCAGCAGCTGACCATGAAAAACCATCCCAGAACCACAAGAGGAAGAGGCAGATTTGAAATCTGTGCTGAGAGGCAGTCGCTTATGGAGGCGGGAGTGCAGGGAGGAGAGAAACCCTCCAAAAAGGAAAGAAAAATGGAAATATACAGGACGCTTACACTGCTGATACCCCAGGGCACTGTGGTGAGGAAGCTCTCTCCTTGTATTTCAAAAATTCTAGAAGGCAGCTGAGACCTTGCAGAGGCAGGGCCCTTCCAAACTGTTTTACAGATAAAGTCAATTGAAGCATAAATATGGTGCCTTGCTTTGGAATAATCACTCATGCTGCAGAAGGAAAAGTTTCCCTCACCTCATTCTGGGTAAAACAACTCTGTGACAGCCTCCTGCTGGTGCGGGAGGTAAGCGTGTGAAGCAAATGCATCCAGACTTCCCATGGCAGAGTTCTGAGTGATTCTGCCATCGATGGGCACTCTTGGGGGACTGCGGGAGCAGAGGGTGGAACATACTGTGGCCTAGGAAAGCAAGCCTGAGTGTGGGACCATTATCGTTGTTGCCAACTCTTGTGATTTCATTCCTCAATCTATAATATTTAGTGTTCTTACAGCCCCAGCTCCTGATGCCTTGTGATTATGTGCGAATCTCAGCTTTTGTTTAAAAAATAAGTTTCTGCCTCCCTCTGATTGTGGAGGAAGAATGAAAACCATAAACCCTGAAGGCTCAGAAGCCAAAAGGAAAATTAAAAAAAAACCTCTCAAATGTATTATTTTTTAAAACCTCAGGATACTTCAGGTCCTGACTCATGATTTTTGAGTTGGCGATGCTGAGACATCAGGTATTTCTAGGTTCTGGACCAATCGTTTGTACAGCCTCAGACGAGGCAAAAGGGATAGAATTTTCTAATCTGGGGTCTACTTAGCTCCCTCAGTCCAAACCTGGGCACTTAAAACACAGTGGTCTGGTTTTTAGAGGGGTTAAGCATGTACAGTCATGGACTTCTGACAGAGTTTAGCCAGGGAGAGAAAACAGGAATGGGCCTTGTGGCTTTTGTTTCAAGGTGGATTTTTAATTTTTTAACATTTTTAATCTGGATGTAAAGTGTCAGACTATTTTCTGAATTCCTCCCCCTGCTCCCAATACAGATCAGCCAGCATTTACACGGTGAACTCACCAGGGGGCATAGGATGCAGCTATGAAGAAGTAGATCACCATCCTGTCAAACATGTGCAGGCAGTGCTCCACTGTTCTAGAGAGGGGACAGACAAACAGATGCAAGGAGTTACAGCAGGCTGAGCCAACCAATTAGGGTGATCAAATGTCCTGATTTATAGGGTCAGTCCTGATATTTGGGACTTTGTCTTATAAAGGTGCCTATGACTCTCCAGCCCCTTGTCCCCACACTTGCTATCTGGTCATGCTACAGAGAGTGGAGAGCAAATGGATTTACTTGGGAAACTAAATAAATGGTAAGATGCAACGTACTGATCAATGAGATAAACATAAAGGCTATGTCTACACTAGAAAAAGTTAGTTCGACTTTGTTAAGTCGACTTAATATGGTTGACTTCGAGTTGACTTAAAGTTGACCTTATTAAGTTGACTTAACAAAGTGGTTACCCTGAACGGGGACTTAGTAAGTTGACCTAACTGCCCTTAAGTCAACTTAATAAAGTCGATTTAAGGATTAATCCATGTTCACACTGTGCTTAAGTCGACTTAAGGAGTCGACTTAAGGGTTAGGTCGACCTAACCAGTGGTTCTTACTAAGTCGACTTAAGCTTTCATTAAGTCGACTTAAGGAATTTCTTAAGTCAACTTAATGAAAACCTGGTGTGGATGGGGAGTAATTTAGGTCGACTTAAGGCTACTTAAGTCGACCTAAATTGCCAGTGTAGATGCACCCAAAGATTCTTAAGACTGTAGGAGGACTTGATGGCACTGATGGACACTAAACATGGTGCTGGCAAAGCTCCTTCTGCCCTGCTACACTACTGCACCTTGATCCTGATCTGCAACATCCCAGTTCTGCTGCTAGCAGGACTCTCCTGCCCCAGAGACTGCCAGTTGAGCCCAAGTCTCTGGATACTTTAAACGGTCGTACGAGATTAGAATGAATTGACCAAGTAGCTAGTGTGTGTGAGCCCACTTCCCTCTGCTGGTAAGAATTAGAACAGCTCAACCGTGTGTCAAAGGCTAACCACTAACAGATGGGGATCTGGTATCCGTCTGTCTCTTAGAGGCCACATGGTGCAGACCTGTGCAAAAGCTCATATAATTTAGTGTGACTCTGATGTCCTAACCTAGGCTAGAACTCAGGCCTCCAGAGGTTCGGGAGCTATCTCAGTCGCTAACCCCTACCCCGGCTTACAATGAAAATGAATGTTGGGTGACTCCTTTTTTAATGTGGAAAATTCTGATTTTTCAGTAAAAATTCAAATACCAAAACATTTCAGCCAGAAACAGGAATATTTTGTCCAGGAAAGCAAAAAAAGCAAATTCTGCTGAGATGCAACATGGGGGGTTTAACTTGGGTGCCTCATACTCCCACCCTTTTCTATAGGCCAGGCCCCCAAGTCAGACTACAGTTCCCATGATGCACCATGGTGTCTCCTCTCCGAGAGGAGAGACAGTATATCATAGGAACCATTGTCACAGTGCATGCTGGGAGGGAGGGAGCTCAGTCCACTGTGGAGAATGGGGACATCAGGCAACTGAATTGCAATTTCCACAAGGCACAATAGCAGCATTTCTGATTTCACATATTTTGGTTTTTGGCCAAAATATTTCGATTTTGGGGCATTAGGAAAATTCTCCACATAAAGAAGATACTTTTGTGAAATACTGAAAACCCAATTTCCCAGTTGTCCAGAAGAGTACAGTGGCACACATCCACACTAGCTAGCGAGAAGCAGAGCTTATAAACAGTTTGATGGGGTCATATTCAACCAGCCCATTTGACTGTATGTTCAGTAAGAGAGTATGGGAAGGAGGGGGTGCACAGGTTCTGGCATGATTAATGGGGAGGTAGAAGCCATACAAAGTGATAAGAAAAATATTGAAGTGTGGGGGGGTCATTTTAGCTTTTTGTCCTGCCCTTGGAGGTCTAACGTCACCTGGCTGTTTGCATGTCTGCCTCCAAAACCCTTCTCCATTTGCTCCCAGAGAAGGGGGCCTGTAGTGACAAATAACATTGTTACCGGAGGTGTCTCTTCTTCCAGGAGATGGTGTGAAAGACGGTGGAGACAGTGAAGAGGCCAGACAAGCCAAACCCATAGATCCAGGCTGAGATGATCTCCCACTGGTCATCTGAGAGGACACAGAGGATGGAGCTGCCAAGGATGCTGGGAATGATCCAGAACTGGAAGGGAGAAGAACTCCATTGGCCGCCTCTGGCTCATTCATTTAGAGAAGGCATTTAGAGAAAAATTATTCTATGGAATAACTATTGTCCCTGATTTCTTTGCAGGTGGTTCCTCATCTATGAATGAATCTGTCCAGCCCAGCAGAGGCTGAGACAGGCACAGTTTTGTATTAGCTACGTGATTTCAGACTACACTTATCATGACAGGAACTCCAGTCCCCAACACCTCCACCAGAGAATCACTGGGTGACTGTCCGCAGGGCCCCTTCCAAGGGTGGGATTCAGGAAACTTTTGTGGTTAGTATTGTGTAGGCAGCCCCCTCCTCATATGGGACAGAAGAGACATAGATGGGTAGAGATCAGAGACAGACCATCTCAGTGGGGGGCAGAAGGGTCTCTGGGCATTACATGTCAAATACAGCTCCCTCCTGGTGCCCCCTCTTTCTACTCTGAAGTGCTTAATTAGAGATCACAAATTTCTTTCTTTCTTTCTTTCTTTCTTTCTTTCTCATTCTCACCAAGCAGGAAGAAGAGAAGCCTGTTATAAATCTGAGAAAAGGGGCTGCCTGCCCGAGTTACCCCCTGGGGTTGGGGAAGGGGGATAAATAACAGAATTTGTTTAGGCAAAACTGCTGAACAGTCTGTAACTTAGCGAGTATCCCTCTGGGGAACCGCACAATAACTAGCTCACAGCAGGTCATGCAGAATGCATGAGCATCTAAGGTGTCATCTCAGGCCTTCAAAAAGGGGTGTTGGAAAAATGAAGCAATCTGATTGGCTCCTAGCCATGGTCTTATCACATTATAACCACACCATTTGCCCCTCCACAGCCTGAGTCGTCACTTGGCTAGTATCCATGGCCTAACTGCCAACTAAGAAAGCATTTCTCACAATGCTTTAGAAAAACGAGACCGATTGATATACCTGACTAGGGTCTTAAGCTGCCCCGAGCTGTTCACGTGCAGCTTACCATACCAGAGAGAGACAGAGTGTGATCTACTGGCTAAAACCTAAAGTTCAGCATCTGACTCTGCTACTCAATCACAAAAAGCTTCTCAGGTCACCTACGCTATCTCCCAGCTGCTGGAGGGCCAGCTCTTTCCATTTCTGGGTGCAGTGCCCAGTATAGTTTTAACAATCTCACACAACGTAGTTTCCACCTCTTCTCTTGGAGTCAGGACTGCACAGAATTCATTCTCAAGGAGTTCTTCCTGATATTTAGCATTGGATAGTTGTTACTGAATGTACCCTCTGCATGACACAACAGGTAGCAAGCCATTCTAATGGAAAATGCCCCGAGCAAGATCCTGTCTCTATCATTTAACTCACGAGAGAGAGCCCCCAAGAGTATCTGGGGCAAGGTACCTGTAAAAGGTGTCTTTAGGTTTTTCATTCTGATGCCAGCTGCAATCTGTAGGCTCTTTTCTGCACCTTATTTAAGGCCCTGACCCAATGGCCATGGAGGTCATTGGGAATCTTCTCGCTGGCCTCAGTGGACTTGGGGTAAAGCTCTGATCTCCTAAACACAACGTAGTTTTCAATTCCTGGGGAAGCCATCCCAAAAGCAAGGACGTTTGCAGTAAAATCCTTCCTGATGTTTGATGCTGCCATGGAGCCCAATCCTGCCTGACCCTAGCCCATCCAGAATTCTCCTGCTGCCGGTGGGAGATTTTCTTGACTGGACCCATAAAAGCAGTCCTGGCTTAAGAATTTAGTGGGAGTGGTCCTGCTTTTTGCAGGGGGTTGGACTAGACGACCTTATGAGGTCCCTTCCAACCCTATGATTCTACGAATATATGTGCAGGCTTTGAAAAATAAAGACACTCAGCCTCCTGGCTGGGGCTCATCAGGTCACTTCCCATCTCCGGGGTGCTGGGGACTGAGGCTTCGTGCCTCCCTAGGCACCCGAGGTGAGATAGCCTCATGAGAGAGGCCACGCCCTGCCACATGTCATTGCCTTACTTACCTCACTCTCAGCCAATCAGATCCTTCCATTCCCCAACAATGCCAGGCCCTCTTATCTTGCCACAACGGCCATCTCCTGCTGTGAAAAAGGAATGTTCCATTTTCACGGAGACCGTAGGGGTGTCCGGTGTGAGCAGTTCTTAGCAAAACACTTTGATTTTTTTTCTAACCAAATAACTTCATTGCATGAGGCAAAATGGGTGAGGGAGGGGGAAAAACTTGGTGCAGGCAGGGGTCAAAGTAAGGGTCAGGGGAAAGGGCCTGCCCCACAGCTTCCCCTCTTTCTTGGCTGGTGGGAGAGCCCCCCCCCCCATCCCAGTCTACTTTGATCATCGGAGGTGGGGAGGGATATATAAAGGCCAGTTATGCAAGTGGCTCAGATCCCCATTGTGTCAGCGCTGGACTCACAGCTCCTGATGCCATTCCCTTGTTCAGACTGCTTGCAAGGTCATAGAACCCTAGAGGCGTAGGGCTGGAAGGGACCTTGAGACGTCATCAAGTCCACATCCCTACACTGAGGCAGGACCAAGTAAACCTAGACCAGCGGTCAACAACCTTTTGAGCAGGGGGTGCCAAGTCTCTCCGTCTCCACCCTCTCCCACATGCCACATTTGGCAGCACCAGTGGTGGTGGGGGGGCAGTACCACACCAACCCATCCTCTCAGACTCCCGTCCCCTCATTTGCCACACAGCCCTTCATGAGGCTGGGAGTGGCACCTTTGGCAGGTTTCCGACCCCTGACCTAGACCATCTCTGACAGGTGTTTGTCCAACCTAGTGTTAAAAACTTTCAGCAATGGGGATTCCACAACCTCCCTCAGAAGCCTCTTTCAGCACTTAACTACTGTTAGAGTTAGCAAGTTTTTACTAACATCTAACCTAAATCTCCTTTGCTGCAGGTTTAATCCATTACTTCTTCAGTGGACACAGAGAACGATTGATCCCCAGCCTGTTTCTAACAGTCCTTAACACATCTGAAGACCATTACCAGCTCTCTCCTTAGTCTCCTTTCCTCAAGACTAAACATGCCCAGCTTTTTTAACTTTTTCCTTCTAGGTTTTTAAACCTTTTCTCATTTTTGCTGCTCTTCTCAGGACTCTCTCCAATTTGCCCACATCTTTTCTGAAGTGTGGTGACCAGGACTGGACATAGTCCTCCAGCTGAAACTGCACAAGTGCCAAGCAGAGCAGACAGGTATGTCCTGTGTCTTACATATAACACTCTTGTTAATATATCTCAGAATGATATTAGCTGTTTTTTTGCAACTGCATCGCCTTGTTGACTCATATTCAATTTGTGATCCACTTAACCACCCAGTGTACTACTAGCCTCCTACCATCTGGCAACTAGTTATTGTCTATTTTGTGACTGTGCATTTGAGTTTTCCTTCCTAATTGAAGTACTTTGCACTAAACTTAATTAAATTTCATTTTAGTGAATTTAGATGAATTTTCCAATTTGTCAAGATCCTTTATATTCTAATCTTGTCTTCCAAAGTGCTTGCAACCCCTTTCAGCTTGGTGTCACCTGAAAACTTTATAGGTGCTTACTCTCTACTCCATTATCCAAGTCATTAATGAAAATTTTGAAGAGTTCTGGACCCAGGATTGGTCCTGGTGGGACCCCATTAGATATGATCTCCCAGTCTGACAATGAACCATTGGTAACTATTCTTTGAGAATGGTCTTTTAACCAGTTGTGCACCCACTTTATAGTAAATTCCTCTAGACTTCCTTTCCTTAGTTTCCTTATGAGACTATCATGTGGCACTGTCTCAAAACCCTTACCAAAATCAATATCTATCATGTCCACTGCTTCCCCCCATCCACCAGGCCAGTAACCCTGTCAGAGAAAGAAATCAGGTTGGTTTGGCATGATTTATTCTTGACAAATCTATGCTGGCTATTCCTTACAATCTTTGTATCCTCTACATGCTTACAAATTGATTGTTTAGTAATTTGTTCCAGTATCTTGACTGGTCTTTAATCCTTGGGTTCCTCTTTGTTCCCATTTTTAAAGAGAGATACTATGTCTGCTCTCCTTCAGTCCTCTGGGAGCTCACCTATCCTCTATGTGTTCTCGAAGATAATTGCTAATGGTCCCAAGAATGCATCAGCCAGTTCCTTAGTTCCTAGAATGAATTTAATCAGGCCCTGCTGACTCGAGTACTTCTAACTGATCTAAATGTTCTTAACCTGTTCTTTGCCTGTGTTGGCTGGAGTCCCTTTCCCCTTGTTAGTACTAACTGAACTGAGTATCTGGACACCAGTAACCTTGAAGTGAAAACTGAAGCAAAATAGGCATTAAACACCTCAGCCGTAAAGTCTGCATTTTTGAAGTCCATTGTCCTTACTCGACTGCTCTCACTCCTTCTTTTCCTCAGAATCAGGAAATGGACCATTTCATGATCACTGTCACCAAGACTGACACCCAAGATTACCTGTGTCAGGTAAGAACCACATACAACGAGCTCTGACTCTGATCTATAAGTCACCAGAGACCAAAGGAGGCATTGTGAGCTCTTGCCCAGCATCTCCCAGGCACTGGGCACCAGTTAGGAAGGTGTAACCCTAAATGTAGTTTACATTCAACCTGCGATGGCTCCTGAACTCACTGGTAAGGGAACAGGGAGAGGAGCGAGCCCCTTTCTGGGAACACAAGGGGAGCTGAGACCCATACACTTCTCCTTTCCAGCGAGCCGCACCTCCCTATCCCCCAAGGCAATGTGAAGGTAACTCACAGCATGCGTGGCACAGTTAGCTGCGTGCTCATACTCCGTTGGCTGGTATCTCCGGTTGGAGGGGACCCTGTGATTCATAAACCTGAAACGAGAAAGAAGGAGAGAAGCAGGGTCAGAGGGAGATGCCCTGGGGCAGTGCCACAGATGCATTCATTGATCATGTTGGCAGCATTCCCCTTGGGACTGTCCTCTGGTGGCTGCTCCACATTGGTCACTGCCAGGTCACCGAATCCCAGCCCTTGTAGCAAGGGTAGAGGGTTGTTGCTCCAATTCCAGCTCCCCTTAAAACCAACAGGGAGGCTGCTTTGCCAGCATCTGACCTGTATGTTCCTGCACCCTCTGATCCCACAGTGGCCCCTAAGAACATCTGCGAGGCTAACTAAACTCAGGATTGCCTATTGGCACCCTGCATCCTGGTTTGGTCCCAGCAGTGTCTAAAAGGCTGACGATTGCATCCTTTCTGCTCACACGGAGGTGCTCTCCTCTTTCTATTCATTCTGTCTCCTTCGTCTACGCAGTCACTTTGCAACAGCCCCCATTGGCCAGCGAAGAAAGATCGCCCCAGAGGTTCGGTCTCTGCCACAGTGCGCACTACCACAGGGCCGGCATAGGAATCTTTGTTTAGTGTGCCAGGCAAGCAGTTTCTTGGGTGGACATCTCTGAAATGCACTCATTTCCCATGGCTACATGTGCCTATGAGATGCCACATGTGGGAGGATCCTGTGCACACAGGCTGCTGCTATGCCAGGCGCAAATAATAAAAGGAAGTTCTTCTTCACACAACGCACAGTCAACTTGTGGAACTCCTTACCTGAGGAGGTTGTGAAGGCTGGGACTATAACAATATTTAAAAGGGAACTGGATAAGTTCATGGTGGCTAAGTCCATAAATGGCTATTAGCCAGAAAGGGGTTAAGAATGGTGTCCCTAGCCTCTGTTTATCAGAGGATGGAGACGGATGGCAGGAGAGTGATCACTTGATCATTGCCTGTTAGGTTCACTCCCTCTGGGGCACCTGGCACTGGCCACTGTCGGTAGACAGATACTGGGCTGGATGGACCTCTGGTCTGACCCAGTACGGCCTTTCTTATGTTCTTATGTTCTTAAATTCAGCAAGCAAACGGCCACTCCAGAGCATACTGACACTGAGGTGGAGAGAAATGCATGCACTAATCCTCCTAAAGCGCAAACAAAGAGCAAAAGACGTATCCCCTAGAAGTCCTCTGGCTCTCTTGACAGCAGCTATCTTTCCCTACCCTAGTGGCATCTTGCCACGTAGGGAAATGGACCACAGCTCAAATATTCACATCCAAACCCCACAGAAGATGCACTTGTTATTTTATGAATCAGGAAGGAGGGTTGAGTGCTGAAAGAATAAATGAATGAACCAACTGAATGAATGAATGAATGAATGAATGTGGCACCAAAGCAACATGTGGCTGATATACGGCCAACTGTCCCAGCACAGGATTGGGATGAGGAGGCCAGAGGAAGAGATTTCCCAGTGTTCTAAATGTGAGTCTTTGGGTCCCACTTGGATTCACAGGGCCAGGGCCTGTTTCTGTGTTCTAGCTCCACCCACAGGCCAGTCTTGGAACTGCACATCTTTCAGCTGCAGGCGCAGTGCACTCCCCACCATGCACAAATAATGGGGCAAAAGGGTCTGACCAGCAAGGCCCTAGATCAGTGGTTTTCAGACTTAGGGTCGGGATCCAGTACTGGGTCACAGACTCTCAGGCACTGGGTTGTGGTACCCCCTACTGCTGCCACCGAAAGACTGGAATGCATTGCTCAAAGATGTAATTGTTAGGTCATGAGCATAAATGATTTTTTTTCAACTGGGTCCCAAGAAACAAAGTTTGAAAAACACAGCCCTAGATCCACTTCTTCAAACCCCCACTTTGCTCAGCATCCTCGCCATGGCTCAGGGGAGGCAAGGGTCTGACACAAAGATGGTGACATGAAAACTTGGTTGGAGGAGGGAGAGCTGAACTGGGATGGGGAAATAATGTAGGACCTTCCAGTCAAGGGTCCAAAGCACTGAATAACCACGGGACAGTGCACCCAGCACTCCACTGGGTTAGGATTGGCACAATGACCCTCATTCTTCACTGGGAGAAACCGAGGCACTGAGCAGCTAACCATGCGCTAAACACAGGCCACTCTGCCTCTCTAAGCTTGACACACGTGCCACATCATTCTCTTAACTCTCCCAGTGCTGTTCCATTGATGCCAGGGCAATGAATCTATGGGGAAAGCAAACTTAGCCTCACACATTGACACCTACCTTGAGTTGTCAGCCTTTACGTGAGGCCAGTCACCTAAAGGCAGATGGGGAAGCCAGGTGCATTGCCCTCGCCCAGCTCTGCCTGTTGCATGGGGTAGCACGTCCCCTTTCTTGGCATGTGGATGGAAATGAAGGAGCAGCTGTGGGGCGTAATGGTGGCTGTCAAAAGAAGGAGTGAGGGAAACCACTTATCATAGGACCTGCCTCCATGTTTGGCCAAGAGAAGAAGCGTCCCAATGCCTAGCTTGTCCTCACACTATCATTTTACAGCTTTGTGTCTCTGGTTTTGTGGTGCGGTGTGTGTCTGTGTGGATGCCTGAAGAAGAGGAAAAATGTCACACTTTACATTCCTCTCCATGCATTTAGCACCATGAGGCCTTTGCTCTCTGTGCTCTACCTCTGTATGTTTCTAAGAATTCCAACACCTGAAGAGACAAGCGTCCCATCTCCATGAAAACTACTGCAGAGGACGGACACACAGTATGCTGTCACGGACACTTTTGTTTTGATTTGCTCTCTTTTGATCTGAAGGATCAGCTTGCTTTCGTGGTTTGAAGTAGCATAGCAATTTACCTTGCCAGATCCAAACCCTGATTAAAAAAATAGCCTCAGGGCTTGTCAGTTGCTAGATGTCTCATGCAGAACGTCAACATATAGGAGTAGACAAACTAGGTGTGCAGCCACAGTTAAAAACAAGATAATGAATGTTGGACAAAATGTAGGGTTCATACTTGGGCCTGGCCTAATAAAGATCATCTGCCCTAATCAAAGGGAGTGAGCTAAAGAGTGGAGCACTTGCTGTTATCTTCAGAATAAATGTTCAAGTGCTAATGGTGTCTACATTGTGTTTCTCTAGTGTCAGAGTTGTGCCCTTCATGCACGGCATGACACTGGGATGTTACACCGTGTCAGGTCAATATCCTGTTTAGAACGATCATAGTCCATAGAAAAGATGTTTACAGAAAACTGTTACACCTGTGCCACTACCAATTAGATCAACGGGGCCTGAACTGTGAAACCGGGTGCAGAATTTGAGCTGCTAAGTACCTCTAGAGTAAAACACCCTATTGGCTTTAAGTGAGCTAGCTGACTACTCTTCCCTGGCAAATTCAGCACAGTTTTAAGAGCTTTTTGAAGAAGAAACAGCTGTTCAGCCAGTGCAGACTGCTTATTAGATGCTGAGACACAATTGTGTTATCTCTACAATATTATATCACTGAATCTGGGAATCTCCAGCAAGGAGACATGATCACGTTACTTCTGGTGTGTTACAAGTCAGCACCCAAAGAGCTACAGCACAGCATCCAAGGTATCTATTTTCCCCCAGCTCTGTCTCAGTAAACCTCACTGAAGCCAATGGGAGTTCCTCGGCTCCTGTTAGGGCAGCATCCAGGATCCTATGCACAGGGACCCGGCTCTCATTGCTGCCACTTTTCAACATAGCATCCAAGAATCTCCAGCAGCTCTGAGGCATGGCTCCATTGCAGTGCAGCATCCGTGAGGACCTTACAGCAGTGAGATGTAACATGGCAGGGATACCACGGTCAACCGGAGCTGAACCTTCAGCCTTCAAAATCAACACCTAAGCCCAGGCCGTGGAGCCAGAGGAATCTAACTTTATTAGTGTCACCTAGTAATAGGGCTTATCTTTCCTGGGACCAGTCGCCAGAGGAACACACAGCTGCACTAAGTGCTCACTTGAGTGCAAGAACAGCTCCCAGCAGTGCCCCTTCACGGGCTCTCAGATGAGAAGGAGGAGGAACCATGGCCTATGCTACCCCTACTGGCTAGCAGAGCCGGCCAGCCACAGAGAGGAGCATCTCAAGGTGTAGCAGCTGGTGTGTTCCCCCCACTGGCCTGGGAGCGGGGAGGCAATGTGCTTCTTGGCGTGGCTTGTTCTGCATCACCCAGTGCAGGCCCATGTCCTGTTAATTATTCTCTATTTGCACAATGACAGGATTGCAACCCCCCAGCATCTTGGCTAGATGACCCTGGTGGTCTTTTCTAACTCTCTGATTCCAGATCCTAGGGGCTGAACAAACCCAGAGGAAGAAGACACCCTTACAGACAGGCAAGATAACCCAGAGTGTGATACAACCCAGCCTCGCTGCCATGGTTCAACCAGGTTTGTACAAAAATAAACCAACACTGAACTGACCCATCTGGATCAACGAGTCCTAGCCCTGTTCAGTCTGGGCTGCTCTTGCGGGACAGATGTGGGTGCTTTTACTACACGGCTTCCCTGGCCTTGATTATTAGTTTCACTAATAGGCTTTAATAACCTCCCCACCAACGAGGCAGGCTCCAGCAAACAAAGAGAGCATTGGCTTTGTTAATTCCCCTCCTAAGCCCAGATTTTGTTCACATTCCTTCCCAACATCCTGGAACAATATCTCTCCAACAAGAGGACATTATTTTACTGTACCGTTGCTAGGTAACTGTCCAGAGCGTCACTGAAACCCCATCTGAGTGCTTTTATTTCTTCCTTTCTTATATTTTCTTTTTTTTTTAAATCCTCTCTGCATGGCCTAGACATGCAAGGTTCTGTGGTGATGTCATGGTTTCCATGGAAACACTCACAAAGACTTTAAAAAAAAAAACAAAAAAACCCCCAAACCTCCCTTTGTCTCTTGACCATGCCGACTGGAGCGATCATTATTATTAATACTTATAAAAGCAAGACTGGCCTTGGGGGGCACGTGTCAAGCTGATTCCCACAGCCCCGTGGGACTGGGGGCACGTTCCTTTCCAACTGGAGGGGGAAGTAAATGTCTGGGAATGGCAGAACTGAATTCAGCTCACTCACCCACACAAATATTACTGTAACCGGGCCAGGGGAGTGGATGGCGTAAGGGCCCGGTAGTGGCATCTGGCTCTCATGCATTTAGGGCCCGGTTGGAAATCCAGCTTCGGTCAGTCTATGTTCTTATGCAGGCACCCCTCACTGTATTATCTGAGTGCCTCCCAAGAGATCAGACGTCACTTCACAATAGGGCAATGGCTTAATTTCACAGCCTTCCTCCCCTGAGGGCTATGGTTTTAAGTATTTATTTCCCTCTCTCTCATCTCTTCTACTTCTCTTTCTCTCTTTTCCTTCTTGCCTCCTCCTCCCTTAGGATCTGTCTACACTTAAACCACCAGCGGTTCAGCAGCAACTCCTGTAGCATTTCAGTTTAGACATTACACTACACCATCAGGAGGGGCTCTCCCAATGGCCTAGGTGCTCCACCTCGCAAAGAAGTGGAAGCTAGGTGCAGGGAAGAATTCTTTGTCAACCTAATGCTGTCTACAGCAGAGATTAGGTAAGCGTGGCTGCATCTCTTAGGGGAATGGATTCTGCACGGCCCTGAGAGATGTAGCTGTGGTGATGGAAGTGCCCAGGGCAGACCAACCCTCAGTTCAGTCTGCGGGTTGTCTAAGGACGGGTCTAGATGGAAAACTTACACTGGCGTAGCAATGTCTCCCAGAGCCTGAATATATAGAATCCCGAGAGACACGGCTATGCCAGCGTAGACAGTGCTAGGTGACCTAAAGAATTCTTCCACTAACCGAACTCCTCACGTTCAGGGAGATGGATTAATTACAGCCATGAGAGAACTGCTCCCAACGCTCTAGCATGTGTCTACACTGAAGCGCTGCAACTGAGTGGCTGTAGATTTTGTGCCTGGTCTGGTACATTTTTCGGACCCTTTCACCAGGTTGTATTTGAAGGAGAATCGAGGAGACAGGCAGCTTTTCAAAGCTCTCTGGGAGCTGAGCATGCATAAAATTATGGCTTTGAAAGTCTGACCCCTGGTGAGTTTCTTCACAGTTTACAGTTAGCAAGCTGGAAGGCTGGAGTTTAGAGCAGGGAAATGATTTCCCATTTGCTCTGTCCATGGGTTGATGCACACTGGAGTGCCCACAGACTGAGCTTTCAACCCCTGGGGATTCACCTGCTCTAATCCAGTGCCCGTTAGGTTTCAGTGCAGTTTCAAAGTAGCCTTAGGTCTTCTGGGTTGTTCTCCCTCACACTCAAACCCCACTCTGTCTCTATCCTCAGCCTCAACAAATTAGGCAGGTCCACCTGCCCTGACAGACCCCAGGCAAACCATTGCCTGCAGCTTTCCTGACAGAAACATCCCGGACTCTGCAGCAGCAAATCACAGCTTCCCAATCACCCACTCCCCAAATGCCTTCCAGTGCACGCTCCATGGGGCATTTGGAATGTACCTATGTCCTAGGAGCAGCTGGGCTGGGTGCGTTGATCCTACAAAGTGAAGCACCATATGACCAGGTGCAATTTGTGGTATCTAGACGATCGGAACATGCAGCACCTGAATGTGCCTGTTCAAATGAGAATAGGCTATTCCCACTGCACTGTGTCCTGCTCAGGCTCCAGAGTGTTCCTCTGCAAAGTGTACAGCACCCTTGGCATTTGCTGATAATGCACACGCCCCTGTGATGGATGGGCCTGCTGTACCCCAGAGCGGGGGAGAGGGTGGTGTGGTTCCCTGGGGGAACAACTTTCATTTCCACTGGAAGCCCTGCTGCTAGAAGATGCAAAGGGGTTGCGATAGATGGGTGCTTCTCCCAGCCACAACAGCCATGGCTGGACCCAGCCAGCACCAACCATTTTGGTCTGCCCTGGATAACTGCGGGTGCCCTAGTATAGAGGAGGCTGCTGATACACTGCACCATTTCAGCATTTCCACCCTCCCAAGGGTTTTCCACTCCCTGAGGCCAGCAGATACTCACATGCTTTATACTCCAGCCTAGCGCCACCAGTGAAAAGAAAATGAAAGAGAGGCCACCCAGCATCCTATCTCCTCCATCTCTTGCCTTTCGTACCACCATTAATCTTTGCAATGCCGTATCACCTAGCAGCCCCAGTCATGGACCACAACCATATTGTGCCAGGTGCTGTACACAACAAAGAGATGGTCCCTGCCCCAAAGAGCTTACAGTCCTCCCAGTGCCCTCTCTGCCCCAATCTTTCCCTCATGGACCCTGCTGCTAAATGGGCCAAAATCCATTGTCTAATCCTGATTCCACCGTGTGGCCCTCCTTCTCTCATAACAACATCTCTCGAGTCTGACAAATTTAGCTGACTGAGCCTCCAGCAGAATTTCCACCCTCAGTTCTAGGATGGCCACCGTATGCTATTTCACACAGTACATTCTCTGCTGAGCTGCCATGCCAGAGCACTATCGGCTCCACTGTCAACAGCCAGCAAAGCTTTACATCCAAGCTGCTGTCTGGATTAAACACTTGTCTCCAGACAGTCCTGTTAGGAAAGGGCACCTGAGACTTTAATAACACTTAATTACTTGACGAGAGCTCAGATCCACCAAGAACCTGAGAGACTCTGCTATGTATTCCGCAGCTTAAGCCCCGAACAAATGGCTGATGAGATGAACTATCTGTGGGCCAATGGACCTTGGAGTTTTCCAGCATAAGTAAACATCAAGAAGAGGAATAATTTGCCCTGCTGTTGTGCCAGCTGGGAGCTGGGGGCCAGACTAGCACTCACTCCCAAAGACAAGGCTCTTGGCTGTGGGACTGGCAGGGCCCAAGCATAATTTTTTCAGGCCCAATACAAACTTTTAACATGGGCCTACTCCCATACACATATCACAATCCCTCAGCCTGGGCTGGGCCCCCCAGGCCTTGGTAACGCATACCCTCTCCCTCCCCTATGTGGGGGCCTTGGGGACTGACTCATTTAGGAAGAGAATACACATTGCCCTTTGTCTGTTATGAGTTCTAGGAAACAAGTTGCACAAATGCACTGGAAAACATATAGAGAATATATTTGTATTATTAAAAAACAGAGCAATTTTCCTGGTGTTTAAAGTGACAACACCTGTCTGCTTAAACCTCTAGATTATTTTTTCCTAATCCTTTGGTTCTGGGCTGGTGACATTTCACATGAACTCTGCCAAATCTAATGACTTGTCTACACAGGCTGTTCTTCTGGAATAGCTGTTACTGATTAACAACATGGGTGTAGGCTCTTGTTCTGGCAAATTAGTTTAATGGACTAAATCAAACTGCAATAAGGCGATCTTATTCCTAAACAAGATCATTCAGACATGGAGTTAATCAGGAGTAGTTAATCTGCTTTAAAAATCACATTTTGCCTGATTCTGGATTCATTTTACGTATTGACAAACACAAAGGCGCAGCGTTAGCAATGCAGTTTTCTGACACCCTGGTGATCATGTCAGGCCACATTCCAAACTAGAGGATATTTGAAATGACTTGATGACACAAAAAACAAAATCCAAAGACTTTAGCGGTTGTACGTCTTGCTAAGCAGGGAGAAAAGGCACCAAAGCCAAGTAGCGATGAGAGAGGGTGGGGACAGGGTTTGTATCTGGTGGTGTGGGCTCTGCCTAAGAGTCCCAGACACCATTTGATCCTTCCTGTCTCCCCTTTGTAATAACAGAGCTGATTAAGACTCAGCTGAGCAGCTTTTGTTGCAGACCAATGGAGCTGAAATCGCTGATAGCCGGGTCTGAGCATTAGACCTGCTTTGGGACAGTGTCTCTGCTGAAAGAGACTGCCCAGCCTGTAGACTCCTAGACTATGTCTACACTGGCAAGTTAGTTCGAATTAAGGGCTGCCTTAATTCAAACTAATAAGTGCGAATAGGGTATTCGAACGAAGGGGTTAATTTGAACTAACTAGTTCGAATTAACCAATGTGGCCATGTTAATTCCAACTAATTTCTTAGTTCGTATTAAGCGGCCATTGAAATGAATGGGGATCGCTAATTCGAACTAAGCAAGTGCTTGCTTAGTTCGAACTAACGTTCCCGTGCGGCCATGCTAGTTCGAATTAAGCTAATTCAAACGAACTATAATTAGTTTGAATTAGTTAGCTTGAACTAACTAATTCGAACTAATTTTAGCAAGTGTAGACATAGCCATAGAAAGGAAGCTCCCACCAAGGGAGTGGGAGAGCCACAGTGCCCTGGTTGGCAGCAGTGCGAACTTTGGGGCTGGTCAGTAGCTGGCGGCAGCAGCTGAAAGTAGGGCAGAGGTGCTGGCGCCGTCACCTCTGCTCCGCTCGCAGCTGCGGGGCCTGGCGGCCACGGGCAGAACAGAGGCGCTGGCACCAGTGCCTCTATCCCTCTCGCAGACACCGGCTGCTGGGCGGCCCTGCGGTCACGGTGGGGGCTAAGGTGAGCAGATCTCAAGGCCAAATGGGTGGGCTGTAGCCCATCCAGGCCCACCCGCAGCTATGCCCCTGATAACAGCTAAAATCACTGAGAGCCGTGTTATGTGGGAGGCCTCAAGCCGTGACTGGGGTGTGCTGAAGGGAGGAGCATGTTAAAGGAACTTTTGGTTGTTGGACTTAAGAAGCTGAGACAGGAGATGCTGCCCCGTGTACTCTGCGGGGGGTGTTTTGCTCCTTGTTTTATACATATGAATCCTGCTTTCCGGGTTTTCCCAAGTGAATGCTGGGTTTTACTATCCTCCATTTTATTGTAAGTTTCTTTTCGACATGCTGGGTGTGTCTACACTGGAAAAGCAAAGTTGACTCTGTGAAGTCGACTTAACAGAGCGTCTACACTGTAAGTCAAGTCGACTTAAGTAGACCTTCTTAGGGCGACTTAACAGCCGACATAGCCGTCCACACTGGCTTTTAGTCGATTTAACAAGTCGACTTAAGCCTTAAGCCGACCTAAGAGTGGAAGTTATTAAGTCAACTTAAGGAAGCCCTTAAATCAGCTTAATAAAAACAAAGTGTAGATGTGGCATTCTTTAGGTTGACTTAACTTTCCGTAAGTCAACCTAACTTGCAAGTGTAGACTTACGCTGTGCTCGTGAGAGGGGACGCATGGCTTCTTAGCAGTGGCTGGGGTGGCGTGTAATTTTCCCAGGTTACTGTGGGGGATCAAACCTTATTAATAATAATGATAATAAAGTCAGGAGGAAAGGTGAGGCCCACACATCAAGAAAACAATCCCTTATTTTTTAAATACGTCAGCAACCCGCTTTCTATTCCTCCGGGCCCCCCAATCTCCCCTGTCTACAGCAAGTCATCCCCTCTTCCTCAACTCTTGCCTAAGCAGTGATCAAGACCATGTGTCCTGTGCTAACACATGGGAATCCCAGGAACAAAATTCCAAGCTTTGTTCTGAGCATTGACTGTGTGCATTGAAGCCATCATGCCTGCCTGCTGCATGAATTCCTGGAAGCCGGGGCCTGGCTCGCTCAAAGCTTTTGACCTATGACCTTATAGTGATCCAGCTACAGGATGTAGTCCCTGTTCTCCCTCCTAGCTTATTATTAGGCTAATTCTTGACAGTTTAGCACATCATTACAAAGCAACCCTGCCAATGACTAATGTGCATGTGGATTTGGCAGGCCAAACCCACTCTGTTAGCTGCCTCCACTGGTTGGCAACTTCACATCTTAGCAATTCTATATCAATGGTTCTTAACCTTTTCCATTCTGGGACCCTGTAGCAAGCCAGGTGCCAGGTCCCCTGTTTCCATCCACAAGGTCTCCTCACCCTGGCCCAAAGGGCTCATCATGCTGTGGCCTGTTGCAAACACCCATGCTCCTATTTACAGTGCAATCATACAGTCCCAATTTCAGCCCCAGGCACCCTAGGGGTTCAGTGTTTGACCTCCCTTTTGAACAGCTCTCTCAACCTCCCCATCCTGCTTGGCCATGCCTCCCTCTGGTGTCTGATGCTGGCCCATATATCTCCTTGGGCCAGTTCACCAGCTGTTTTCTGTTCTTTCATTAACATGGCTTGAACCCAGCTTAATCAGTGATTTGCACTGCTTGGGCCCCTTAGGTCTGGGCTAACAGATGCAGGTGAGGTATTTACTGCCCTCTGCCCTGTTACAGACCCCCTCTTCCCCTAGTTTAAATTCCCTCTCCTTTAGCAACATGGGATGTGACTGGTGTGTGTGTGACCTTAGTTCAAGACCCCATGCTCTGCAGTAACAACAACATAGTTTGTCCAAACCAAATTACTGTATTATAAACATTTTAAAATACCTGGTTTCCCTTCTTATCAGGCAATAAGGAAAGATTTTTTTCCACTGCAAGTTACAAATGCTGTAATCCTAACCCCATCCAGTGCTGCCATCTGGAAAAACACCCACATATACCTACATATGAATGCATTGTACTCAGTTTAAAAAGATCATGTGCCTCTGATTCTGTGCCTGCTTCTCTGCATCTGTGCACTCCTTTCCCAGCTCCTACGCACACATATGGCACTCCAGGTTTGGAAAGTTCAGTCTTGTGTGTCCTACATTTTAAATACAACTTCCTTCTTTGCCCCCCATGCTGGGAGGGAAAAAAAAACACCAAAACTACTGGTTTTACAATACCTCTCTCCTCATTGGAATTCAACCTGCTACCCACTTTCTTCTTTCAGCTTTCCAGCATGCATTGGTGATGGAAGCATCATACAAGGAACAGGGTTCATTGGAGTTGCACACGGGGGGAAAGGGGGGCTTCTGAGCAAGTAAACTGCCTGCCGTGATTTGTTTCGACTGTGTTCAGGGAAATAGGACTTTGTATACAGTCTTTGTAAATAAACAAAATCATAAACCAAGAATGTACCTGAGTCACATAACTGATTTTTCACCCTAACAGAGACAGCCCTACAAGGCCCGAAATAATATACACCCAACATACAATGTAGACGCACAAATCTATACATGAGGCTGGGATTTAGTGAGTACACAGACACCCTAATCCTTCTGAAGTTTACTAGCTAATATTTACCTGCCTAGGAACATGCCTTTGAAGATCCTCACCGTATATGCAGATACAGATTTTTTTTCCCAGCACATTTTATAGCATTTATAGGGTAACTCAAAATCCTGCATGGCAGTTCATGATGCTGGGGGATAACAACTCATTTTTCACAGCAATGGATTGGTGAATGTGTTCAGAGATTAAATTGCTGCTCATTTCAGTTGCTATTGGTAAGCTTTCTGAAAAGAGTTGCTTATTCACAAAAATGCTTGTCAATCCCAAGTGTTTTGCAAATTTTACCAAGAATGCCCCTGACGTGCGTTACTTGCTTGTTTAAAATGTTTTGGTCAAGGAGCAGATACAAGACTATGTGCCCAGATACTGGAACCTAAGGTAGTATTATAGAAGTCACTAGTGGAACAAATCATGGACACTATTCTGCTTGGTCTGTGCTTCTCGCCAACCCAAGGCAGTTGCAAAGCCATCTTAGCTGGCTACCCTAACCCTGGGGAATCCTGACATGGAAAAGTGCCAGCTTAATGACTTTCTGCTACTCTCATTGCAGTTTCTAGGATGAAAGACATGACGTGAGAAAGGAGGATAAAGCTGGAGCCTCCTTGTACGCTGACAATCCCTGGCTCCTGGAGTCCAGGGGTACTTGGAAGAAGTTAGAGCGTTCTTTGGGGTGCTCTAATATCAGGAACTGGTCCAAGCTAACAGCAGGACTACAAAAATAATAGATACATACCAACACTTCTCACTGCTACGTTTAAGCGGACTGCGCCGTTCTTCTGGTCCAGAAAATCTGGCCCGTCACTTCAAGAAAAGGTGTAACAAACCCCGTGCCCTGTTTAACCCTCTTGGTCTAGGCTGTTAATAGATCCACAACACTCTCCAAAGCACCCCCAGACTCCCTGAATGAGAACAAACCATTCCCTTTAGCTGTCAGATGGTCTGGATAGCTATTTGTCTGACAAAAAGGCTGCCTTGGTACATAGCTGAGATGAACAGTTTGTGGGAGGCAGTGTTCTCTAGTGGCTAGGGCCTTGACGTACCAGTCAGCTGAGTTAGATTCTCATCCTGGCAGTTTTGTGACTGATACGCCATCTGACCTTGGACAAGTCACTTCCCCTCCCTCACTTCAATAGTGAGCCGTTTCGGTAGAGTCTGCCCCTCCTTATACATATACACAACAAGAACAAGAGATCCTGATCTCAGATGGGGTTTCTTACAAATAATAACAATAAACGATCCTGATTATTCAGTGAATGTTTACGAACAAAAACATTTGAAGATCGCAACTGGTTTGCGAACTAGTCACTAGAAACAAGGAGGGCTGGTTTTTTAATGCGTGTTCTTGATAACAAACAGTTTGACCACCTTTAATGCTAGATTTTTTTCAGCCAATGTTCTTTACAAGAGAGGGCAGTACAGCTTAGCCAGGCAAACATGAAGAGAATTATTTATATCTCATTTCTCCATCTGATCCTTTCTGTCGGTCCAGGAATAAAATCCTTTAATTTCCAGGAATAAACCTGAGCAGCACACTTTGGAACCAGCTGGATTCAAACTTTCCTGAAGTTCGGGTGCTTGGAGCTAAGGTTTGGCCCTGGCCCATCTTCGCTAATTAACTTCTGCAATCTGATGCAGCGTATGCCAATTTTTTTATCAGGGTAACTCACACTGTATCGCATTCAGACCCCACTCAGAAATAGCAGGTTCTAGATTGAACATTTTAAGGTTGAAGTTCCCTTTGAGTGTGGTGAAACACAAACTCTGGCTTGCACCATGTGTTTGTTGTATTCCCCGTGGTCCCTCAGACTCTGATCCACATTGTGATCGCCTTGTTATCTATCCATCTAGGTCCTCATGTGATTCCTCTTTTGCTGTTGTAACTGAGCACCTGGCAAGAATTACAAATAAAAATAATACCACCCTTTCTCTCCTTCTTCCTTTCCTGTTGATAGAAGTAGCTGTTTCATAGATTCTAGTTTGTTTCCTTGTGTATATTGAAATTATTGAGTGAAAGCAAGTCAGGGAACCAAGCTTTACACTTAGCCTTGAGCTCACTGAGGCCTGACGTCATTCTTATCTCTTGCAGGGCTGAGTTTCATAGTCTAGCGACTCCTGGGAAAGTTCTGCCTCCTGCTCTCATGGCCACGGCCCATTGGCCAACGATTCTGTAATTCCTCGTGCATTGTGCTAGTCAGTGCAGGGTAGTTACATGATGGCTATGCAGCACCAATGGTCCAAGACTGCTGTTAGAGATAGAAAGGACCTGGATACTTGAGTCCATCTCCCTGCCAGGGCAGGGTGTACTCCCCAGAGAGGACATGTTGGATATAAAGATGATACTTGCTTTGTCTTGAGCCAAAATTGAGGCCCAAATGAATTCTACTAGAGCTGCCTACTCAGCGAGACCTGACTGCTCTCTCTTTCCTCATGCTGCTGCCACTCACACAAACTAATGCTTGGGTGTCAGATTGTCTCCCCAGCTCAGGACCGGCCACTGCTAACACAGCATTAAGTCTTTTTCAGGCCCTTCCTTCAGGGCATGGCTTATTAATTCAAAGGAAAGCTCACAAAATAACAGCAAACAAAGCTACCCTTGTCTCCGACCTGGGCTGCAGGGGCCCAGAGGCTTTGCACTGTGCATCTACCTCCAGCCACCCTCCTGCAACTCTCCTCCAAGAGAGCTCTAAGTCTCAGCCCTTTGTGGAGACCACCTGATCCCTTTCCAGCTGGGTCTGCTAATGTAATAAGGCTAGCTGGCCCAGGCTCCTTGTCATGAAAAGGGCAGCCCAGGCCGTTGCAGTACCTTAATCTGCAAGCAGCCCTATTGATTTCATTGCTTATGGTCCAGGGATGCAGAGTCTCGTCCAGGGAAAGGAAGGCAGAGACACAGGCATGGCTCGGATAAGCACCTATCTGAGGTGTCGTTAATATTTTGAGCAGTTCTGTACTCTGTGGTGAGCCACGTCCATTTTAAAAGCATCTTTGCTTCCATAGTTTCATCCCACACAGATTAAGGGGGGTGAGGAGAGGATAAAAGCATCCAGTCCTTTCAGACGGCATGTCTGGGCAGGTGTAAGCTAAGCTCACATACTCAGGCATAGCAAGATTTATTTGCCAGGCCAGTTCCAGGAAAATGAATGGCCATGACTGAAGAACCGTTGTTCCACCGTGAATCATACCAGAGAGGGACTCCCAGCATAGGGCACACAGCACTGCTCTCTCCACATTTTGGTTACCGCTTAACCTCATGCTTCATTTCCCCACTATTTCTGGTCTTACTGGGCTAATTGTGGAGCGTGGGGTCTCTTCTTTTAACGTTGGTGAAAGGCATGGTATAGATATGCTGGAGACTGATGCTAGCCTATGTTTCTCCTAGATCAGACATACCATGGAGTCAGAGAGTAGCTGGCCCTCTCTACCTTTGACCCAGGCTACCTCTCACAGGCTCCACAAGAAGTAATGAGGCAACTCAAGTTCACCTAGGACCAGTTTACTTCTTGAGCTGGTGGGGGGCAGTTAATTAGCAGGGAAGCACCTGGGCAAGGTGAACAGAAGCTATGCACAGGGAAGTCTAACCTAGAGGAACAGAGGCCCCTCAGAAGAGGAACACTTCCCAGAACGTATGGAGAAGGCTTCTCAGGGGAAGCTCGTGAGGGGGGCCCACAGGCAAAGAAAACCAAGAAAGAATGCTCTGGGGGGATTGTGACTATAGGAAGGAAGTGACTATAAAGCCTACAACTCAAAGAAACCTGGTTCCCATGAAAGACTTCACCAATCAACACCAGAATGAAACCCTGAGAAAGGAGGAATTATATGCTATCCTGAGGGTTGGCCTTATGGGCATCTTGGCCCTGGAGGAAGACCCTTCCTCAGCAGATGACAAGAGGACCCTGACACCAGAAAAGGATTCTGTATCATGAAGGCCTCACTAGTGAGGGACCTTGGATGTGATTAGGGTTGATTCAGCCCCTCCTTCCCTCAGCTAAAGATGCTGGGGAGAGGCTTATTTGTGTGATTCTCTGCCTTTTGGGGTTGAATAAAAGTAGATCCCTGGTGGAATGCTGTTCAATATTCAAGCCTCATTGGACTTACTAAAATCCTCACTCAGGGAAACAGAGTCACAGAGTCACAATGGTGGTGCTGCACTGGGCTGCCAGGGGGCACTCTAAGGGAGAGAGCCCCCAACACACTTGTGCAGTGGAAGTACAAGCTACCCAAAGAGAGCTCCCCTGACCAAGAGGGATTATTTCTGGGGTTATGAGGGTAGTTCATTCTTCAGAGCCCATCGTGGTGCTACATTGCGACAATTACAAAGGTGATATTTGTCTTATGGAAACCGGTTCAGCAGGAACGAGGCAGAAACCTGCCCCGCAAACTCATTTCACCAAATGGCAAGGACTTTCAGTCATCACATAGGGCTGGATTTAAACAAAGAAATGAGAAGTGAAAGATTTCATACCCAATTTTCCATGCGCTGCCTGAGCCATCCATTCTCTTTTCTTCCTGTTGCAGGGACTCCACATACATCTCTGCCCCGCTCCTGTACCTCTTTGTCATAATGCACAATACTTGGATCTGTGCATTTACTGGCTAAGAAATGGATTCTAACAAAGGATCAAGTTCTGCACTCAGATATACAGTATTTAAAACAAGCCCATGGGAGCTGCAGACGGATATCTGAGGGCAGATTTTGGCTCTTAAGTACGTTAAGGATTCATCTCCATATAAAGCTGCCTTGTTACGAAGTGTAATTGGCATCTTTCAGTTACAGCTTCTGTTTTCATTGTTATTCTGTGCTTACCTGTCCGAGGCAAAACCAGACAAACTTAATAAGATCTAAGGCCTTTAACCTGAAGAAATTAAATCTCGAATCTGTGTCAGATAATTTCTAAGTTTTCTGCCTGTCTGCAGCATGCAGTTCCCAATATACATCCCACCCATGCTCTAGATCTGCTGAAAGAGTTCACATTCAACAGCTCACTGTAGTGTTGATTTGTTCTTGGCCCAGCCATGTAAAAAGAATCTAATTTCACTGAAAACTGGCAACAATATTCATAAATATAACAAAGCCTTTGGACCTCCCTCAAACTGAGTGTGGGAAGCAGGCGCAACATCCATGAAAAGCTTTAGGTCAAGTGCAGTAGTGATGCGGAGAGAGGCATAAATTTACGTTCGGTGTAAGTGAGGCTATTGCAACACTAGAAAGCATACTGTGGGGCCATTCTAAGCCAATAGGAGAGGGCTCTCTCTGAAGCCATAGTGTAACCATAGCTGTAGCCTGAGCTACACTCTGTGGGCCCCATGATGCCTGTTACTAATATGAGCGCAGGGTAGCAGAACCTGGTGGATCCGGATTCCTTAGCATGCTCCTTCCATCCCCCAGAGCATACAGCCAAAGGAACAAGACACAGTTCCAAAGAGGTGGCCGTGTTAGTCTAGTTCAGCAAAACAAACATGAAGTCTGGTGGCATTCTTGAAGACTAACACATTTATTTATCGCATGAGCTTTCGTGGGAGCTGATGAAGTGGGATTTTCTCCCACAAAAGCTCATGCAATAAATACATTTGTTAATCTTTAAAAGTTGTACAAAGGCACAGATGCCCTCCAGGGCATTTTCCTTCCATGAACAATGGAGAGCTGCTCGGAGCACTGGAAGCTCAGCATCCACGTCTGCACACATGGGTAGCTAGATTAGTCCCAGGGCAGAAGAGCACCAAGAGGAACCACGCTGAGAAGAGGGCAAGTGGGACAAAAGAGATGCGGAGGAGCTGTCCCTCTGAGGAAAGAATAAATCTATTCTCTGGGACTGGAAAGCTGCATCTTTTTCTTCTTTCAGCTCACCCCAGGAAAAATTCCAGGCAACTCCATGAGGTCACTCGCCTCCCTCCCACTGAGATGCGGGGTGGGGGTGGGAAATGTCATTTGGCCCTTTTTGCACTTTAAATCCTCTTCTCCACAAATCGCCCACTCAGATTCCAATTCTCAGCCAAGGAGCTGGATGGAGAACTCCCTTTCAACACCAGTCCTTAACATACCTACTACCCCAACATCCCTGAAGTACAAGGCATCCCTTTTCTGCTCTCCACCAGCCCTTTCAGATCTTGCCAAGCCACCAATCAAACTCAGTTCTCCTACTCAGGCTGGCATGGCCCAGTTCTAGCACTCACCTAGGAAGTGTGATGTATTCTTTTTAATCATTTGTGCTCCATGAAGGACAACCAAAAGACTGTTGCAAAAAGACTTTGAGAAACAAAAGCCAGGTCCTTAGATTACATGTGGGAGGAGCTACCTCATGCAAAAAGGTCCACGGCTGCTCATTTGTGCTGGCCCCGCAGCTCCCAAATCTTCTCTGCAGCCAGGAGAAGAGAAAGCGATGACAGAAAAGAGCCTTACACCTTCTTTCAGAGAATAAGCCTCATTCTGCTCACATCCCCCACTATTGCATGCCTAACAATGGACTCTTAGCAACCCATTCAACATGCAACACTTGTTGCACAAAAAGTGTATTCAGCAACATCTAGCAGACCATTTTTTTTCTAACTAGAAAGAAAAGTACTTTCTAAAGAGGGCTCGCTCCAGTGGCTTCTGAAATATGTTTTGGTGTGGTGCACAGAAAATTTACATCAGTTAATTGATCTAATCACTTCCCCGCTGCACTTTGTAAAAAACCGCTGCATGCTCTTGGTTAGTAAAAAGGGATCTGTGCTGGACAAGATGACAA
Source organism: Pelusios castaneus (assembly GCA_007922175.1). Taxonomy (NCBI): domain Eukaryota; kingdom Metazoa; phylum Chordata; order Testudines; family Pelomedusidae; genus Pelusios; species Pelusios castaneus. The sequence goes on along the minus strand of ML685786.1, from coordinate 7,936,055 downwards.
AGCATTGCATGGTGTTGCCATGTAACTCACCCGTTTTCCCCATGCAGAAATAGGGAAAACAGTACAATTTCCAAATGGCCCTTTCAGTAGGAACACATGGTATTTAAATAGCAATCTGAAGAAGGAGAAGAGACTCTTCATTCAGGATTCATGTCCATCGGCTTCAGACTCAGTTCCTAAGACAAACTGACTATGAAAGCCACTTTTAGATGGAAATCCGATAAACATTTGGAATTTCTCAAGGAAACAGGTCTTTCTCCACATCACAGAAACCACCCCCAGCATGAGAATTGGCATTGGCAGCTAGCACAGAGGCTAAGGACTGAGCAGACATGGAGACTGAACTGTTCTCTCAGGTACTTCCTCCAGGTCAGGGCTAAGAAACACTGGCTAAGGACCTATGTGCAGAGAACCTTGCATGCCGTTGCCTGTAACATCCCTGTTCTGTGCATAAAGGACTTAGTCTGGAGGTCTTTCAGCCTTTCCCCAGCACTGAATTCACTGCAGAACTTCTGTTTGCAAACGCCGTCTCACAGAGTCTTCCCATTGCAACATCACATTCTATTTGGCTACATAGATGACACTATGCCAATTATTGCACTTTCCATTTGACTCACTAAGACTACCTTCAGGCCTCAAATGCATGATTCATATTGCATTTCCTCTAGCCACAATGCCTGACAACCATTTTCTGTTGCTGTTTACATAGAAATATAGGACATGGGACTTGAAGGGATCTCCTGTGTCACTGAGCCCCGTCTCCTGCTATCACAGGGTACCCTGTCAGATAGTCCTGTTACAAAAGGCATCAAATCAAGCTCCACCTTATAAGTAATTAGGTTCTTTGCCCCCACCACTTGTATTGGAAGGCTGTACTAGAATCTCACTTGGGTGATTAGAAACGTCCTAATTTCCAATCTCAGTATATTCAGGGCCCGTTTATACCCATTTGTTCTTATGCCAACATTGTCCTTTCACTTAAATAACTCTTATCCTGCCCTCCAAATGTATTTTCGGAGAACAAGCCTTCGTTTTGCTAGGTGAACCAAGCCAAGTTCGTCTCCTCTTGAATGACAGGCTTTTTGTTCCTCCAAACGTCCTAGCACTCTTCTCTGCATCTGTCCCAGTACGAATTCATCTTTTTTTGAATGTGTGATGCCCTGAGTTTCATTGTATATTGATTGAATGCATAGAAAATGCATTCCTTTACAAAGACTGTCCATCCATCAGGTATCCTCTTATGCAGGTGCCACTATAATAGAGTTCCACACACTGAAGCCATTAAAACAAGTTCCCACTGCTATGGGAGATTGTGCTACACTGGAACCTCTCCCAGACTAAGGGAAGGATCAGCAATCCAGTACTATGTAGGAAGCAACTACATCACAACACATGACACAAACTGTCCTTTTTGATCTGTGAGACTACAGACGTCCACAGCCAGTCCTACCAATACCTTTCCAGAATCCACACAAGTTCCTATATGGGCAGTCCCAAAGTCCCTGAGACCCACCAGAATCCCTGCTTGCCATTAATACAGCCATAGAAGGGGAAGAAAAGTCCTACAGTTCCCTCAATGTTGTGTTCAAGTTCATGGGGATTTTGTTATGGGACCAATTCTGAAATATGTTGGTCCTTGATACAATGGGTTGTACCTCTCTGTGAAGGTCTTCTGGTCATTGGGATCTTCTTTGAGCTCTAGGTCCCTTGTGGATGGAAAGATGGCCTAGAAGTCAAGCCCCAGATCTGAAAGCAAGTTAACTAGAGACCTATTCCTAACTCTGTAAAAATTCAGGTAAGTTACAGTCAAATTTTTGGCCCTGGGGGAATGGTTTGCCCCAATATTTGGTTGTCCATGTGGAGACACCTTGGAGTGGGAGGTTGAGTTTTCAAAAGTGCTGAACACTGAGAACTCCAAATGATGACCATGGGTCAAAGTCTCCCAAGAAGGGCATCCAAATATTGAAATACTCCAAAACTGGTGGCCACATTTGACTGAGTTTCTCTGTTAGTGAAATGGGGCTAATAATACTTAACTCCCAAGGTCGTCGTGAAGCTGAATTAATTCACGTTTGCAGAGGTGCTGTGGAAGTGCAAAGGGTTATTGTTATATCAAGAAAACAAAGCAAGGGTGTCAGCCGTGCCGGTAACCTGTGCTCTGAGGAGCTCAGAATCTTTCAAAACCCACCGTCAGCTTAATTCACTGTGTCCTGCAAGCACCACCCTGGAATTCACTCCCTGCTTCCCCTATGGAAGGGCAGCGGTTGGCTGGGTCCTGGAGGGTTTCAAAACACAATGTAAAATGGTTCAACTAAAGGAATTAAGAACTCAGCCACTTGGCTTTACCTTGCATATCTTGTCTTCTGAAAATCCAGGATTCTGGACATGAACATCTTGGCAGTTCCATGAGAATCCAGCTCTGGTCCAGAGAGTGTTGAAGAAGTGGGAAAGTGGGAGGAAGTAGCAGAGTGAATCAGGGAAGAGAGAAGGAAATTTGGGAGCGGCGGATTAAATCCCAGAGGTAGATTTTCAGCTCAGTAGCAGATAGGGGCCAGAGGAGTCTCTGTGATTCCTCTGACCTAAGGAGGAAACGGCCAGCCCCGGGATAACCGTTCCAACTTCATCCACGCTTGCTTTGTCTGCTGGCTCAGGCATGTGGAAGTAGCAACTCACAGGACCAAGGACCAGATCTCTCTATCTCTCTCTCTCTACCCCAAACACTGTGTGTGTTTAAAATGCTAAAGAGAAAATCAAGGCCACCCTTAGTTTCTCCCGCCCCCTGTTGCACAAGAGAATAATACAATATAAACAAAAGCAACCCAACAGAGAGCTGGCGTATGTGTGAGGGAGGGAGGGAGGGTACATGGGTCCTGCTGCAAAATAATAATCCGATGAGGAGGAGGAAAAGAAGGAAAGCAAGCAAGAAATCCCATCCTGCCCTACATGTCACAGCAACCTGCCCAACCTGCCTTATCCACACAGCCAGCTTGAGCAGAGCTATAAATACACCCAGTGGATCAAATAGCAGCAGATTTGAATTTAAAATGTAATTAAAGCATGGCGAGGGAGGAGCTGCAGACAGATGGACAGAGACAGACAGAGTGCCCAAGGGGGAGGGTAAGGGAAAGGGAGAACAGCTGATGATGGGCAGGATCACTCAGTGCTTCCCCAGAACTGGAGCCCTTAGCCTGGCGAGGGCATGGGCTTCCCTGCCGTCACAGGTGTTTTGCCGAGGTGGGAGCCCTCTTTGCTGCAGAGGCCCCTTCCGTGTCTCGAGCTGGGTTGCTGGTGAGATGCTGCCTTTCCGCCCTGGCTTCCTGGAGGGCGCTAGGAGGCACTGGAGACATGTTGAACTGCATTGCCATGAGGTGCTGCTTTCCCTGGCCTGCCTCAGCCGGGTGGGGAATGTCTCTCCTCTTTTGATCTAAATGCACCTTTTTTAAATGGGGCACGAAGCTCAACAGTTGTCAGCACGTGGGAGCAGAGGGATGAAGAAGTGCAATAGTTAGCAAACCAGGACTCTGCACAAGAGCACTGATCCCCGCTCCTGCTCCCCTCTGTCTGCCTCCATCACTCTCCCTTTCTCTGCCTCTCCCTTCTGTCTGTGCCTGCTCCTCCTCTGGGTCCCTCCCCCGCCCCCCAACTAGTCCACATAATGTGCATTAATGGACGTGCCTGGGATGAATGCACTAGAGATCTGCCTTCCACTCCCATCCTGCACAATAAGAGAGAGAAAGGGAAGGAGTTTGTTCCAATATAGGGCAGCCTCCTCCCTAACCTAAACGATGCATTGGGGCGGAAAGGGGGGCAACAGCCCCCTCCTTATCTTATCATCTTTCCTTCCCTCACCCCCCACCAAAACTCTTAGAAAAATAGAAGGAACCAGGCTGCGCAGAGCTGGAGGGGGAGTAACCCTGTGTTTCCATTCAACAAAAGAAGTCCGTTTTGCTGGTGCACAGGGTTTTAAAGGCACACAAAGAAAAACGTGACCTGGTTTCGCTCTGATTCCAGAATGCAGTTCCAGGAAAATATAATGGTTAATAGGTTTGATTCTCCTCTGGTACCAATTTTATACTCATTTGTTGCCTCCAGTTGAGTTCCTTATGTTAACACGGATGTCCCCAAAGCAGAATTTGGCACACGGTCTCTCTGCTCTTATGTATTAATGCAAGTTAATATAATCCAGTTGTATATAAACTGGATGTAAGCAGGTCCACCCTAGGGTGTGCACCTATTTAACTGAATCAATCTGTCGAGCAGTTTCAGTAACAGTGGTAAACATAAGAACAGCCATACTGGGTTAGACCAGTTCCAAAGGGGTGGCCGTATTAGTCTAGTTCAGCAAACAAACAAGGAGTCCTGTGGCTCTTTTAAAAACTAACAAATTTATTTTTCACATGAGCTTGTGTGGGAGAAAATCCCACTTAGTCAGACGCTTTGAAGTAAGCTCCCCATCTTCAAAGCATCTGACGAAGTGGGATTTTCTCCCACGAAAGCTCATGCGATAAATACATTTGTTAGTCTTTAAAAGTGCCACAGGAGGACTCCTTGTCTGTTTTGGGTCAGACCAGTGGTCCATCTAGCCCAGTATCCTGTCTTCCAACAGTGGCCAATGCCCGGAGCTTCAGAGGGCATGAACAGAACAGGTAATCATCAAGTGATCCATCTGTACGTAGATCAAGCCATCTTGTAATATTTGGACAAACAAAGATTAACATAAGGCATGATTTTAATCTACTTTGCTTAAACCAGTGCAGCTCTGTGCATGGACCCTCTTGAATTGACTGAAACCTGGTTTAGCTTGCTTCTGAAAATGTAAAGGTGGTATCTAAAGGAATATGACCAGTTTTAAAATGATAGAAAGGCTTGTCTACACATTGCTTTTGCATTTCTTTGATTATGCTGGTTTGAAAATGGTATCACTAAAGTAATTCCTAGCATGGACCATGTGGGTACGTTCTCAGGGCAGTTAATCTGTGCCACTGCTCACTGTTGCCTGTGGTCCTGTGGGAACACCACAATTTTTAGTTCACTACCTTGATGAGAACTAGCACCAGTAAGTCTATGCAAGTTGGGAATTGCTCCCTGGCTTCCATGTGTAGATGTAGCTTTAGCCCTGAAGTCCAGCATTCCTTAATAATCTATTCCTCGGCTTCTCTTAGCAGAGTAAATCCTATGGCGGATTTGTGATGCAGTACTGTGTTAAGCAGGGGTCGACAAAAACCGGGCACCAGGTTGCAGTAGTGATCACGGTTTGTAGCCTGGCTCCTAGCTCTGCTGTGGAAATGCAGCAGAGGAGTGCCCTCTGGTGACCTTAAATAAAACTGCTGGCGCCTAGCTGGGAGCCAATTTTGTAAAGCCCACCGTGTCACCTAGCTACCTCTAGCTGAAATCCAAAATTCTTTTCAGTTGTTTGATTCACAGCAGAAACCTTAGCTGCAATCAGTAAGGAAGTAATATTCCCCTATTGGTCAACGCCTGGGGCAGCATGACCCAAGGGGCAAAAGCCAGTGGCCAAGAAAGAGAAAGCAAAGGGGTACACAGATGATTCTGCATAACATTTCTCTGCTTGTTTGGATTTTTTTTTTTTTTTTGACTCAGTGTTGTGGCTTCCTGAAGGCTTTCTGACACAATGCCCTAAGCACTATACCTGAAGTGATGTTTTTCGTTACGTTCTAAGCCGGACCCTGCAGGGCCCAAGGGAACAGAGTAGACAAATTTATTACAGCCTGCCACTAGATGGAACAAGTCAGGGGCCAAGGAAAAGGGGCTAATTCGTTTAATCTCTCTGATCTATTTCTTTCATCTACCATTAGCAGCCAGCAATACGGTACCCAGGCACCAAGTCCAAAACTGAAACTTGCATTAAAGTCATTTCTGAGAACTGCTCTTAGACCCCTTACTTGGAGATTTCTTTCAAATTGCTTCTCCAGCCTTCATGACTGTCGAGTTTTTGCCAGGGCTCTTTAGCGATGTCTCCTTACCTTTCATTAGACATAATCTAGGCGTTTTCAAAGGAGGACAAGAGGCAAAAAGTAATGCTTAATGAACAGAAAGCGCAGTCCCCATGAGGAGCAGTATGTGGGATTGCAGAATTCATGGAGAAGGGACACCTGAAATGAACTGTCGGGACCAAAATAGATTGGGTTTTGAGGGCAAAAGGCAAATTAAAGGAAAAATAAGTTACTATTTTTGAAGCCTGAATTCTGTTGTTATAGCAACTAAAACCTCACAAGTCACGCTGCAGAATAAACTCCAGACCTCTCAAGTCCCATCTGACTCTGATTGCATTGAACTGAACAGCCTCGTGGAGGCTGGAGATGGAAAAATTCACCCACATCCCAGTCAAATGAGCAGGGCAGGCAAGCTCACATGGACCTACTCCTTCCCGCCCTATGTTCAGGTATCTTCCCCAGAGTATTTGTGCTCTATGGCATGTGGAAGTAGCACATACTGATATCCTGGAACAGAGGAATTGTGCCCTTGGGTGTGTTTATTCAGTTACCTCTATTATTTATTATTACTTGTATGAGCGTAGTGCCTAGGAGCCCTAATCATACAGCAGAAGCACATTACGCTAGGTGCTGTACATACACAGAACAAAGAGAAGGCCCCTTCTCTGTTTAGATTGGAAACAGACAAGACACACAGAGAGTGAGGAAAGGGGTATAACACACAAGTAGAAGGAACAAAGTGGTCTCTCTCTTCCATTTCATAGAATCATACAATCAAAGAAAGATAGGGACCTCCAGAAATCTTCCAGCCCAGCTACCTGTGCTGAGACAGGACCAAATGAACCCAGACCATCCCTGACCGACGTTCGTCCAACCTGTTTTTAAAAACCTCCAATGACGGAGATTCCACAACCCACCTTAGAAGCCTGTTCCAGAGTTTAGTTCCCCTTAAGAGTTAAAAAGTTTTCCCTAATATCTAACGGAAATCTTTCTTGCTGCAGGTTAAGCCCATTACTTCTTGTCTTACATTCAGTTGACATGGGAACAATTGATCCGCATCCTCTTTCTAACAGCCCCTAATGTATTTGAAGACTCTTATCAGGTCCCCCATGGGTCTTCTCTGAAGACTCTATATGGCCAGTTTATTTTTATCCTTTCCTCCTTTCGAATGTGCCTATCATGATGGCATCTAATTTCAGTAACTTCTTGCATCTGGATGCTGCAGAGAATCATCTTCACTTTAGAAATCAGAAAAGCAAGGAGTAAGAGACTTTGCTGCAGTTATGAACCATCCATCAAAGGTTTGGAAAAACAGGTGAGTGTCCAGAAGTGTTCTGAAAGCTAACAAACTCAGATCAGGAGAGGGAATGTGAGCTACCACGTGGAACAGTCCACTAACTCCATCCCATCCTCCTGGCTGTTCAGTCCTAGCCAGTGACCAGCACAGGGCTTCTCAACCTTTTCAGGGTTGCAACATAGCTTGGAGCCTTCCCAGCTGTGTGTGACACACCAACCCTCCCATGTTTTAGCCCCCTCTCAAACTCCGCATCTGCTCTCCACCCCCTAACATCCTAGCTTTACAGCCCACATCTCTCCCCTTCCCCCAGCCTGACCCTGCATTTCTCTCCTTCCCCAGCCAGACTCCGCATCTCTCCCCTTCTCCCAGCCTGAGCCCAGATCTCTCTCCTTCCCCAGCCCGACCCTGCGTCTCTCTCCTTCCCCAGCCCGACCCTGTGTCTCTCCCCTTCCCCAGCCTGACCCTGTATCTCTCCCCTTCTCTGACCCCACATTTCTCCCCTTCCCCAGCCTGACCCCACATTTCTCCCCTTCCCCCAGCCTGACCCTGCATCTCTGCCCTTCCGCAGCCAGACCCCGCGTCTCTCCCCTTTCCCCAGCCTGACCCCGCATCTCTCCCCTTGCCCAGCCTGACCCCGCATCTCTCCCCTTGCCCAGCCTGACCCCACATTTCTCCCCTTCCCCCAGCCTGACCCCACATTTCTCCCCTTCCCCCAGCCTGACCCTAACCTTAACACAAGTAGGCTGTATGTATGGCAGCACACAGTTCCCTGCTGTGGCAGCTCAGTGGGGCAAGGCAGGCTTAGCTCACGACACACTTCCCACTGTGCCGCAACACACTTTTATGTCGTGACACAGTGATTGAGAACCACTGAGCTAGGGAATATGAGCAAATCCATCTCCAATGCTCTCAGCTAGTGTGCCAGTCCACAGGGGAAGATCTGAGATTCTGACCATTTATGATCCCGAAAATGATCACTCCAGGTTATCTGTGTCCCGTGCACCTGCACTCTTTGGTATCTATGGTCCTAGATTGCCTGCACAGCTGCAGCTGTTTCTAGCATTGGTGCACCTGGAAATGAAGGGTCCTGGATATTTCGCTTTTGTGACATCAGTCATCAATTGATGATCTTTGCTTTCGTGAGTTTTTCAGCCTGCTTCACCATACATTTTTTTAAAACTGAGAATTGAAAAAGCATGTGCTTAGCTCTTCTAGGCTGTAATTCTTGCCTGTAAAGTGTGGGGTATAGCTGGAAGATTGACATCTGTCCCCCCAGTGACAGGGCATTGCTCGTCCTGGGCACACAGGCCCAGAATGTGCTAACAAGTGCCCCAAGTCGTGGGAGGCACAGACTGCCCGCCCTGAGCTCTGGCATATCTGCCTGGGAGGAGCTGGGGCTGGCCCTTTTAAATCTCCCACCTTGCAGCACTGTAGCCCAGAGCAGAAGAAGAGGAGGGAAATTTAAATCCCTCCCTTCGTGGCCCAGACAGGCAGTGTGTTTGAGGCAGCATCTAGGCCCCCTTGAGCTCTAGCAAAAGTAAGTACTGGGAGGGAGGGCCTTCGGCACAGGCTGGGAAGGGCCCAGTGGGGGCCCCCAGGAGACAGCCACGCAGGGCCAGGCTTGAGCCCCCAGGCCTGCCAGGGAGCTGGGAGCTGTGCTGGACACAGGGCATGGGAGCCCCCGGACCTGCCAGGGAGCCAAGCCGGGCCAAGAGCGGCACCAGGTGCAGGGCACCCCAGGCTCACCAGGAGCAGGGCTGGGCTGGGAGTGGCACCTGGTGCAGGGGCTTCCAGGGAGCAGGGCCATGCCAGTTGCAGGGGCCCAGGGGGGCTCTGGGCTTGGGGGCCTGCCTGTGCCCAAATGATTTTTTTCTGGAGCAACACTCCTGACACGGACCATCCATAGCCATTACCTCAATTATAGCATACCTATCATTCCCCAATAGGGCCCCTGGTAACTATATTTAGATTGTAGGCTCTTTGGGGCAGGGATTGCCTTTTCTTTTATTTACAGCACTCAGCACAACAGGGTTCTGATCCTGACTGGTGTTAAATAACAACAAAACATGCACAGTTAGACACAGAGCCATAATGGTGTTAACAAAAGCCCACCTGGAAAACAATCAGTCAGCCGCCATGAGTAACTCAGACCTTGGCGTATGCCTGCCTACGCCCAGCAGTCACCTGATCAAGTCTTTACACCATGAAGTATGAAGCGAGAGGATTCAAAGCACAGAATGTTGAAAGCTTGTCTCTTTCGCCAACAGAAGCTGGTCCAATTCCAAAGGGGGAGCCGTGTTAGTCTATTGTAGAAAGACAACAGAGTCCTGTGGCACTTTTAAAGACTAACAGATTTATTTATCGCATGAGCTCTGCCTTGTCACTTGCTGTCCTATCTGCTGAGCCTGAGCAACCTCCCATGGTGTAAAGCAAAACTGGAGAGGCACCCACTGTATATAAACTTGCAAATCAATCACACACGTAGACACGCTTCCATCTGTACATCCATAAAGTATGCCTATTTACCTCAGTTCTTCTGTGCATCTGAGCCATATGCTAACAAAGAAAAACTACATATGGGGAAGTTAACCCTTTCATGAAATGTTCCCCCTGCCAGTCAAACACTGATCAACCTCCCTATGCACATTCATGCTCATTTGCAGTCTTGAAAGACATCTGTAGGCAAGATGGTCTGCTGCATGGGAGATCTGGTGGCTAGGATAGTGGAGGGAGATGGGATCAGAAAACATGGGTTCTGTTCCTTTGCCTGCTGGGTGAGCTTGGAGGAAATCACTGCACGTCTCTGTACCTGTTTCTCTCTCCCCTTTTGTCTGGCTTATTTAGCTTGTAAGCCCTGCAGAGCAGGGACTGCCTCCTACATATTCCATACCCTATGGACAATGATGTCCTGATCTTAGCTGAGGGTCCTAGGTGTTACTGTAATACACATGATAATTAACAGTGCATAAAGCACAGGGCTGGGTGTTAGACTTATATCTCTGCCACTGGCTTGCTCTGTGACCTCAAGCAAGTCATTTAATCAATGTGACTCAATTTCCTATCTGTAAAATGGGGGTAATGCCTCATATGGGTGTTGCTGTGAGGCTGTTATCTAACTAGTGCTTGTGAAGTGATTCAAAACCCTTGGATGGAAGGAGGGATAGAAGGGCAGAGTATTAAAACACAAGCCATAAATATTTTAAAACTTCCCATCCAGATGACACTCATTGCGCTGAGGCTGTGTCTAAAGAGACGGTTCCTTGCCTTTGACTCACTAATCGTAACTGAAAAAGGCAATAGCTCAGTGGTGTCCCCACCACCTGTCTTGCTTGTCAGATGTGTTATTCAGCTCCCTTGGAGGTCAGCATTGCTCCACTTTGTCTCACTGCTCTGCTATTCTAAACACAAATGAAGTGACAGGTTTGATCTGCTGTGAGATCTCGAAGAGCTACTACTGATAAATAATACAGACGCAAACAAGGACCTGATGCTGCCGTAAAGGAAGAGAGCTCTAAACTTTAGGTTACCGACACATTAAAACATTCTGCCAGCACAGCATACAGTGGAACAGAATGAACGACACAGGGGCGCCAGGGACTTGCAATGTGAAATCAATCACATGGGCAGGAGCAGGAAGGAAGTCATCTTCAGGAGCAGAAAGCAGGCCATTGAGCAATAAACCAAAGGTATAATGTCTTTAATACTGCTTGGATTGGAAGTGCAACTGTACTGTTTCTTCTTAAGTGACTTATCTTGTCTGAAAGAACTAGTTTTCTCCCTGAGGCAGAGTCTGCCCAGCTCAAACTGACACAGCAGGTTTAATTAAAGATGCCCCATGGATCCTTAAGCTGGTAGAGCAGTCCCTTAGATTGTAAGACCTTTGGGGCAGGGACTGAATTTTTATTATGTAATTGTTCAGGGCCTAGCACAGTGGGCCCTTTAACCTTGATTCGAGCCAATCAGTACTACTGTAATATAAACAAAAATTATTGATAATAACAGAGCAATGGTTCTCAATCTGTAGCCTGTGGGCCCACTGGTACTCCAAACTGCAATTCCATATGGTCCATGGAGCCAGCCATGATAGCAAACCCTCCTGCATTTTTCAAGCACTGATACCTCTGGCAGCCAGGATCCTGGGTACATGTAGACTGGATTAGTGGCAGGAGCTCAGTGGACAGGAACAATTGCTGGGGAGCACAGTCAGTAACAGGGTCGATAGATAGGACAAGGATCAAGCCAAGAGGCAGTGCCAGAGACTGGTCAGGGAATCAAGCCAAGGGTCAATACCAGATATGAAGATATATGTGGCTGTCCCAGGATTCAAGCGGAAGTGAAAGTCCAAGTTAGAGCAAAGGTCAACATTGGAGGTTCAAGAATAGGGTAGTCCTAGCTGGCAGCTAGCTAGCAATCCACATCATCATTTAGACATTCCCTTGAATACCCAAGGGGTTATTCAGGGTGGGAGGCCAATGAGGCTGCTGTCTACCAAACCCTTTAAGTGTGACTTCCTATTGTCTGGGTCTGCAGTGGATTGTGGGTAAAGGAGCACAAGCTGGTTATTACAGCTAATGCCAGGGTGAGGTGTTCACTACTTAGCAACTAACTCTGCAGGTCATCTAGATTTGAAACACACTGGGCCTACACCTGCCTGTACTGGCCCAGTCCAGGACTCTCTTGGTATTTCCAGAGACTCTACTGACACGCTGCCCTCAAAAAAGCAAGCTTGGCACAGAGATACAGAATGAGGGAGAGGGGAATATAACCAGAAAGTCATGCCCATCACATTAAATTGATCTTGCCTCTTCAAAACCATCTGATGGCTACTTCTTCCTGCGACTAAAGACTCTGACACTTTTTGATTGAATTCAATAAATAAAATGCACCTGATGGGCTGCACACTTTTGAAAACCTGGCCACATTTGTGGCCACCTCTTCTGAACATCCCAGCAATATTTTATAATCCCAGTTGGATGATTTTTACTCACTTTGTGATCTCAGACAAATCATGCAGCCTCCTTGTGCTTTAGTCAACCCAGCGGAAAACAATGGGTTAAAAGCAAGCAACTCGTTGGAAATTCAGAACCTGCTGCATCTAAACTCAGCTCTGAATGAACAAGAATTCAGTTTTAGTAAGGAGATAAATGGCTTATTTTAGAACTGAATACAAACTAGAGCCTTACACCCCCTTAGGTTTGATGGCATGGTTTGGTGTCATCATCTCCAAATCTGAATCTGTTTTGATTCAGGGTTAGCTCTAAATCTAGTGGGAGATAATTTTCTAGATTTTGTTCAAGATGTTGGAAGTCTTAAAAGATCAGCAGATACAGTGAAATTTCCACCATTTGGGGATGAAATCCTGTATGCTTTCAGACCTGTTCCAGCCTTGAACCCAGAGCCCAGCCTAATCCACCCCTGAATTTGTCTATGAACACCAACCCTTCAGCCTATCATTAACACACCTCTGTATAGAACTTTAGGTATAAATGAAACTTATTTCAATTCAGAATTACCACGCTGGTTTTCAAACTTTCCAACATCCATGGACTAGCTGGAATTGGAGACAGCAACTCCCCAAAGGCAGAATCTTTGTGGAGAATTGGGTGTTAGCGGTTCCTTTTCTGGGAGGATATTAAAGTCATGAAACACAAAAAGCCTTCCGATAAACAGCTACCAAGCATATGCCACATGCTGGCCCAAACAGACTTTCCTTGAGCACACATGTGGGCAGGTTCTACTGGAAAAGTGACTGTGAAAAATGACACAATGGGCTCTTTATTCATTACCACTCACTGATTCTAGATCAAATTTGCTCAGTTTACAAGTGAAAAAGATACCTATCCTGGAGGATCTGAGAGAAAAGTTAGGTTCCTGCCTTCTCATGCAACATGACTAAAACAAAAGACCAAACTGGGGCCATCACTGGTGTTGCACAGGAGCGACTGAGTGGAATTTAGCAAACACTTCTGATGCCCACGAAGAAAGAGAATCCAGCTGCCCCACCTTAGCTGGGCACATTCAGCGGAGCTAGCAAGAGTCACTGAAGTTAGCAGATAATGACTGAATTCACAAAGATCTACTGAGTACTTAGGTGCCATTTTACATAGTCTTCTTTCAGATTCAAACTGTGCTTTAAACACATTTGAGCTGCTTTGCAGAAGCCATATTTGAAAACATAAATTAAAAGAAGTTCAACTGTTTTAAAAAAGAACATTTTCGTTTGTGACCTCAGAGTGACAATAAGAACAGTGGCGTGTGGGTTTGGAAAATGTGGGTGTAAGCTAACTGGGAAATGTCCCTTCAATTTCTGTTCTCTAGCCCTGTTTCCTGTTGCTGTAGGTCAACTAGCAGTCAGCATCCACCATGAAAATCTCCTGCTGTCATAAGAGGCTGCACAGTAAGCAGATCTGTTGGGTTTGTCTGCTGATGAATGCACCCACAAAGAAATCCTTCTGGTGGGCTCAGAGCAGAGCTTTTGCAGCCTAGTTTCTTCCAGCTTGTTCTTTCTTCACCTCACTGTTTCACCTCTATCTAATTCGGTTCACCTGTGAAAAAGATGGAATATTTAATTCATTCTTGCAAGTTCTATCTCCCACCATGCAAATTATCAGTTCTAATTGCTTGCCTGCGCTGTGGATCCTGTACAGACACTCTGACTGCACCACACAGACACGCTATACAGAGATGAATAACTCTGGGCACTGATATAGCACCGACTTTGCAAGGATCTCATGGCACATTATCAATTGTCACAAGTTTTGTTTCAGAACAGCCTTGTAAAGTAGGAATTATGATCACCAGTCAATTCTGAGATGGGGAAACTGACAACCGAGACCATATGTAATTTTCTCAAGTATGAACAAGAGCAGGAAACAGAGTTCAGATATGCTATCTCCCAGTTCTATGTATTAGCATGAGAACATCCGTGGCTATGTCTACACTAGAAACGTTAAGTCGACTCTGTTAAGTCGACTTAAGAGTCCACCTTGTTAAGTTGACTTAGAGAGTCTACACCAGACTCTTAAGTCGACTGGCTAGGTCCACGGAGAGCTGTGGCTCCTCCCTGGGCTAGGAGAGCCTCCAGGGGACAAGGCAAGCAGGGAGACACGCCTACCCCGAGACAAGTGAGCCATGCGCCTGGTGTGGACACAGCTTTATTTATATTGATTAAAGCGTCCTTAAGTCAACCTAACTTGCAAGTGTAGATGTACCCCTTCAGTTTCTATTTATCTGCATCATAGATATTCATGCATTGCCAACTGTTGTGAGTTAATTGCAAGCCTCACAACATTTGATATTTTATTTAAAAACCCAGCTCCTGGAGACGAGTAATTATATGAAAATCCCAGGCTTCATTTTTTTAAAAAAAGAAGTTTTTAGACCTCATGGTTACAGACAAAACTTGAAAACGTGATCTGAGTGCACCCTAAAGGCTCCAAAACCACAAAACAAGGAACTAAAACATTATTTTCAATCTCATGACTTCGGGGAGTTTGACTCATGATTTTTTAACATTAGGGGTTGCCAATATACCAGTGTTTAGGTACTGAAATGAGCCCATATCAGAAGCCACTGAGAGAGCAGAGGAAAATGACAGACTCCAAAGCAGCCATTGAGCTGGTGAATACTATTATGGCAAAAAAACAAAGCCATGTCTTACTCATACATGATCTCTGTCAAAGCACTACTGTGGTCTAATAGACCAGATACTAGCATGGGTGCCAAGGTATGCAAGATCTATCCCTAGCTCTGCCACTACCATGTGACCTTGGCAAGTGTTGTACCTCTGTTTCCCCATCTGCAAAATGGGGTAATATTTATTGCCCTTTGTACAGCACTTTATTTTGAGACATACAAATGGAAATGGCCATTAAAGAGCTAACTACTGTTATTAATGCTGCAGCTAACACCCAAGGGAAATGGCTTCTACCACCACAATTTTAGCAAAAAATCAGGGGACATCTCTAGAAACTGAGGAATTGCAAACAGAAATACCTGATCCTGTGGTTCAGTAAACCAGTGAGTAGGCAGCTGGATGCTCTTCACCGGCATATTAGAAACCCAGATGAACTTCTGTTGTATTCTGGTGGCCCCTCCTAGAACACTGCCCCAGAGCCTGGCGCACAACTGTGCCGGGCACAAACAGGAAGAGACAGCCCTTGCCCAGAAGAGCAATGGGAAAACAGAGGCCCAGAGCCGGACAAACCAATGAAATAAGGGGCAGTCCCTTCAAATAAGGGATAGCTGGTCACCCTAGGCCAGTGTTTCCCAACCTTTAGTAGACAAAAGAG
>ML685786.1:7872184-7905368 GCA_007922175.1 Pelusios castaneus | reverse complement strand
GAAGTGGGATTTTCTCCCACGAAAGCTCATGCGATAAATAAATCTGTTAGTCTTTAAAAGTGCCCAGGACTCTGTTGTACTTCTGCCAAGTTGATCACATTAAGCAGTGGCCTCTGTAATTTAAAGTCTAAATGCATCATTGCCACTTGAGATGTAATAGTTTTTCAAATTGTGAAAAATTGACGTATTAAAATTATTAATAAATCACCTGACTTTTTCTCTTCTCAAAAGTTTTCCATGAAGTCAAGAAGGTTGAGAACCAATGTTTTAGAAGAAGATTACAGAAATTTATTAGCCCTGGCACAAAAACTACTTGCTCATTCTTCCATGTTGAAAAATTATTCACCCATTCTTTCTGTTTATGGGTTGTTTTATTTTAAAAAAAGCACACACAGCCCATTGCTTGGCCCAGAAATATGGATGAATAGAATTTTGCAAGGCTGTTTTAAACAAATTATTTTGGTATTTGTTTCAAATACTTTGGGCAGAAGCTTGTTTCTGTGTCAACCTGTTTGAATTGTTACAAGGTGATTAACAAGTTGTGTACCACTCCTCTTGCTCTAGTTAATCTGAAATTCTGATTAAAACTTGAGGATCCTTCATCTATTAAGGTTGCATTTTAATAATGAAAATTCTTGGTGTAAACTCTTCCTTTAGCACATTTGGATACTGAGACAATTTCTTGTGGTATGGAGTATGTACACATCTTTCTCATGGACTTCTTTAATTATTTCAGGTAAAAATTGAAAAATATTTGCTAGGTGAATTGACTAACAACTCATTCTGAACTGGTGTGCAACATATTGGATGTGTTCATATGCTAGCCAGGTTGGATAGATAAATGTAGACTTTTGGGGAACTTCTGGCTTTGCCAATGAGAAAAGTATCAATTGTTTGTGTGTGCCAACAGATGCATCTGAAGCCCTCAGGAAGAGTTCTCACTGGCACTTTTCGTGTCTGGCAGGCATCAGCATTGCACTCATCCAAATATTGATTTTTTTTTTATTTTTTTTTTTGAAATGGAAGATTTAGAATAATGGATGGAGGCAGATAGGCTCAAAGAGCTTGCGTTGACTGGATCTATAATGGAACATGAGGCTTTTAGCAGATATTTATTTACATCTCTAGATTCTGCTATAGGCATCTGTTACTCTTTCCTGTTCTATTCTGACACTTAACAGCTTCATTTCTCCTTCTCACTTTAATATTAAATGCATATATACAGCTAGCTGTCCTAGAAAATGCCACTATTGATCCAGCAGAGGAAAGGAATCACTGCTTTCTGTGGCTCATTGGTTTATCCCAGTGCTCAGGCCCAGCTCAGAATGCTCTCATTTCAGTTCTTACAAGCTGTTTGAGATCATCATGCCTGGTTGGTTTTCAGATGCAAGTCCTCTGAGAAAAACTAGAGTGCCAGTGGAAGTGCTGGTGACTCTTATACTCTGACATGGTACCCTTATCGCCGATCACCTTGCTGCTGTATTCTGGTGTTGGAGGTGCTGTCTTTCTGCCAGCTGTCCTGCCCATATCCTGCCCTTGGTGTCCTTCACAAATGCTAGCTGTGCTGATTACCAACCCCCTTCTTTAAATTTCAGTCTGTCATTATAGTGGTGCCCTGTGAAAAATGGACGATTAGTGCGACTGTGCTGTTGCCGTGCCTCATCAATGTGGGAAATGATTCTTGTGCAAAGATACTTTAGGGCCTTGTCACATGAGGTGGCGTGTAATTGCAAGATACTAAATAAGGCACTGGCTGTAACCGTTTCAGAACAACTGATGTACCATCTACCTTGAGTACAATAGTTTTTCTGCTTATATGCTAATTTGCGCATAAACTCCAGGTTACTTGGCACCCTACAGCTTTTCACATGCACTTATTTGATCTATCTAGTATTTATCTGAATAATCACCTGGTTATTTCATTATATACCACACAGTGCGGGATCCTTTCCTATTACAGATTTTGATGCAGCATTTCAGTATCCTATTAATAATAATGTCTATGCAAATAACAGTTAAACCCATTTTTTAAAACCCTCCCATTTTACAAACATGTAACATCTATGGCGTCTGAAGAAGGGGCATTGTAAATCAGAATTCGCTGTGTAAAGTTCTGTTCACAAATGAAGGTTTTGCTTGCTTTTTGTTGCATTGGCTTTCAGTCTTTTGTGTGGACTGTGGGCTACTTTTTCTCTAACAGGGAATTGCTAACTTCCATTTCCCCTTGGCAACTCCTTAGCTGACACAGAAGACGTGTGCATCGTGGAGAGGCTGTTCTCCAGTAGCCTGGTGGCCATAGTTAGCCTTAAAGCGCCACGCAAGCTGAAAGTATGCCACTTTAAGAAGGGGACTGAGATTTGCAATTACAGCTATTCCAATACAATCCTGGCTGTCAAACTCAATAGACAGGTAAGTAATAATGTTTGGGAGTAGAGATCTCTCTTGACATGCTTGGGGTTTTGAACTGCTAACTACTTTTTCCCCTCTGGTGGCAAAAAACAGTTCAAACCTTCTAATTTAAGCTTTCCTGCTCCTAGCCCTGGAAGGGTATAGGCAATTAATATCTTAATTTGTGTGAAAATTCTGCCAAGTACGAACATGGTTGTGAAACATCCCCTAGGGCTTCCTTCTCAATAACTAATTAAAGAACTATGTAGGAGTTCCCTAAATGTAATGCTTCTATATCGGATATACTGCAGAAGTTGTGTGAGTCTTTGTAGTTTTGAGGACTGCACTAATTAAACAATATATCATAAGTGCTAGGGTAGGGGTCAGCAACCTTTGCCGGCCCCTTTGCCAGCTCCGCTCATGGCACCTTCAGCAGGTGCTGTGGACAGGGCCATCAGGGGTGGGGCCAGGGACTCCTCCCTTCTGGCCCTGCCCCTGCATGTGGGGCTCCTGTCCCCTGCTGGCTGTACCCCTCTGCAGGGCCTGGGGCCACAAGAGTGACATGGGTGCCGCGGCTCCTGACCCCCACTGAGGAGCGCAGCCAGCAGGAGACAGGAGCCCCAAAGATGGGGGGCGGAGCCAGCAGGGAGGAGGAGTCCCTGGTCCTGCCCCTTTTTGGGCCCACCCCTGGTACCTGCTGAGAGTGCAGTGGGCGGGCTGGCACGGGGGCCGGCAGAGGTTGCCGACCCCTGGTGTAGATGCACCAACAGAACTAGGTTTTCTGTCTGTATAACAGAGGTGCACAACCTGCGGCCCCCAGGTTGCATGTGGCCCGCAAGCATGTTCTGTGTTGCCCTCTGGGAGCAGCACGAGCGGTGGGGGATCATGTGACGTGAACCCCTCTCCCCCGCACATTGCATTTGTGGCCCTCGAGTGGCCTTAGAAAATGCAATTTGGCCCTTGGCCAAAAAAGGTTGTGCACCCCTTCTGTATATGAACACCAGCTCTCCCAGCTATGACCTGATCTGTACTTACTGACAAATTCAGCAGAAGTCGATGGGAGTTATGTACTCGATGTAGCTTGCATAACTTACGTCAACTTCCTAAATTCTCTTCTTCCAGTACATTGCACCAGCAGACGTGAGTATCTGTCGCTGGAGCACTGTGCTTTTTTTGGAGGTGGTTTTATTGAATCGACTTCCAGATCAGTTGAGCAGGTCTTCACTTCCCCTCAATTGTTCCGGACAAATCGCTGTGTGAAGATGTATCTTGACTTTGCTGTGTCCTCAGAAGCCCTTCTCTGTCAACATAGCTGCACATACACTTATGGTTACGTTGCTATAGGTAAGTCAACCTGGGGTGTGGTTTTCTTACACTGCTGGTTGATCTAGCTATGCCCCTGTAACTTTTCAGTGTAAACCCATCTTTTAAAGAGGTGCATGTTACTCAGCTTAATGTTAATTCTTCCAATCAACTTTCAGAAATGGTTAGCATTGAATTAGGCAAGGATTGTTTACCTCTCTGTTTGAAAATTGCCTAATGTGTTTTGGAAGCAATTAGGTTGTGGAAATTTGTAAGAAAATATACAAATTCTTTTAGTATATTGAATTTAGTCTTTATTTTCCTCTTCTCTCCCGCCCCTTCTCTAGAGGCTGATAGTGTGCCTCGAAGAGTCTCTGTACATACATAACATACGAGACATGAAGGTGCTGCATACAATCAGGGAGACACCCCCCAACCCTGCAGGTGAATATCTATTTAGTGTCATATTTAATGTAAGAAACACATGGAATGTATAGTTCTTTCATTGTGTGTGACTCCATGTTTCTTACAGGCAATAGTGTAGAACTCTCATCAATAGCATCTTTATTCCCACATAAAGTGAGGGCTAGCTATTAAACACTGAAGTATCAGTTTCAAACTTCAAAGGACTGAGTTTGCCCAGTGACACTAGATGGTTTTGTTGAGGATTTCTTTGCATTTATTCAGTCACAAATGGGAAACTCTGTTATCCTATGTGATACTACTATTTTTATTCAGTACTTTATTTTCCTGGTCTGGTGCAAAATTTCCTAGGGATATTATTCAGACTTGATCATAACTGTACAGTGGAGAAATCATTATGAGCAAGATGTCACCAGAATTTGCATTGCAACAAGCAAAATGCATCTGTAGAGAGAATGTTTTAGGTGCCACTACGTGTAAACCCAGGAAATTCCTGGGTCTTTATCTCAGTTTTTGTACCTTTCATATTACTGTTTCTGTCTTGCAATCATATGTCACTTTTAAAACCAGTGGCTGTTTGCTTTGGGATTGTCCAGCCCCCATCCCATTGAAGTCAGTCTTTCTGAAGACATTGGCTTTGAGTTAAGTTTTGATATTTTATAGTTTAAAATGAATATAGAACTTAACCTCTGATGGGTAAGTTTTGGCCTCTGCTTCTGTAATCCTTTTTTGCTTACCCTTCATAGGCTTGTGTGCATTGTCAATAAACAACGACAACTGCTATTTGGCCTATCCAGGAAGTGCGACCATCGGAGAGGTGCAAGTCTTTGACACCATCAATCTGGTGAGAGTCCTTGTCAGTGCTACTGACACCTCTAAAGATGGGCTTTTTTAAAGATTTGACTTAATGAAATCTCAAATTACTTGAGATCATTATTGTGAGATGTGGTCTTTACCATAGTTGGTCTATTACTGAAGCTGGACAGAAGGCCTGGAGACCATTAGAGGGGTAATGCTACATTCGTGACTAGTGCATAGGATTGAGTATTACAGATACAAAATAAAACAAGACTGAAATATTTTTTTCCCTTATGGTATCTTTTGTGCTGTCAATCACTTTTTATGAATGTAGGTGTTAATGTTTTAGTGAAATTATACACTTCAGTGTATTAACAGGGCTCAAAAAGATAATGTACATCAGTTTGGCTTCTAAAAAAATCTATCTCTGAGTTATAAATGTTTTTTTGGTTTTGTGTACACTGTGCTAAATTCTATATTTTGTCATCTTTTTGCAGAGAGCTGCTAATATGATCCCAGCTCATGATAGTCCCTTGGCTGCACTGGCCTTTGATGCAAGTGGCACTAAACTTGCCACAGCATCAGAAAAGGTAAGTTTTTATTTCATTAAAACAAACAAGGAGTCCTGTGGCACTTTTAAAGACTAAAAAATGTATTTATTGCATGAGTTTTGGTGGGAGAAAATCTTAAGTTCCCCATATTTAGAGGGTCTGACGAAGTGGGATTTTCTCCCATGAAAACTCATGCGATAAATAAATTTGTTAATCTTTAAAAGTGCCACAGGACTCCTTGTTTGTTTTTGCTGACCTAGACTAACACAGCTACCCCTTTGGAACTCTTTGATTTCATTGTGAGTATGTGGACCAGAGTGAAGCTTACTTTGCAGTGTTTCATAGTATCCTACATGAAGTAGAAGGGAGCTAGGCTGTTCTCGGTAGTAACAGAGGACAGAACAAGGAGCAATAGTTTCAAGTTACAGCTGGGGAGGTCGAGGTTGGATATTAGGAAAAACTTTCTCATTAGGAGGTGGTGAAGCATTGAAATGCCTTTCCTAGGGAGGTGGTGGAATCTCCGTCTTTGGAGATATTTAAGGTCTGGTTGGACAAAACCCTGGCTGGGATGATTTAGTGGGAGTGGTCCTGCTTTTAGCAGGGAGTTGGACTAGATGACCTCATGAGGTCCCTTCCAGCCCTAAGATTCTGTGATAAGTACCAATAAGGGTTGCTGGTATAATTAAAACAGTGAATTAGGAGCGACTGATGCAGTTTTTGTCCCCCGAAAGATTTGGTAACAAGGCTTTTTAAATAACCAAACTACATCTGACATCCCCCATCAGTGATGAAGTAATTTATTGAGGGTTAGCTATCTTGCATGTTGTTAGGAAGCTAGAGTCAAAACAGAAACAAGGCAGTAAAAGTCATAGTGGAATAGAAAGAAATGATTAGCCTCTATCTGGCACAGGCAGACAACTTCTGTCTGAATTGCACAAATCAGCACTGGCTCACTCATTCTGTATTAGCTTGGAATATTACACTCTCTCTCAGGACAGAAGTGCTTACCATTTTCTCTCCTCTTACCAGGCAATATCATACCTATGAGGTAGTGCTAGTTGCATTTCCTTTCCCCGAGGAAAAGAAATACTATTAAGTATGCTCAGAAAGGGATATGCTCCTTGATATATAGCTCCTTCTCTTTAACTTGTAGGTCAGCTATTAAACCCATTTTTTGCTTTTCCTGCTCTCTAAAAAGAAACCCTAAGGATAAACGTCATTATTTTATGTTGGGTGCTTCTTATCTGGCGTGCAGCAGATGTGACAAGAGTTGCAAAGTATGAACTGCTTATGATGGTTCTCTGCTTGTTGTGCATGCTAACTGGAGTGAGAACCATGAAGCAAGTATTTTAAATTGAGAAATGAGGCTTGTTTATTTTCTTCACAGGGAACAGTGATCCGAGTATTTTCCATTCCAGAGGGACAGAAACTCTTTGAATTCCGAAGGGGAGTGAAGAGGTGAAGTTCAAAAAAGCTCATTCTCTGAAGCTCATTCCTTGCGGTAGATTTTCAATGTATTCTGTAGTTCACCTTTTGTATAGCCATGAGTCATAGTAAACGAAGTAATGTTTCTACTTCACTACAATTGATCCTGGATCCTTTAAAGTTACAGGCCAAGTTTTTGAGAAAGCAAAAAAGAGAATTTGGTGCTCTGCAGCTCTTTTTGACTTGATCGACAGCCCGCCTCCTTGACAGACCTCTGAAATATTCCCAGTCTAAGACAATTCAGCACACTGACATTCTGTATTGATACATATCAAGCCAGGCCAGGTATAGAACAACAACTTGTGATGAGATAATTGTGCTGTTGTTAGGAAAGATGTCTTTCCTGTCCCCAAGATTTGTGAGGTTCAGTTCTGATGTCTGAGCTCCTGAAGGGCTTTAGCAATTTAATGCTGGTGTTTGTGTCCAAAACTGAGTTCAGTCATTCGACTGCTGAACCTTATTATTTAGAAAGTTATACTCTTATTAAACACTGACAGTTTTGCTAACTCTTGGCGAGTAAGTCAAGAAATGCTAGAGTTAGTGTTCTTCCTGACGATTAGGATGATTTCTAAATAGTCTCTTGCCCTGATCCACCCCATCTCAGTCAGAATAGAGCATAAAACAAGTTCAAATTGGGCCAGGTGTTTTCCTACTGAATATAACAAGCTGTTATATTTAGTTCTTTATAAAGCATCTCAAACTGTTCTCCTTTTAAGGAGGACGTACAGGCTTTTCACCCAACTCTTTCTCCCCGTGTACACGTTCAACACAGCTGATGAGGAGCTGTTTTAAGTTTTTTCCTTTTATAATCTAGCTTTTTAAAAATTAAACATCTATGGATGCTTAGCATATGCACCCAGTGACCTCCATTCTTGGTGGTGGTGCATCACTGCCTTTCAGGAAGAACTGTCCTCTTTCACTTTGCAATAATTTGTTACTAACGACTCCCTATTATGAAGAGACCTTGCTGAGTGTTGATACTAACCTATTGCAAAATGAACTAAATCTTGGGGTGGGAAGAGTAATCACACTGAACTTTAAAACAACAGAGTCCTGTGGCACTTTTAAAGACTGACAGATAAATAAATCTGTTAGTCTTTAAAAGTGCCACAGGACTCTTGTTTTTTTGCAATAGACTAACACGGCTACCCCTTTGGAACTGAACTTTAAGTATGCTTCACTTCTACTATGTATGTCTGGTAGCAGTCATCTGAACATGCTTTGAAGTGATTGACTGCTTGAACAATTGAACACTTGGGAATTCATTTTGCTTTGAAGAATGAGGGTGGTCATTTTTTTTGTTGCCCTTGTTGCCAAGAAGGTGAATGGAATATTGGACTGGATCAGCAGATGGAAGGAAATGATGATTCCTCTCTATTTGGCACTGGAGGGACCACAGTTGGGCTGTTGTGTCTAGTTTCCTTGTCTCCCCCCCCCCCCATACACTACAGGAAGGATATGGACAAATTGGAGAGAGTCCAGTGGAGGGCACTGTAAAGGATTAAAGGGCTGGAGCACATGACTTATGAGAAGAGGCTGAGGGAACTAGGCTTGTTTAGTATGCAGAAGAGAATAGTGAAGGGAGGTTGATAGTGGCCTTCAACTACCTGAAGCGTGAAGGTTTCAGGGAGAATGGAGCTTGGCAGTTCTCAATGGAAAATGACAGAACAAGGAGATATGGTCTCAAGTTGCAGTGGATGAGATCTAGGTTAGATATTAGGAAAAACATTTTCACTAGAAAGGTGATGAAGCACTGGAATGAGTTACCTAGGGAGGTGGTGGAATCTTTATCCTTAGAGGTTTTTTTCAAGCCTGGCTTGATAAAACCCTGACTGGGATAATTTAGTTGGGGTTGGTCTGGCTTTGAGCAGGAGGTTGTACTAGATGATCTCCTGAGATCCATTCCAGCCCTAATCTAAGATTCTGTGATGCTTTTTATAACTTTTAGAATATTGAGGATGGAGATGAACTCTTTTCATGTCTACTTGCTAGCCTTTCGGGTGATAACAAAGTGAGCAATGAAGGAAGTCTTACTGGAATCTTGCTTTAATTGCAAGTCTAATTCTGAGATCTATACATGTTTTCATAACCGGCAGAAATTTAATTTCATAGCTTTGATTGGTAATGTTGCTGCTGATACAGTGTAATTTTTACATTGTACTCACATCTCACTGAATTGATGCATGCAGCAACTCCACAGGCCTTCAATAAAGTATAAATACTAAACGCAATCTTGTACTACCTATTTTAACAATACGAACACACAGGTGAGCTAGAATGATTTCAGCTATGTATTTTTTCATTGCTCAATTGAGACATGGAGACCTGTGGCATGAACTGGCACCTGATCTGCCAGCATCACAGAATTCTTCATCCACTCTTGTTTTCCTTCATATTGCCCTTTGTGCCTGGAATTACTTCCATATGAATGTATGTGAGGTTCCCTCTTTTCCATAACGTGCCATTCAGTATTTTATTTGCTCTTGCCTTTAGATTAGAAACTCATTGGTGTTTGACAAAGGTCAGTTACAGTAAAATGCCTGCCTGATATGATTATGGTACCATGTGTGGCTGCACTAATCTACAGTATAAAGCGCTAGACTAGGTATTGAAAAGGACTGACTCATGATTTTGGTCTCCATGATCTACTCAGTCCTTGACATCTCGAAGTGAATTTGGTAGTCTCAAAAGGCCATCGAGTTCACATTTGGGGCCCCCTCAGATTTCATGATGGGAAAAGTAACATGTAAATAGCTGAAATTCAGCTTGTGTCCACATTTCTCCAAATCTCTAGCCATTTTGATTCCAGTAAGTCACTGCATGGTTCTGTGATACTTAGCCATGCAGTTGCATTGGGCTTTATGTAGAGATGGGTAGACTGAATTTGGGCTCTGATGCCGATTCCCAAATATGGTAGATAGCTAGGGAGATGAGCCAGTGTTGAAGCTGAAGTCCAGTGGATGATGGGAAGTCCAAACTCAGAAGTCTGGGATTCAGTCTCTCCTTAAATGAATCAGGAAATGTCAGAGAAAAGAGTTCAGACTGTTCTGTCTAAAAATGTTTTCCCTTTCTGGCTCTCTGAGGGCAGTGCACACAGGCTCTAAGTCTGATTATGCAAGTCTTTTTTAGACCTTGGCTTAGATGTGAGTGATCTGTAAGCCTCTGGTATGAGACTGAACAAGGAAGCTGTCTTTTTCCACTTTCTTCAGTGTTTCCAGAGGTCCTGATCTGTGCAAATGCACTTAGTTTAATGATGAGTGAAAAGAGCCGAAGATACTCAGTGACAAAGACTCTTATATGCTAGTGTGGAGAACTAAT
Organism: Pelusios castaneus; assembly: GCA_007922175.1. Lineage (NCBI taxonomy): Eukaryota > Metazoa > Chordata > Testudines > Pelomedusidae > Pelusios > Pelusios castaneus. The sequence goes on along the minus strand of ML685786.1, from coordinate 7,895,103 downwards.
ATTCCCATTTTAATTGCGACTCATGAGCTCCATATGTCTTAATGATAGCTTTGCTCCATTTCCCAGTTGACACAACACTAGTATGTAGAGATATATGGAGTTACTTTCTCTTCTAGGTGTGTGAGCATCTGCTCATTGGCCTTCAGCATGGATGGTATGTTTCTCTCTGCATCCAGTAACACAGAGACAGTGCACATCTTCAAACTCGAGACTGTGAAAGAAAAGTAAGTTTCAGAGATGCTCTAGATTTGTGCAAGAAACAGACTTTGTATTTGACCATCGGGTTGAATTCTCAGGAGCTTGGACACTTCCTTCTTTTGAGAACCCTTTACTTCCAAGGGTCTAGTGAGACAATTGTGGATCATCTGGCTGAATTCAGCTGCTGAGATGCACGTCTCTCTGTAAATAGAAAAGGTATTTCTGTTGAAGAGACATTGGAATGTCCTTAGGAGAAGAATGTGGGGCTTGTAAATGCTTTTAATTGCACATGTGCCTTTTACTATACAAAGTCAATCCTCTTCCCCAACCACATGTATCATTGTATTAACATTCAGATGCACGCAACACCATAAAAGGCTGCAACTTAAAACACTTAGTTTGTGTGGATGAGAGCATGGAGCATATGAACTCTCTAGATTATCATTTCAAAGTTGACCTGGAAAGGGAATTTGGATCTGTGCCCTGTCTGCTGCTTTGTGTTGCAAAAAGGAGTTCTAAAAGGGTTTTTCATGCAGGAAAATTGATCTTTATATTAGAAATTCAGAGGTAGTTTACTGTTGTCTCTGAGAGATCCTCTGGATAATAGTTGGATTATGACACTACATAAATGAGAGTAAACTTGATTGAGAATGGAAGTGACTCTTTTTTATACTCATGTTATTTAAACACTTTTGTTTTGTTAACACTTTGTAATGCAGTTTATAAATAGAAAAATGTAAGCAGTTTAACACCTTACCCCTTCAGTAAAGGGCTAAGAGAGCTCAAAATAGATGTAACTTTCCATGAGAAGGCTAACAAAAAAATAAGGGATACCAGACTTCCCAGTATTGTCATTTCTAAGGGGATGGGGCAAACAAGGAAAGGAGCCTTTTACATCCTAAAGTAAAAAGACTACCAACCATCTGTCTTCCTTTGCAGGGGTTTTAATGTCAAAATACCCAATAGAATTCAACTTCTTCTTTCTTCCTCCTGCACCTTAGACCTCAGGAAGAGCCCACTACCTGGACAGGTTACTTTGGAAAAGTGCTGTTGGCCTCCACAAGTTATCTGCCCTCTCAAGTCACAGAAATGTTTAACCAAGGCAGAGCCTTTGCTACAGTCCGCCTGCCATTCTGTGGACACAAAAACATCTGTGCTCTTGCCACGTGAGTTAGAAGCTAAGTGTTTCTTCCGCCACCTTGTGGGCTGCCAGAATCAAGCAAAGGAAGTGCTGACAGTATAGATAATGTTCCAAGCTTGTCTGACTTGTCGGGTCACACATCCCACCTAAAGCAAAATGGGTAATGTATAGAACACATCAGGGGTTGGATTGTCAGTTGATAACTCTTTCAGTGCTTCCTCAGTCTCAAGAAGCATGTGAAAACTGTCTCTCTTAGCCCGGTTGAAACCGAAGGCATAATGTTTCTTCAAGGCTGGTTGTGGCATTAATTGCTTTTTAAAGAGGATTTTGTGAGCTTCCAGAAATCTTTGATGGTGAAGGAAGGGTGTTTAAAAACTCACCCAGACCTACAATATTTATTCCTCCTTACTGCCGAATGGGATGCTATTGCATTTGGTATTAAGTGGTCGCATTGGACAGTCTTGACTCTCCAATATAGCTGACTTGAACGGTAATTGCAGACTCCAAATTTGGCACCTGCCTAAGACAAGCTCTTAAACTTGGGTAAAAGTATTGCATTCATGAATCATTTTTAAACTGCTACAGGTACTGTAGTCTTCATTCTGTCTGAGTCAAGAGTGGCACAGCTCTCGGAACAATAAACTGTGCAGCATTAAATGTGTTTGGAGGGAATTAATAAATTTGTGCTGATCTCTTCTAAATGTAAATGAAACCTGTCACTTTGTAATGTTCATCTGATCTCAAAGCTCTCTACAGACATTAATTAAGCTTTACCTCATGCATGTGTAGTAGGGAATTATATCACCATGTTAATGGTGAAACTGAGTGCCACAGAGTGCCACAACAAGTGAGTAACAGCACTAATAAGCGATCCAGTGTCCTCTGATTCCTTATCCCTTCAGCTATTAAACGGTGCCTCCAAATGTGAGTTGGTTGATGTGCCCAAGACCTACACAGATGGCTCTTTAATGCCAGTGGTAATTTTGTGCCAACATCAATTTTGGTCGTCATGGGAGCTCTGCATATCTAGCTGTTGATGCCAGATTTCTTCTGAGCAGTAGAGAGGGAGCAAATGAATGGAAAGCGATCACTTAGAAACCACTGTTTTATGCTAGTATAAAAAGGTCACATTTCTAAAATTGATCTTCAGTTTCCTTTCCTAATCTCATCTAGAATCCAGAAGATTCCCCGTTTACTGGTGGGAGCTTCTGATGGGTACCTCTATATGTATAACCTGGACCCGCAGGAAGGAGGAGAGTGCACACTAATGAAACAGCACAAGTAAGTCCAGGTTAGGTTCTACCTGAGTATTTGTTGCATTTATTTTTCTAATGTAATTGGTCTGACAAAAAACTTAGCTTATTTCCACTTGCTAAACTTGTATCTTAGAGCTCATTTTTCTGTTTACATTTTCAAGACCAGCTGCATGAATGAGTAATTTTTAGGATCTCCTTGCTTCTTCCTTCCTACTTACCTACCTACCTTACCTACCTAGTAACTTGCATTAAGCATCATTTTCACAGCAGAAACTTAATGCTGTCTGATTCTTGCCTGTAATCGATCTGCTGGTAACCTATAGTCCCATCTCCTGCCACTCAACTACCACTGAGCCGGTAGTTCAGTTACTTTGACAAGAATGTGAAATATGTGATGCTTGGCACACTTCATCCATGGATGAGAGAACTTTTCAGAGGTGGGGAATCATATTATACCCATTCTGTAGACAAAAAAGTTAGCTCATGCATTGCTCTGTAATGTCACTGGACAGGCTTACTTGTAAGATGCCTTGTTTGTAGGCTAGTCTCATGGCTTATTTAGTAGTAGTACTGTGGAATAGATGTCAGGGCTGATAGTGTAGCAAGGATTCACAGGGGTTTTTTGGTTGTGCTTTTTAAATTTTTTTTTTTTTTTTTTTAGACACCATCATGATCATCTAATCTGACCATTTATGTAACAAAGACCACAGAACTTCATCCAAGAATTCCAGCATCTAGGCTGTTAGTCTATTTGGGCTAGAGCATATCTTATTTAAAAATAAAAATCCAATCATGATTTTAAAGTCCTGAAGATGTAGCTAATCCGTCATATTCCTTGTGTGAATTCATCTACTGGTTTATCCTTTGTTTGTTAGTTTAAAAATCTTGCACCTTATTTCTAGTCTGATTTCCTGCCCCTGCATCTCACCTTCCCAGTCCACCAAATACTTTCCCTACAATTCACAGTCACAATGCAAGTGATGTATGGCAGTGGAGATTAAGAAGCTGATTACAGTGACCGAAGGCTTTAATAAAATCTCTTGCGTGCCTAATGTGGAGGTCTTGCACAGCTGTCCTGCGATCACATCTGCTACAGTTGTATTGGTTACAGTTACTTGTTTCACTTCTGCTCATGTCTTCTCTCTCTCTGTGCAATAGGCTGGATGGCAGTATGGAGCCAGCCAATGAAATTTTAGAATCCGCGTCACATGACCGGCCGCTAGTAGCACAAACATACAGTGCTGCTGTGACGAAAGGTACTTATGTGCCTTCATCACCCACCAGACATGGTAAGGATAATGCAGGCAATGGGGAGAATATGATTCTAAAGATGACTCTTTCCACAGGGGTTTCTTGTTCTCTTCCAAGTTTGGGCTTTTATCTTTGACTCTGTAAATCCATTCTTCCTTGGGGGAAAAAGGGTAGCTGTTCAGTGACTCTGAGAGCTACTTTGGAAGCTTCACTGGCCAGATCATTTGTCTTTGTTACTTTCTGGGCAGTCTGGACAGAACTGCATAGTGAACTGTACTTGGATATCATAGCAACATGTGCCTTAGATTATGAGGCTTGTTAACCTTGCATAGTGTTGGGACATATGCTTGGTACTGGCTTCTTCATGTCCTCTGGACTTCAGTCCTTCTTTTGTAAGATTTGAAGAAGGCACCCTGATATTTCTGACCTTTGCTACTGTCCTACAGTCTCTGACATGCAGATTAAATGAGTACTGTCTTGGAGAAGACCAGAATTTGAGTATGTTAGAGCTCCCTAAGTGAGTGGAAGCCAGGCATATAATTAACATAATAGGAGTACTCCCAGCTCCTGCCAGTGTGCCACCCACAAAGATTTAGCCATGGAGATCACATGCTTCTTCCCAGGGTGAATCCTGGGGGGACAACAGCATCTAGGGAGAGGGTCAAAATTGTCAACCCACGGGCCCAGAACGAAGGAATCTGCTCTGCTTAAGTTCTGAAGCCTGATTATGGCCTCATCAGCAAATCTTGGTTTTAAAAACCACTGACGTGTGATGAAGCCAGTTATAGAATGGCAGAGCTGCTGTTGCACAGAGTGTCTTGTACTCCAGCTTGTAAACTTGCATCAGGAGCCTTCTGACATCCGAGCTCCAATTTTGGTTACTGAGCTCCAAACACTATCACTGTGTCTCTGCAGCCTATACAGAAGATCTAGGTGCAGTGGGTGGAGCCTGCCTAGAAGATGAAACCAATGCACTGCGATTGGATGAAGACAGTGAGCATCCCCCCATGATTCTTCGGACTGACTGAACTTTTGACCTGTGAACTCACTCCTACAGCAGAGAACACTGGCCTGACGTTTCTTGAGGAATCTCGTGTTATGCTGCTATGAACTTTGGCATGAGTTGGGAGAAAGGATGGCAGACTCCGAGAACAGTTTTAAACGTTGTAGCTGTAGTCCTAATTCTATACCATTGGGAAAATATATGGTTTTCAATTCAGTGGCTTTTAATCTTGCTTATCTATTTTAGCAGTGTGTTCTTTGTTTTCTTTTTTCGTTGCTGTTGTTGCCAAAACCTGCTGTTTGTGCAGCCCTCGGAACCTGCTAGCTTTGCATGCAATCATGTGCCAAGCAAGCACAGGAGAAAGAAACCACTTTATAACAAACTCAAGTTTGTATTTTTATATATGTATATAATCCTGAGCATATATAAGGAAGGAGTGGAAAAGTGGTTCTGGGTGCTGAGGCTGGTTCTGCTCTGATAGAGGTCCAAATGGTTTCCTGTGCATTGGCTTGCAGGCATGCCTAATGACCGACATGCAACCTTTAAGATGCAATGTCCTGTTTCTTGGGTTTCCCCCTTCCCTTCCCTGAACCATTTGGTTAATTAAAATTCCTTCTGAACATTGCTTATTTGTGGGAGTGTTCTATTTGTTGGAATGGAAGGCCTATTTCCTGACTGGAATTTCTTCTTTCCCCAAGAATATGTAAAATAGAAAGTGCCTGTGTAGGAAAACATCTTAAGGGAAAGAAAGCTAGGAAGAGAGAGACAATTCCTGTTTTGTGCTGTGTTCATCTAGCCTCACTATTTGGAGCTGTCTGTCTTCAAGCCAAGTTAGCAAATATGCTGATTTAAGAGAGGTGTTTCAGGTTAATAACTTGGCAAGCACTTTCCTTCTCCCTTCCTCTGTTAGATCTGTAATGTCCTTGTCAGAGCAGCAATAATCTCTCATTTTATACCTGCTTTAATCTCTCAGCGCAAGGCCAGCACCCTTCCTGCCAAGGACTCGATAGAGATTGCTTCAGAGTCTCTCAGCCCTACTCCGTAAATGGCCTTAAGGTTTTGCATTGGGAAGATGCAGCATTCCCCTCTTCTTTTCTTGCCTCCATCTAATCTGGTTCTGAGCATGCTGCCTCAGTAATGAAGGTTTAGGAATAATGGAATGCTGATGTGAATAAAACAGACTATCCGTTCTGAGTTCCAGTTTTTGAGAGATTAATCTCTCACAGGTTCATTGGACAACTAAATTACATTGCGTGTTGCCTCCATTTCCATCGGCTTGAGAAGCACTTCTGATGCTCTCAAAGGTATGGTTGTCCTTTTGACAGCTCTGGAATGACTGTTCTTGAACTGCTTTGACCTTGGCTAGGGGAGAACAAGGTGGGGCATTGCTGCCGTCTATTTATAATGTGCCTTTTCCTAAATCTGGGCTATGTTAGGTGAGTAAGATGATTACCAGAGCCTTTGGGTATGAGTGTTGCCTTTGTTAGACTGTGACTCCTTTACCTTTCAGATAGTGAAACTGATGGCTCAGCTCTCCCTCTGGCACTTCTTTTAACACAAAGAACAAAAACCCAAATAGTCTGGAGCAAAAAAAGAAAGTTGAAAGTCTTGAGCAAAAGCAGAACTGGGACTTCTTTGAGTACTTTGACAAACTTCCTTTCAGTTACACAAGACTGTGGTCAAGCTTAGATTTTGGATTTGCTACTATAAAATGCTCTTGCCTAGGGGCCAGCAGTCGCACTTTATCCCTAGAGCTCAGCGCAGGCAGCCGGGCTTCTGCTCCCTTTAAGGGAGTTGAGGATGGTGGTAGGCCCTTCCAAAGAGCCGTATCATGGACAATCTTACCTGTAGTCATGCTGCAGTCATAAAATGAAGCACTGTTAGTCAAATCAGTTTCCTGGAGGAGAATCTTCCCTTCTCTCCCAAACCCCAGATCCTTCTCATGTGTTTGGGAAGTGTCAGATTTGCCTCTCCCCACTTTCTGAGCCCTCCACTGTTCTGGATATGTTGAATGGAGCAACTAGTTTAGTACTCTTCAGTGGCCTTCTCTGAGGGTATTGTGTTCTGAAACATGTTGAAATCTCATTTAAATCGCTGAACTTCTAGCTCTGTCAGAAAAATAAACCCTGTGACTAGAGCCTCTGGACATTGGTGAACTACTGTGGGCTTTGCAGTGGAGCTTACCATTTTAGTGAGGCCTGAAATGCGATTCTTACAGAACTGGAATCTCAGCGGGTTTTGTTTGCAAGTCTTGTGGCGACCAAGAGACCTCAGGTGGGTTCTAGATGCCAGCTCTGGTGACCCATTTGGAGGCTTGGCATAAATTCTAAGCTCCTTCAGAAGAGCTTGGAATAGAGTCAATGAGCACCACTGATGTAACTGATCTGGTAAAGGTACAAGCTTTACAACTCTTGAGTTGTTACATCACCAAAAAAGACTTCCCTCCATTTCAGTAAAAACTAAGGGAATTCCCTGACAGTAATGCCCTTTTTAAAAAAAAAAAAAAAAAAAAAAAAGTTGGTACTCTACTCACAAAATACTAGAAATTCAGGAAGTTCATAGTTGAGGTTCCAACACCAACCTTAGCTTTAACGCTCTGTTCATCGTCGCCCAATAAACTTGAAACCCACACATTCAAGTTGTATTTCCCATATATGCCATAGACTACCATCTCCACCCATATTCTACAGATGGGTAGGGGAATTGCCCTCCAAAGACTCAACACTCCTGCTAAAGGCTGAATGTGATCATTTCTATTATCTGGACCTTCCTGTGCAGTCCAAAGCCTGTCCTCACTTGGGCAGCATACCCCTATGGGCCACAGAGCCCAACCTACCTCACTCACCATCAGTGCTGTACCTGCCTGGCCAGTGGGGTTAAAGGTCTTCCAAAGAGGCCACTTGCAAAAGATCTGTCTTTACCCAAATCTCCCCACATATCATATGGACACAGACGCTAGAATATGTAATGCCCTTGACTGTGGGGAGGGCTTACTTCTGCTTCTATTCCCAATGGAAGGAATTGCCTTGCATGTAGGTCGTGCTTTAGCAACCTCTATTGTGTCAGGTAACATGATAGCCATATCTTCTACCTGACCTTATTTTAGGTCAGTCACAATGTAATAGCTGTAAATAATTGTTGAGAGGCACCCCTTATTTCCGGTTCCATTCCCCATTCAACCTGGGTCTTAAATATTGCACTAGCAGAAATGGGAACCTGGCTACTGGAAATTTAGCTGTTGGCAAATTTAGGAGTCCTGTTCAGCATAAGTCTTCATCGCAGGAACCTGCCCTCTAGTGACAACCCATATTTCCTTCATGAATTCTCATATGACTAAGAGCCAAGGAGTGTACTGTAGGAATTCCTCTGCTGCACCAGACAGGTGGTGTTAAAACCTTGAACAGTGAATTTCCTGAGTTCCTAGTGTGTTTGTAGGGTTCATATTCTGTATTCATATTTTATTCTAACGTTCTAGTGGGCAATATATTCTTGCCATAACGCCACCTATTTTTTTAAAACTGCACTTATCAAAAAGCTTGTTATTTACAGTAAAGCTTTTGGGAGAAAGCATCAGTGTGTGGTGAAATGTCTGACCAAAGATGATGCGCTTGGGGAAGAATGTGTATAGACTTGGAATTCTTAAACTCAGGTGTTGCTAGGTTCTAATCTTTCTAGTTCCCATTGAGTACCTTAGATAGAGGAGGGGCTGCGTGTCAGCTACCCTCTGTTAATGTGTACAGAGATAGCAAGTGTGCTTCTTCTGTAGCTGCTTTGGGATCGGTCAGTTCTTGCAGTTTTCCTCTTGCTTATTTTTTTATTTTATTTTATTTTTGAGTTCTGAACAAGGACGTGTTGCCTGCTTTGGGCTCTCTCTATTGCATTGCTCCCATTGTATAACAGTAGGTAAATCTAACAACTAAAAAGTAGCTGGCCAGCAGAAAGGAGACCCATGTGAGGGTACAATCATGTGAGGAAGTGGCAGGAGATTGGGAAAAAGCTGCAGCCTTTTCCTAAAGGCCCAATTCAGCCAGGCACTGAAGCACATGAATAATCCCAATGAAATCAGTTAGGCTCACATGTAAGTACTTTGCTGAACTAGGGCTTTGGTGAAAAATTGCTTAAGACTAATACCCTAGGACTAAATTTCCATAAAGTGGTAGGGGAAAGCCATAGTATTTTTTTTTTTTAACTGCCTCAGATTACAAATAAACATCAGTTAGCATAGGAATCTGCAACTGTTTCCTTAAGTATAACAACAGGAGTTTCCAGCTGAAGGGGAGTTGTGACTAATTCACAACTAATAACTTTTTTTATAAAAGGAAGACGAAAGGGAACCACCACCACTTAATTCAGCCAGTGACCTAGGATTATTAATCCGTTCAGCAGAATGTTTGTCTCCTGGGAATCTCGCACGATGCTTCTTTGGTCTAGTAATGGCAGCTGCATAAAAGATAACGTACATGTAGAAAGATTTTGGAATTTCTTTCCTAGAGGCTCACCTCAGCTACTAAGCATATTTTTCTCCAATATGCAGGCCAGTTGCTGCAGTCTGGGGAATAACCATACATTGCCTGCTCCCCAAAGCTCAAAACCCCTGTACTGCTTTGAAAGTTTTACCCCTTATGGTCAAAACCCAACTGTCAGGAGTGCTGTAAAGTTTTGATGGAACCTATTAGCACTTGAGGTCAAGGCTTAAGTGTCTTGTCTGGATGTGCAAGCATATTTCTTCGTGTTTTTGGGAGTTACGCCATGTGCTGAAAGGAGATTAGACCCTTAAGATGCTAATGCTGCTTGGGAAAGTGCTCACAAGCAAGCGAGTTTGGCTCCTGGTATGTGAATAACTCACTTCAAATTACAATTGCACAACGGAAGGCACTTAGCAATTTTTCATTTATGCATCCTTAATACTTCACTGGCACAGTCCATCTCAGTAAAATAGTGGCGAGCAGGTCAGCAGTCTGGCTTGCAAGTAGCTACTTTTCCATGTCTGTTGTGCGCGTCTTGGCTCTAGGCTGTTAATTGTAACTGCACATTAGTCCTTACTTCCTTTGTATAGAATCTGATTCCTTTTGTGGGAGAGTGGGAATTCTGAACTACTAGTGAGGGGAGTCGAACCTTAATCCCCATCTCCTGTATGTAATGGAGTTTCTCAACCATCTCCACCCAGTCTGGTCTTTCCCCTTCAGATTTACTTCCTCACTTGGAAGAAACTGCATCCTGCATTGCCGATTTGCTTCTTTTCAATGTCTGTATAAATAAATGGAGAAGTCTGTTCACAAATAACATTCCACAGTACCAAGTGTCCAGCTCTTACTGCTAGCCCATTGCTGTTTGAATTTTATAATTGCATCAGAAATTAAACCTGTGTTGTGATATGTGTTTTTTGTGTCATCATTCCTTGCATGAAACCAGGGCATGCTCCTGCACATGGCTTCACACGAAAGAGAAGACTAGTTTTGATAGAGCTGTGGCTACTGAATCCACAGGCAACGCTGTGCCATGTACTTGCTGTCAAAGGATATCATCAATGTTCGTTTTAACTTTTTTACAAAATGTTGCAAAGATCACAGTGTAAGAACACGTGGCAGCTTTCCTCTCCTGGCAGTTTTCTAAATGCTCTTCTTCTGCCCTTGCTTTCCTGAGCAAGAAAAATCTGGCAAGAGTGGAGAGGAAGGGGAACTGAGCATGCCTGACATTCACTGCCAGCTCAAAATAAGGATTTGTGATGGTGAGACACCCTCTGAATCAATCTGCTCCCCTCTCTGATTCCACACAGGGACCTTGTGTGTAAGGGGAAGAGGTAGTTCTGGCTGCTCTTCCATTCCAATCTAGAGCCCTGCACATTTAAATGGATATTTAGAAATTCACAAATTAATTGGCTTCATTTGTTAAATGAGAAATGGTTACATGGCGAAATCCAGCCAAACTGCAACAGCCTTTAAACCCCCTAACGATACTGAGTCTGGAGAAAAGCAGCCTAGGCAGCTTCTAGAGGAGCCTGTTAGAATGCTGATGCTACGTTGGTGCCAGACAGTAGGGAGGGAATATGTGTGGAGCATTGTTCAGAGAAGAAACAGAAAGAAACCAGGAAAAAGCTTTCTGTTTTTGTTTTACCCAAAGATCTTTCAGCCACATCTTGTGTGCTGATGCTGTCCATTTTAAAACACAAATGCTGTTCCTCTTTCGAGCTCTAATTATATGTAACCCACCCCCACCCAAATCTTCTGGCTCTGCCTATCCTGAAGGGAAGATGCAAATAAAAATATTGGCTACAATAGCATAAAAGGGTGGCTTCTCTAAAATATTCTGAGTGGACTGGGATGTGTTCCTTTGTTTTTCTTGTATGACGTATTTCTTAGTTTCAGTGGGGCAAACTCTATGCTTCCAACATTGATGTGATGTGCTAAGAGCAATAAGGGATGTTGTCTTGCAAGTATCAAACTCCTGGGCAGTACATAAAAATGTTTTCACACTAGATAAGCATCTTGCTGGAAGTCTGCAGGAGCATTAATGGCACACGGCTATCCATTTTGGACTACAGTCTTACCCGGGCTGTTTAAAGTGCATTGCTGTTTTGTTTTTTGGCAAGCAGCTTTTCCATTTTCTTATTCTACCTCTACCACCACTTCCTTCCTTCCCTCCCTCCTCCCCAATCTAATCTTGTGCAGAAGCATATTCAGCACTCTGGGGAGGATTACTTTAAATAAATTCAACCCTTGAATTAAGCCATTCCATTGAAGTTATTGGCTTTGCACCTGCATATGGTGTTACTGGCCTATTAAATCTGAATTCCCAAGGAAGAAGATGAGACACTTTCACTCACCAATTTATTTTATCACAATGAACAAACATCACTGTCTTTGCAAATATGTTTTACTCGCTTCACACTGCCCATTAATGTTTCTTTCTCTCTCACCTTTAAGGATCTAGGTGTAGTTTTGAGGATTCCCTCCCGCTTACTGTTCCTTAATGTTTGAGCTTGTCCTTTCCAGAACCCTAGGACTCTTGAGTCGAGGATGAAATCTGTTCAGGGCAGTACAACTGCTGAGGCTATAAATCAATCCAGTTGTACATACTGTGCTACATGTGTGAAAAGGCTGTTCTTGGGGAATTGGGGAATGGACAGTAAGTGTGAGGTGCATATTAAACAAGGGGTAGTGTATAGATTTGGAAAAGCCAACGATGATGGTATCAGTCATAATCTTGTAAATGTGAAACCTTTTCTAATGCAACATAACTACATTTCACAGAGCTCAGGTGGTAATAAAAATATTGGCTACAATAGCATAAAAGGGTGGCTTCTCTAAAGCTGCTGGATGAACTTAGCCACAGGCAAGCATTGTGCCTCCTCTTCTGATGTTGATGCTGTGATTCAAAGCATGCATTGCTATTGAGTATAGCTATATAGATAACTTTTGCAAAAGTTCTTCTGAGCACTAGAATGATGTGGTGTTTGTCATTTCCTCCATAGCAAATGCCTAACCAGCAACCCCTGGTCTCTGTCAGTGCTGGGACCCTTTGCTCAGACAGTTCTGTGGCAGGATTTTGGACAGAGATCTGCCAGACAGGAGATTCTTCAGCTAATTTCATGGAATAATGTGAATAAAATGGGATCCCATATTCACCATTCCTTAGTTTATTTAAAACACACACACACGGTTCACTCACTGTTTTAGCATCTTTTTATGTTTTACTGGTAAGGTTTTGAGACTATCAAGTTGCCTGGTACGTGTATATTAATAGATTTTTAATAGCTGGAGGGATCATTTCTATCATCTAGTCTGACCTCCTGTATAACACGGAGCGTAGATTTCACCAGTGCTTGTGACCAAGTGGGATTTTCTCCCACAGAAGCTCATGCGATAAATAAATGGGTTAGCCTTTAAAGTGCCACAGGACTCCTTGTTTGTTTTGCTGACCTAAACTAACATGGCCGCCCTTCTGCAACCGCTGTTTGGGTCATAGATACCATCTCCTAAGGGAGAGATCAGTAGTGAGATTGCAAAGTGATGTCCTGAATCTGTAACCTTCCTGATGAAGAATCCCTCTAAGGTTGATAGCACCTCGTAAGCATCTTGCAGGTTTGGACCATTACACTGTAGTATCTGGGTCCTTCTCTGTTGCACTACAACAGGCTAACCCTTTCAGCGGTAGGCTAGGAGCCAGGGTACAAAGGGTTTGTGTTGTCCAGTGCTGTAGATTTGATTGCTGTTAACAATAGTTAAGCCACCTGCAGCCCATTGGGCCCAGCTTTGTCTCTTCTGGCCAGGATCTGAAAGATTTGGCCTGCTACTTGCAGGTTTGCAAGGATATGGAGCAGGATACCCGTATGTGATGGGTCTATAGCTGCACTACAAAACAATTTGAAGGTGAGCTGAAGAAGGAAGGGCAGCAAGGCGAAGAGCACGTTTCTGAAACTGGAAAACAGCCTTTCTCTGCAGATGAAATAGAAAGGGAGATCAAAACTGTGAAAACAGCCTGCGGACTTGATATCTCCTCTGAATTTCTGAAGAACTGGGAAAATCCAGCGGATGAGGGCTAGCCATTTTTCAATCTAGATTTCTTATTTGCAATGTGGGAGCCCTGTTGGTCCCAGGTTATTAAAGACAAGGAAGGGAGGTAATATACTGAACAGGAGTCAGGGCTGTGTAAAGGGACACCGGGTTGCCCACTTTCATGGAGCCCCCGGTCCCAGGCCTGGAGTCCTGTCCCTCTTGCACGATAGCAGCTGGCGGGGGGCGGAGGGGAGAGGATGACGGGGCAGGGACTGGCACTGTGGAGGGGGCCCATGACTCAGTGGCAGGGGCGGGACAGGCAGGCTTATGTTGGCTCAGTCAGGGCCATGAGGTCCCCCCTTAGGCCGGTGACCAAGACCGCAGCCCCTATCGCCCCTGCCTGAATCTGGACCTGTCAGGATGTGGTCCAGTAAAAAATATTACTTCACCCTCCTTGTCTTTCTCTCTAAATTTATAAAGAAGAGTAAAAGACCTAAGATCTGGCACAGAGCGAAAGTCTTGCCAACACCCGGAGAGGTGCCTGACGTGCAACAGCAACCCCCTCTCTTTGCTAAGTTGCATGCTCAAATTAATTCAAAGGCTTATCCTTCCAAAATTGTCCCTGACCCAAAACTTGTGTATCTAGGTGTTACGCTGGACTGTCCCTAGATTTTCAAAGAACTCCTTACCAAAACCTTGTAGAAAACAAAAACAATTAACAACCGTCCCAGCGATCTAGCTGGTTTTACATGGGAGCCAATGCACACCCTAAGAAACTCTGGCCTTGCCCTGTGTTATTTGACAGCAAAATATTGTTCGCTGGTGGGGTTCAGCTCTTGTCACACAAGACAAGCAGCTCGTCGGCTGAATGAAGCCATGGATTTTTATAATCAATGCCCTGAGACCGACTGACCGGGTCTGGCTCCAAGTCCTGTTCGGCATCATCAATCCTGACATCAGATAACAAGTCACCTGGCAGAATCTGCTCTTCAAGGTACAAGATATGCTACATCTACTCTTGTTTAAAGAAGTGTTTAATTCACCGAACTCTGCGTCAGCTCAGGGTACCCTATTTGGAGAGCTCCCCTGAAGATCCTCAATATTACTACTATGGGGCAAGAACAAGCTTCAAACAGGAGTATTGGCTATCATCTCATGATAGATCCAACAGTCCAGTCCCCTGGTTTTGACCTTTCACACCATCTTTGGGTGAAGCTCAGTTGTCTCAGATATGGGGTAATCTGATGTGCTGCTACTAAGTGGCTCCTTTGTGACTCCCATCTTTGGTGCTGTGGGTCTTGAAGAGGGGAGTCAGGCGGACACAGCGAGAAAGGAAGTTTTGGAGACCGGGGCTTTGAACCATGGTGGCTTTCACCTTAATCTGATCTGTAAGAAGAGGTAGAGCTGAAAATAAGGCCAACCAGGCTGGTCACAAATACCGGGGGCTGAGGTTAGGAGAAGTTCTCTGTACCGACTGGTGTTTGGGGTAAGAGAGCTGCAAAAACCCTGTTTCATTTCATGATCTTGTTACTAAACTCCATTAAATAGTTTTTTTTTTTTTTAAAGTGCCTAATAGAACTTGAGAGACAAGATGCGGGAGGTAATATCTTTTTATTGGGCCAACTTCTGTTAGTGAGAGAGCAGCTTTCAAGCTCTGAGCCACCTTGAAAGCGTGTCTCTTTCACCAACAGAAGCTGGCCCAATAGAAGATAGACCTCCCCCACCTTGTCTCTCAAGGCAGTGGTTCTCAACCTTTTATGGGTTGTGACACACTTGGCAATGTCTCATGGCCCTACAGGACATACCGGCCCATCCCTTCTAGGCAGAATCCAGCCATCTCCCTGGCTCTCTGCGACACACTTGCCATGGTGTGGCAACCCAGTAATGTGCCTCGACGCAGGGGTTGAGAACCTCTGCTCTAATGTACAACACCACTGCATAAATGACCTAATAATGACAGTCCAACAAGAGAAGACCCTTCTGCACTTCCCAGATCCAGTAGAAGAGGGTGTTGATTCCTAGAGGCCTTCGTACAAACTTGTTAACTTAATGAGATCTTTCCCATCTTCTATCCAGCAATCTGCTGTACAGCCAGTAGATGGTACAACACTCCTGATCAAAGACAACTGCAGTGTTGCCAAAGGGCAGTGGAAGGCTGAGGAAGGTTGAGACCGGTGAACGAAGGCCAGGGGAGTGGCTGCACCATAGGAGCAGGAGAGGCTTTGCTCAGGGTGATGTTGAGAGAGAATCACATCAGGCGGGTTGAGAGACAGGCATGGAACTCAGGTATGAGAGGCCCAAGGGGTATTCCTAGCACTGCAGGAGGAAAATATCTCTCACTCTTTCATCAGTGAGGAACATAAACCTGCACCATGCTCCTGTCTGTGTTAGAAGATATGGAAGAACGCAGCCTTCAAGCACTGACGACCCCGCTTTCTGCTGGCAAAACTCCACAGTTCTCAGTGGAGATGGGCCAGCAAAACTTTTGACCCTCTTCCTTGCTCTTCTGCTCAACTCATTGTGCCTCAGTTTCTAAAACTGGAACGCCTGCGTAGGGTGCTTTGACATGGATGCATAAAGGGGGTTTGGGGTGAAATCTCGTTCATATTGTAGTCAAAGGGAGCTTTGCTGTAGGTTTCAGCAAGGCTAGGATTTTACCCTTTCAGCGCAAGGCTGTATTTACCATTTGTTTCTGCAGCCTGATTAACCCTAGGTGCAATTTCCTTTGCTGTTTGATGGATATGTAGCCACATGGCTACTTCCTTACAGCTCCTCTCCCAACCTTTGAGCATGGTTGAGGGCTGGCTACCTGCAGTGTAGATAACCCCTGGGTTGTCTCTCGCACTCTTCATTAGTGGATCTCAAAGCGCTTCACCACAGAGCGCATTTTGGTAACTCACCATTTATAAGTGGGGAAACTGAGGCACAGAGCCGGGATATGACTTGCTTAAGATTAATCAGTAGGACAGAACCAGGAATAAAACTCAAGTCGCATGGGTTGCAGCTGAGTGCCTCTCCTCCTATGTCACGCTGGCTCCCTAGTTGTGGATGAAGACACTTGTAACCTCACGTTGATGAGCTACTGCAATACTAGGGATGTAGTATGAAAGTGTGTACACTCCTCAGGTACAGTCAAGACGCCTGTGTCCCCTTAAATCTCTGCCCTGGGGTGCCTTTTACACTGCTTCACTGAACAACAACCACTCCTGCTCACACACAGTCCTCCAACATGTAAAATCACTCCTAGCTGAATTACAGGCTCTCACTAGCCACTCCTGAATTACATACAGAGAGACACCAGCAACTGCCTAGACCTTCTGCCAGAAATGTGTCTCTTGTACTGCCCGGCACCTTCTGGACAACACAATGTCATAGAAAGTCTGTTGTTTCTTCAGTGGAAAATAACACGCACATATTCTGTGTGCTCAAGTGAAGGTCCCCAACACTTCATTCCCAACCCACGCTGGTTGACATAAAAGCAGTTTATTAACTACAGAAAGATAGATGTTAAGTGATTACAAGTATAGGGCCATAAAAGTCAGAATTGGTTACAAAGAAAAAAAGGATAAAACTCAGACTGTTATCTAACTTAACAAACTAAATGCATTCAAAGCAAAAGTTTTTCTCACTACATGCTCTTTACAGTCTTTATTGGCTGAAAGCTTCCAGAGCAGGGACTCTTCCCTGGGTCATTCATTATTTTCTTTGGGCTTTGTTGCTACTATAAACAGAGAGGAGTGGAGTAGAGATCTGTAAAGGAGAGAGGTAATTTATGTTGTGGGTGTTCTCTATTCTTATACCATTCTCCCCTCTTTGAGGATTATTTCCAACTGGGATGCAGGTGAGAGACAGTCTGTTTACATGGCAACCCCAAGTTGGTCTATTGTCAATATGCAAAGTTCTTGCTTACACCCTTCTTCCTGCCAAAGAATGGCCACTTATCTAGTTGACTGTCCAGTTGATTTTGTTGACACCTGGCTAAGGTATTGGTTTGTCTTTTGTTCTCAAGGAACGTGTTTGTGTGTGATTTTCTAGACTTGGAGCATGTCACAGGAACATTATAGAGTAGATTCTTATAACGTTACATAAAACGATGATACACATATTTTACCAAGACAATAATGTTCAGCAGAATATGAATTTTCAAATGACGCCTCTCATGGCATATTTTGTACAAAATTTATCATGGTCTTATAAAATGAACGAATATAGGGGAACAGCTGTCACACTGTGATATATGTATGTTAAAGGCTGAATATTGATATGAGGCTTTTTCCTCTGTATGGAGCAGTAATGTTTAACTGCCACATGGAAGGTGGAAGGATATAGTGCTACTATTTCTCTAATGGAGGGCCATCTTCCTCAGAGCTGGAAGTATTCATGCTTGACATCTAGGAACTGGCCCCTACCCAAGACTGACAAGGACTCTGTGTTTAAGGCATCTGCCAGCAGAGGGTGTTGCTTCTCAGATGAGCTGCTCAGAAGGGATGTTAATTTAACATCTCTGGCAGGAGGTAAAGATTCTGTGACTGTTTTAAAGGATAACCGATAACTCACCTGTTCTGCTCTCTACAGCCAGGTTTTCCTTTCCAAGGCATTGTGGGGTGCGGAGGCAGGGAGGAGTGTGGTAAAAGCATAAAACTTGGATTATGTCATGTAGTGTGTTTACAGTACCTAGTGCAATGGGGTCCCAATTAGACAGAGGTTTCTGGGTGTTATGGCAATTTACTAATAATCCCAGTTCTCTTCCCAGGTCTGCCTTTGACTAGCCGTCTGAGAGCGAGCCAGTGACATTGCCTCTCTCTGCCCTGTTTCACCCATCTGTAAAATAGAGATAACACCTGCTTCACCGGCATTTATTAATTTATTGCATGCATCATGTCTCGGATGGAAGACGCTCGGCTACTGTAGGGAAGAGCCATGCTAGAAATTCATTATTCCCATGTTATCCACGTGACATTTTTTCCTCAGCTACATCGTATCTTTATGCCATCCAATTCCATCATCCTGCTGCCAAGAATCCCAGGGTGGGATTAAGAGGCGCCGACCTCAGTTTCCAGTTCATCTTTCCATCTGTGCTGCTGGTGGCCCATTGTTGCTTCATCAGAGCCAAACCCCACGGCACACGGCGGTTTGCTGAGCTACCTCGGCTGAGTGTGCTTGGCTTGGTGTGTACCCGAGGCCCTTGCTGGCGGCTGGAGGTCTGTCTTTGAAAAGCTCTGTGCGGCAGAGGAACAAAGCAAACAGTTACTCTGCACAGACAGCAAATAAAGCTAAGTCACACTGAGCCTCTGTTCTCCTTTCTACTGAAAACAATTCAAAAATAAAGAGGCAGGGGAATAGAAAGACCATAAAATTTCATATTTGAAACAGCCTTTCATGTGTCTCAGGGCAAAAGGCAATTTGCATTTCAAGGGGTCGGTGTATAACTACTTTCATTTTTTTCTCATTTTAAATCATTTACTCAATTCTTTCTGTTAATTTCGTTCTGTGGCTCCCCCCCCCCTTTTTTTTTTTAAACAGCTGCTGTCTCCACCCTCCGATTCATTGACCTTTCCAAGAAGTTTGAGGGGACTTTACTAGAAAGGAATCTAGAACCAAGTACAGCTGCAAACCCTGCCAGAACGCCAGCAAATGATGAAGAGGAACTGCCGTAGGCCATCGGCAAACCTGCGTTCCTAAGAGGGTCAAGAATCTATCAGGAGGCACATCCACAGCATCTTTGATGTGACATCAAGTGCCAGGTGTGTGTTTGCTGCAGAAATGGCATCTGTTGGTAAAGTGTGTTCAGAAGCCAGCACGTCCCCTCTAGCTTGTGTGTAACTAGCCGGGAAGGGTGGTAGAACATCACGGCTCCCCTGAGGAGTGGTGAAGGTATGGAACAATGTCAGATGGATGAAAGGGGGAAGGCTGTGCCAAACAGAATGCCTGACTCTAGCAAAATGGCCATCCTGCTCTGGTGAGGAACCTCAGTTACAGGGCCTGTCCCTCCACCCGGGCGATAACATTTCACAAGCCAAAGCCTGCTGCCTGGTGAAGAAAAGGCCGCTGCAGAGAAAGGGACTTTGAACACTCATCAGAGAACCTTCCCCTCTCATCATTCCTACTTGCCTTGTTTACTGAGGTGAGAGACGGCTTTTTGGCCCTAACAATCTAATTGAGTCTGATAAAGGGTGCCAGCAGCGTCTCTGCTCTGAAAGAAGGAAGCACAAACCTTTTGTTGACAAGGGCTCTGGTTTGTTTTCTTTTCTGCCAGCTTACCTCTTCTGGCTGGAGAAGGATAGGTGATTGCACTGGAGAGAGAAACCTGCTCCCGACACACAACTCTCTTACCCTTGCCCCTGGCTGTGATTGATATCAGAGTTTACATTAGCAGATGCACTCTGGGATATTCAATTACATACAAAGCGCCATAGAAATGCAAAGCATTTCTGTGGCGATGAATCTTTTTTGCTTGCTTTAGGACACATGCATGGCAGTGGTGATGGGCAGATCATCATCTTGCTGTGACGCTGTGAAAAAAAGAGAGAGAGAGAGAACGAGAAAAAAACCCTGTTTATGAAACCAGACTGCTGGGTAGAAAATTGATCTCCAGGAAAAAGCCTGTGGCTAATTTTAGCTCTTCTCGTTTCTTTAAAATACAGCAGCGGTTTGACTGTTTTGGCAAATACCAGCCTTTTTCCCCCACGCACGATCTGCATGCCAGGGAGGCTTTTATTTATAGCAAGGGGGTTAGGGAAGGAAGGACATCTGGACGGAACAGAACCAGTCCTCGCTGGGAAAAGGGCAAGAGGGGCAGGACAGAGGCAGTAAAAAAGGCAAGAGATAAGAGAAGGGAAGAGAGTCCTTGAACACATCCCTGGAAAGCGGATTGTGCTGGGACTCATGTAACTAAATTTGGCAACACACTGTGGGTGCATCTACACTTGTAAATTAAGTCGACCTAAATTAACAAGTGTAAACATAGCCTGTGGGCCTGATTCTATTCTCACCGAGGTAACCCTTGACTTCAGTGGTGTTACTCCTGCTTTATATCAGCGCGAGAGCAAACTCAAGCACTGTTTCTCCTTAAGGAGCCTTCTGTTGCACTCAGGCAATTCTGTAAGAGACACTTTCATTGAAATCCTGTGTTCCCAGTGAGTTTTCTACTCCCTGCCTCTGGTGAGAGATTGTATCTAAAGCAATTTCTTTCTCTTTCTAAAGGGGCCCCCAATCCATTCAGCACCATCACAGTCCATCTCAGTATGACATTCTGGGGTGCAATCCAGACCACAGCACAGGAGGTCTATTACTGATGGGAAGGCAGTCGCAGTGCTCAATGACGGAAACCTTTCCTCAAGATGACTCAATAGTTAAGATTCCCCCTTGAGCATGGAGAAATTACTAATGGAAGAGGCAGATGGTGAGGGTGAGCAGGGAGCTTCCCCCACTTCTGAGTTACGGCAGGTTTTGGAAAGACCTGAAATGAGAAGGCGGGGGATGGGAAAGTGCCTGTAACAAGACTTTTGAAAATCCCGAGAAATAAAAGGGTCTGTACTTGCTGTTGTCCTAATGAAAGAAGCTGGGAAGCACTAATCTGTTTACACGATATGTCCCTTTCCCCTGTTTGCCTTGTCTATTTAGCATGTGAGCTTTTCAGTGTCAGGACCTTCTCTTAGTCAGGACTACGTTTGCACAGTCTCTAACACAATGGGACCTCATTTAGTTGGCCCCTAGACACCATGGTAATAATCATGATAAATAACTGGAGACCAGACAAAATGGTCAGGGCTGCTCCCAGCTCTGTTCTACCTTATTTGTGGAAGTAGGGGGCGGTCCCAATATAGTAGCTATTCCTCTCTGCTGCTACCGCTGAGGCAGCAGGGCAAGCTCAATAAAAGCCCTTTATCTAATTTATTATTCACTTAAACACGTGCTTTGAGAAAGGCCTCCCAGGAGCAGAGTCATGAGTCTCTGGAGAGGGAAAAATAGCTGGTGTTGAGCCTCATTAATATAAATCTATAGTATGCAAAATCTTTGATTTTCCTCCCCAGCTGATCATCTGATTGGGAGGCGTCGTAGGTAACATGTACCTGGCTACTATGGGGATAAGGAAGGAACTGGGAAAGAGTTCTGGGAGCTGGGAAAGGAATTCTTTAATAGACTGGCTGGCCTTTAAACATACTCCACTTCCCCATCTGCCCATCCCTGGCTCTCAGAGCATTCAGGGCTGAGGGAGGCTGGAGGCTGGGTTGGAAGGACAGACTGCAAACTCAAGGGATGCTGAAACCCTTTTCTGCACTATACCACAATCCCGAGTAGGAGGAGCTAATCAATCTGTTTTGCCCCCATCCAGGAAGCTCCCCACAAGTCTTCCTACCAGGCCAGTCTTTGATCTTTCTCCCAAGTGGGGCAGCCCAGCCCATCTCAGCAGGCCTGCAACCACTGGCTGGGTTGCTTCACTGTTCCTCCCGGGTGCCCCTCTGAATGTGGGCCCAGATCCCAGGGATTCCATGGTGTTCTACCCCGTGTGAAATACCTGTTCATTTCCTTCTCCCTCTCCTCCCCTCTCCCAGACGACTTTGCGCCGATTGCTCCCGCCATCTCCAGCACGGTGCAAATCTCATCGGGTAACAAACCTGTACCCACCCCAGGTTGTTACATTGCTGCTCCAGGCAGCCCACCCCCTGGCTCCACACTCTCAGTTAGACGTTAGTAGTATACAGCAATGACTCGTAGCTGAGCTGTCCTGATTCTTTTTGGTGTGCACAGACCTACTTGTAAAATAGTTCCATGTCTGAACCTCTGGATTCCTCTCTTCCCCTGGTTTCTTCGTAGCTGAATAATGTCACTCAGTAAAGCTCCTGGGGAGATGGTACGTACACTAGACACACTACAAAATGAAAGTAATGTCATGGCCAGGAGGCAGTCTGGGAGTGGGCATCAAGCCCATGGAAGCGTTCATTGGCGTTTGTCTCCGGGATCAGGAAGGTCTTTGGAACTGGGGCAGAATATTATGTTGATTTGATAGCACTGGGTCTTAATCCAGTTCTCGATCTAGCTGTGTCACCCATCTGCTTTTTGGCCATCAGGTCCTCCGGGGCACTCAAATATTTGCTAATGAGCCTGAGTGTTTTTTCAGTAGCTTTCCAGAATGGATTCACTAAATATATCAGTGTTGCCATGTGCGAATGTTAGATGCAGAGCAATGCAGCAGAGGGTGAAGAAAAGGGGGAAGGAAAATCTGGCTGAGTGTCCGGGAAACACTTTTCATGCTATATTCGGGTGGAGGAGGATTGCATTTCGTTGACCCAATACTGGTTTTCTCTTCTCCAAATGAAGGTTTCGAAGGAGAAAAGAGACTTGGCTCAAGGAGTCGCTGAAGAGGTTTAGACGAAGATGTAGGCCCCAATGTCAATGGGGCTTGAAGGGGGCACTACGCCATTCGGGAGGGAGGGACTCAGCATCTCATAGGGTCTTGTGCAAAAACCACGACTGCTGGTGCCTGCAGGGGTCTCCTGAAAATGCCAGAGGGTCTCCTTTCCCAATGAGGGTATGGATCTAGGCATATATCATCTCTGCTGTGCATCCTGTCC
>ML685786.1:7797775-7872174 GCA_007922175.1 Pelusios castaneus | reverse complement strand
GTATGGATCTAGGCATATATCATCTCTGCTGTGCATCCTGTCCCAAGAAGGACATGGAATTAGGTATATAGGTCCTCTGCTGTGCATCCTTTCCCAAGGAGAGTATGGATATTCCAGGCACATATGATTTCTGCTGTGTCCCCTTTCCCAAGGAGGGTGCAGATCTAGATATATACGTCCTCTGCTATAACCCAAGGGTGTTCATAGTTACATGCTGTCTCCCACTGCTGTCCGTGGTCAGTGTTTCATCCTGTTACTGGCAGCCTGTTTGCATTGGTTTGGCTGTCTGACAGCAGGGTTTTTTAAGCTTGAGCAGCTGGCAGTGTTGGAGCTATTGCTACCTAATGGCTGTAAAATCTGTGGTGCGGCTTTTTGCTAAATATGGGGCAGAGCGGGGAGGAGTAATTTTGCTAAATGCTGTTGTCTTTGCACTAATGCTTTACGTGCAAATGCTGGTGTTTTGGTAGCTGAAGATTGTGCGTGTGTTTTATTTCTACAAGACCATGGTCTTCGATAGCTCTTGCTGGGGGTGGATGTGTGCTGGGACACACATACATGCTGGGATGGTGGGGCGGGTGGGCGGCAGACATGTTTTTCCTTTAAGGACAAAGCCATTGGTAGCTGGAGGGTGATCTTGTTTCATGAAAGCAGAGCAGTTCTTCCATAAGTGGCCCTGAAGCTGTCATTAGAGCTCGGCATGTTCCCTTCCAAAGCCTCTCTGGGGTTCTTATGTGAGGACAGACGGCCAGCCATGCTGCCAAGTAGCAACGCATTGCCACAAAATTCATATCCTTAAAGACAAGAGCAATGTATGGGAGATGGGTCCAGACTGAATGGGAGCTTTGCATCCTGAAGTTCCTAGCTGAGTCTCTCTTTCTAATGGGTATGGATGGCTCAGAGTGCCTGATCCAAACGCTCCCAAACTTTGGGCAGATTAGAGTAGAATCGGGATCCGGAGCCAAACTCAGCAACTTTGGCCCATCCCTGCCTTTTATAATCCTCTCCCTTTTCCGTTCAACGTGGCTACACTTTTCTGACTGCCTCCCCCCATTCAGGAAGTTCGGTCAATTTAGTGACAGCTTCACCAGAACAGTTCTTATTGTTGTCTCTCGGCCAACTCGTCCCATTAATGCTGAGAGCTACAGATCTTTACTTTATCTATCTCCTCCGCTTGCCAGGTGTGTGTCCGGGGATATAGGAATACATAATGAACAGATCATTCAATTAGGAATTTAACACATGATCATTTAAGAGGATTTCCAGTCAAACAGGATTTGAATAAACTGGTGTGTGAGTAGTGTATTCTCTTAACTGGTTTATTCCTTTATCCGTTTTTTTTAAGCACTTTAGCACATTCAGTTTTCCATTGTTGAACCTTTCCTCAATGTTCTTCCTCCCTCCCCAATTTATGCAAATCCTCACTAAGACCTTTAATGTGCTGCATGTGTCAAGAGCACTGACAGCTGCAATAAAGCATGATAATTCATGCACGCCCTCACTGAGTAAGTTTGGGGTATGAGGCCAGATCTTGGAAAGGGACAGCTTCCATTCAGCACTAGCTGTTTTCTTGGAGTTTCGCTGGTGGAACTCCTGGTTAAATCTCCCTGTCTTGGTGCTGTATTTCTTTTGATAGGAAGGGTCTGCTGAGAGTTCCTCTTCCCTGTGCACTGTAATCCTACTGATATATGAAGGAATTTCAATGGGGAACTGAGGCCAGACCTGTCTGAGTCTATTTTCTGGCCTGTCACTCAGCTATTGGAAGAGCTCAAGGAGAGCAGTTAGGCGCATTAATACGCACTCGCATTAAAATGTATGGGAGAGTTTTTTGTCCAAGAGCAAGCATGAGACAGAGGGGTGGACAGACAGAATATGTGTGGTGGCAGCACGAACAAAAAAAATCCTGCAGTGGCTTATTTGCAAAGCAGAAGGGGTTCTATCAAGATCGCAAAGGAGAAATCCAGAAGGTAAAATCCTACCTCCAGGAGCACTCCTTGGTGACAGAGCTGACTGACACATAAATTATGGGGACTGACTGCCCCACCCTGAAAGATGCCTGGCTACATTAATAAGGAAAACTGGAACTTCAGGGCAGGATAGGAACTGCTTTGCAAATTGTCAGAGAAGCAGAAGAGCAGATTTTCCCATTAATTGTGCTGACGGAGCTGGGGATTTTTAAGAAAGCAGCCTGGCTATGGCCAGGATACTTTGCATAATATTACCCAGCATCCTCTGCAGTTCCTCTTGTTTTGTTATGTTTGCAGCATTTTTTTTCAAAACATGCATCATTACTTCAGGTCATTCTTCCTTCCCACCCTGAACCCACACCTTCCCTACAGCCATTATAGCCAGGACCCTGTGCATTCTAAATTCCGCAGCTCCAGAATTCCCCCTGGAGGAGATAACTCCATGCTCTATGTCTCAGCTCTCACTTTAAAACTATTGTTTCCAGCCTCCTGGTTGCAAGGATAAACACAAAGCGTGTAATTGAGACAAGGATGTCTCTCTGAGGCTGCAGACAGCTTGAAACAATGGCTCTGAGAAGTGTGAACCGCCCCCTTGATCTCAATTGATTAATTCAGAGACCTAATGATGACAATCTGGCAAATACTGAAAATTAAAACTGTGGGGACAGCATCAAATGAATTGAATGTAATAACAAAATTAATACCATGGGGAACAATGCGCTGGCTGTATTGTACATTTTGGTATTTAACTCAATAAAATGCTCAATTTAATAAAAGATCTTGAAGCTTCTACAGAATCCAAGAATCCTGCAGGAGAATTTTGATTTCCCTCATCCCTGAGTATGTGAGGCCCTGGATTATAATGCTCAGTAACATTACATGTTAGCAGGTCAGTATTAAAGAGGCAAGAGGAAAATAATTGTACTCTCCTGCGGTGCTGGGTAATGTTTCTTGCTTACATACCCACTTTCTGTTTCTGGGCCACTCAGTTCTCTCTAGGGTCAGGAATCAGGACTTAACATTTATTATCTGAGCCCCTCTTGTAGGATCCAGGCCTCTGCTCTCACTTCTCTAGGTTCTGCTGTGGTTTGGCTATCTCCTCCCATGTGTTTGATACTCGTCCACTTCTGCTGTTACCCAAGAATTGGATCTCAGCTGAATTTACCGAATTTGCCTGAAAAGCCCCATCAAAGGGCACAGTATTGTTATATATCTCCAAGAACTTCACTGTTTTGTTTCAAAGCAGTCTTTCTTCCTGACCCCAACTCTTTAAATAGCCTAGATCAGCAGGAACGAGCCCAAGTGCGGAGCCCATCAAGACACCGTCTCTGATTAGCAGATTTCTTCCACCTTTCCCGCTGCTGATTGTCCTTTTATTTTTAATTATGCAAAGCTGTAATCAAGGTTCTGAATTAGCTGCTCATTGTGTATTAATTAGTGATGGATGCCAATCAGTTTAAGCAATACAATAAAGGCTCGGGATGTCTTCTATTCATTTATCAGCATATTCCTTGGATTGCATGCGTGTGTGTGTGCCTGTGCTGATGGGTGTGAGACACACACGAGTTCTCTGAGCAGTATCAGCCAGATGAGAAATTTTATTTTTTATTGTTGTTTAGTAGTTGAAACACAGATTTAGAAGCCATTGCATCTGGGTAATAGGCCTGGGTCTCCTACTGTCTTGGTCTTTAACCTCTCCACACCTTTGTTTCCATATCTGTAGACAGTGGTTAAAGTATAATTTGACGGGGCCCGGAACCCTCCTAATCTCCAGGCCCCCTTCCCGTATTGTGTGCGCCCCCTTCATGCATGCGTGGGCCCCAGCCCAGATAGGCATTTGCAACCACGTCTCAGTACCATATGCATCAGTTATCACTCCATAAAAATATTTATAATTTGATATGGCGTTTATGTCTATAGCAATTATTGTCACAAACTAGCAAACACTGCACAACACAATAAGTATTGTGATTAACAACGGTGGGCGTAGGACCTGCCAGCAGCCAGGGCAGGGCGGAACATGTGTTCCACTGGATTTTTCTACTTTTAGGGGCCCCGGAACTCTGGCTCCTCAAATTTGTGGGCCCCAGAACTGTGTTCCGGTGCATTCCCCCTTACTTTAACCTCTGTCTGTAGAATGGGGATAATCCCATTTCTCTGTGAGGCTCCTCCCTGGCAGAATCTTAGTGAAGCACTTTGAGATTCACAAGTGGGCAGCTCTAGAGACGGGCATGGAGGTGTTGTTTTCTACATTGTTTTTGATGCTCTAATCTAGTTTTATTACTTAAGGCTATTTTAATTGGGGCGTGTCTACACTACAATGCTAAATCGACTTAATTTAAATCGACATCCAGCAGCCACAGTGATTACGTCAATAGGGCTTGTCCACACCATGCTTATTGTATCGAGGTGCATCCTCCATAGCAACGCTTGCATCGATGCACAGAAAAATGCACCGTGGGTAGCTATCCCACAGTGCAACTTGCCGCAGGAGGTTTTGGCAGGGGCTTGCAAAACCTCATGGGACCAAGACATTATTGTGGGAGAGAATGGGAACAAGGCTTTGGCTTCCCATCCCATGATGCAGTTTCCTCCCTCCTTTCCCTAATATCAACAGCAAACAATCCATACCTTTCCGTCCCTTTATTTGAAAGTCTGGATTAGCCAAACGTAGGTCATAGCCTGAAAAGCGTGGACTCTTGTTGTGAGCATTACAAACACCTTGCACCATATCCTGCGGTATTTCCAGAGCTGAGACGGGACCTGCTGCATGGAACCTGATGATGTCAGTGAAGGCAACTTTCCAGGAATTTTGTACAGTTTTCACCAGCCCTGACGTGCAGCACAAGAAAAAAAGACCTGCTCTGACTGGAGAAGCAAATGGTGCAGGTTCATTAATCTGCTAAGAAGGAGAGTGACTCTGGGCAACATGCAGGACATTTTGCCACGATGGGGTTCCCCAACTGCAGTGGGGTGATAAATGGCACTCATGTCCCTGTCTTGACACCAGACCACCTTGCCAAAGAGGGCATAATCCAAAAGGGATACTTCTCAATAGTGTTGCAAGCATTGGTGGATCACAGAAGGCATTTCACAAATATCAACATGGGATGGTCAAGAAAGGTGCACGATGCAAACATTTTTAGGAAAACAGGTCTGTTCAGAAATCTGCAATCAGGGACTTTGTTTCCAGATTGCAAATTAACCACTGATGATGTTGAAATGCCAATAGTGATCCTGGGAGACCCAGCCTACCTCTTGCTTCCATGGCTCATGAAACCATCACCCTGGACAGCAGTAAGGAGTGGTTCAATCATAGGTTGAGCAAGGGCAGAATATTGGTGGAATGTGCCTTTGGGTATTTAAAGGGTCAGTGGCACAGGTTGTTTACTACGTTAGACCTCAATGAAAGCAATATCCTCATTGATATCACTGCATGCTTTGTGCTTCATAATATCTGTGAGACAAAGGGAGAGAAATTTCCACGGGGTGGGGAGCAGAGGCGGATAGATTATCGCTAATTTTGAGCAGCCAGATACAAGGGCATTAAGAAACCTCCTAGATGCCCCTTCACTTTGTTCTGATTGTGACCCGTCCGTGCCTAGGGTAGTGTACCTGAAAATACCAAGGTCAGGGCAGGCTGCAAAAGGAGAGCAGATTCTCCCAGCACTGGTGGGTAATGCTGAAATTAGATTCCCCAATGGTCACTAACAGTGCACCTGAGTTCCCATACTGAAGCTGCACTTCCCCCTTTATTGCATTTCAGTCTCTGGCTCCCAATCAGCAACTGGGTCCAGTAAGAGATAAGTTATTTAAACTTTATTCCCTTTACCAAGGCGTTCTCCTGATCCCCAAAGGGTCAGCCATATTGCCAGATCAATATACGTCTGGATCTTACCCAAAATCTGACGCTGCCAGCCAGTCTTTTAGTATCTAAAATGAAAGGTTTATTGTAGAAGGAAAGAGATGTTAAATAGTCCAAGTAATCAGATGCATACAAATGACTTTAACACCCACATATATCAGCTTCTCAGCAGAATTGTGGCATTTGCTGGCTTGTCCAGTTCCTCTGGTGTACATCCAGTACCTGGATGGGTCTCAGCTCTTTGTTTCAAAGCTTCAGCTGTAGATGAGTTGATCCAGAGGTAAGAAGCAGGAATGAAGACAAGATGGAGACGGAGCAGCTGCATTTTATAGTCTCTGGCCTCCCCCGTGGCTTGTGTCAAACCCAAACTCACAGCACATAGGCAGGAAAAAGCACTTGCAGTCCCCCCACTACAGCCATACCCCTACATGCCCTGATGACTAATGGGCACAGCCCTGGTTTCTCTCCTGAACTCATTGGATAGGTGTTGGCCAAAGCTGCAGAGGTATTCGTTTGTTACTGGGGCCTATTATTTATGACTTGTATTGTGGCAGCCCCTTGGGGCCAGGGTGCCATTGTGCTAAGGTTCTGTACAGACACACAGCATCAAGTACTCTGCCCCAAAGAGCTTACAGTCCAAGCATGACACTATAGACAGTCAACATGTTCCATGAGGAGCCCTGCTTGATTCTCAGATCCCAGAGAGAATTTGCTCACAAGTGAGTTCCTGTGGGTCACCGTAAGGGCTGTTCTATGAAAATCTCGGCACACGTGGAACTCCATGGTGTCATTCTTACACTCCTGTGGAGTGCGGCTACCAACTGCCTAAGTGAGAAAGCAATGGGAACAGGCCAGCTCACTGGAAAGTTCCTGTGTATACAGGTCCTACCCATGCCTGGAATTTGCACCATCAGCTGATGCATTGTCAGGTCAGTGGATGATATGGATCTCCACTGGGACATCAGCTTTAGATGAAGTCAGCCGTGCTGTATTTGCCTTTCAAGGCTCCAGAAAGAGCAGCGATTCAATGCTCCTCAAACAACGATTGGGGTGTTCAGCATAAAAATTCAGCTCTGAAACGTGTTCTGTGTTCTGAAGAAACAAAATAGCAGCCCCACAGCATATTCTCTCTGTTAGTCTGACACCTCTGCAGATGGAAAAGCAGGGGAGAAGAAAGGATGTTTATCTGTCCAGTGCAGTGATTCCTAGCTTGTATGACCCTCTTCCACTCCTGGGTGACCTATTACTCATTGGTGCTGGTGGTCTTGCATACACACTATGTCCAGAGCACCATGGAATCTGTTGGAATAAAAGGCGCTACGCACACAGGTGTAAAATGTATTACTGTGAAGCTTTATCTAGGAATCCACCGAGTTTTTCAGTGTCACCAAGAGTAACAAGCTGGCTAGGCACAAGAATCAGTAGGTACTTAACAGCATGGTGACTCCTGTTTGGAGCTTACTCCATGAGATGGGGTGTCAGGTGGTAGGACCCTGCACACAGATGCAGGGCTATTCTGCTGATTCACTTGGCAGACAGACCAGGCACGTCAGATTTGTTTCAATTCAGGAGCATAGAATGGTACTGAGTTAATGCAGAGGGAAGCAGGGGCTGAAATAACCATTGAGAAATGCTAGGGACAACCAAGCCAAGGTTTTGGGTGGATGTTAATTAAGGCAACAATGAGGAAGAAAGGGTTACGTTGGGTTTTATTGGGTGTGTGAGGACTGTGTTGTGAGCAGAGCAGCTGACATTATGTTAGCAGCATCACATAAACTGGCAAGCTTTCAGGTAACATCTAGTGGTGGGACAAAGAGGCTCTTTCTTGTCTTTCACCTGTTCTTTGATAAGGGGAGAAAGATATCCCTTCTCTGCCCCCCCCGCCCCCCCCCCCAAGGCTTGTCCTGCAACTTGGCAATACCTCTCACAGCTAGTTAGCAAAAGCTAAGGTCCTTCCCCAATCCATACAGTCATTAGAGATGTCCTGTTGCATTTGACTGTAAACTTCCCCATCACTGGAATGTGCCCATGATGCAGGGTACCCAGAGTCTCAGGCTAATGAATACTCCATAGCATTTGTCAATATCTGGCAAGGGGCCTCAGGAGGTATCTAGTCCAACCCCCTACGCAAAGCCCTGGGGACGGCCCTGGGGAAAACACACAGTTAATGCTACACGCTTTTACGGTTCCTGGTTTGAACTGGTTTTTTGTTCCCCTCTGAACTGGATTCTAACAAACACCCATGCAGAGGAGGTGAACTGCATTTAACAAATTCTCTGGGTACTTTGTGTTCCTTGCTGGCATCAGTAATCCCTGCATAACTGTGTGCGGCTGTGTTCAAGCCTCTGCATTCTTGTTTAATCTCAGATTTCGTTCTGCAAAACTGGCTTTGTTGAAAAGCCACTGGTGTTTTCTTGTGGTGTGTACTGCTTACTCTCCTGAGCTGCCCTGGAGGAACATACTCCTAGGAAAGCATTTGAAGACAGAGAATGCTATTTAAAGGAACAGTCTGAAAGAGGATTGCACGCTGAGTTCCATTGCAACACAGTGTTCCGGTTCCAGTAGAGAATTGATGTGGAAGATAGGTACTCATAAGACTATATATAACCAGTGTGTGTGCGCATGTGTGTGTAACACACATGCTGCTTATTCTCAGGCTCAGCCATTCTGTCCACTTCCTTGCAGTCTCCTCTCAGAAATGACAGCTCTCCTGCCTCACTCAATGAGACTTCAAGATCATCATCTGCAGGGTGATGGGTGAAATCATTCCGGGGAGACTCCATGTGGAATTGTGAAATATGCATATGCAAAAAGACCAGTTTCACACAGTTGTAATAACTGCACATGCATCTCCATCACGTGAAAGCATGCCTGTCCTTTTGAAAAGCCACTGGAGCAATGGGCTATTCATGAGCCTACAAAGGGTTGGTGCAACTAAAATAGGTTCTCCAGAGTGCCCAGAAAATGAAAGATGATGTGTGTGGAATTTGGGTCTAAAGATTACCTGGGGTAATCCCCTCTTTTAATCATTTTACACAAAGAATCCCAACCCAAAGATGTATAAAAATGTGAGCTTTCCATATTCAACATATGCATAAAAGCAAAATGTCTTCATTGTGAGTTCTTCCAGGCATGTGAATGCCTAGGCAGGTCATTCAAGTTATAATTGGCTCTAATTAGCACTCCCACCAGCAGGAACATTCTTTACCTTCAGCCAAAAGGCACTCCAAAGGTGAGAAGTTTTTTCTCTGCCTCTCAAATCATTAAGGAAATCAGCTCTGCTATGATCCTTATAAATGACTGATCAGGCTAAATGAGAACAAAACACGTCAGCATAAATGGAGGGTGGCTTTGTACAGTAGGATTTGATACCTGCTGCTGAAAACCCTTCCATTATTAATCAGTAAAAGCAAACTCAGCCAGAAAGAGGAGAAAAAAGTAATCCATGAAACATAATGAACCAGGTTCTTCTCTCAGGTCCAATCCCAATCCAATAGCCTTTTCAGCCAAATAAATCAAAGGACCAGAATAGGGGCATAGCGACAGGTGGGCCTGAGTGAGCAGGGGCCCACCCACTTGGAGATGAGGCCTGCCCACTGCAGTGCCCAGCGGTGGCGCAAACTTTGCTGCTGCAACTGTGGGGAGGCGAAGTTTCGCCACTGCCGGGCAGTGGGCAGGCCTCAGTGTGACGCTTCTTCTCCCTCCTCCTCCTCACAGAGCTTCACTTGCTAAGTAACAGGTAATAAGTTAGCTACCTTGCAACTGGAGCATCTCAGGCAACTTCTAGACACATGACTGGAAGCTGCCCATGGCTGACCCACCCTTCACACTCAGGGGCCCGGAGAGAAAACGGGGGCTGGCTTCGCCCTGGACCAGAATGATCCTCTTCCTATTTACTGGAGATTTACCAGGCTTCTGCCAGACCCAGGCAAGATGGAGCTTCATACAACTAGAAAGGACCCGAATCAAAGAGACCTAGTAGAAATTCAGAGCTAAGCAAATTCACCACTAATGTGTTACGAGTAAATGCTCCACTCAGAATGCCGCTGAAGGGCAGAACAGGATGGCCAGGGGTGACTGGCACAGGAAGAGCTTTTGGGAATGGAAGCACCAGCACTGAAATATTTTGAGTAACAAAGGCTGCGTCTACACTGGTTAATTAAGTCGACTTAAGCCTGCTTAAGTCGACTTAATTTACCCTGCATCTACACTGCAGTTTCTTTAAGTCGACTTAAGCAGCTTGCTTAAATCAACAAGGAAACTAAAGTCGACTTAATTAAAATTAAGTCGACTTTCTAACATCACCTTCCTAATCGATCTAAGGCTTAAGTCGACTCTCTAGAGACTCTCTAGTAGACTTTGTCGACTTAGGGCATGGGTCCCTTCTCGCCGGCAGCTGGAGCGCGGAGCTCTGGCTCTTCCTCCTGGCCCGGACCACTCGGGTCCGGGGAAGTTGTCCCAGTGGTCCAGGCTAGGAGGATTCCCTTCTGCCCGGGACGTGGGAAGTCCTGAGCAGAAGAGAGCCAAGTGGTCTGTGGCAGAAGGGAGCTCCTCGCTCCCTTCTCCCCCGGACCGCTCAGGGGCTTTCTGGGGGCTGGCTCTCCCTGGAGCAAACAAGTCGACTTAGAGAGTCCAGTGTGGACTCTCTAAGTCGATTTACTAAGGGCCCCTTTAAGTCGACTTAAGAATCCAGTGTGGACTCTCTAAGTCGACCTTAATTCCCTAGTGTAGACATAGCCAAAGTGCCTACAGTCTCAGCTGATGCAAGCAGGAGAGAGCAGAAAGCAGTCATTTTTCTGTTAACTCTCCCCGTTGAACATCAGGGACTTGCGACATAGCGACTGAAATACAAATACAGCAAATTCCCTCACTAGACTCACAAGAGAACACAACCCCTTGTGCTGTTTGGGCATGGATGAAAGGCAGAAGCCCTCTGTGCTCAGTTCTTTATGCATCTCATTGACCTTGAGGTTCTTGTCTAACGGGAATGAATCTTTAGCATCTAGATACTACGGAGCTGGACACATCAGAAATGCCTACAATAGACAGCCTCTTCAGGGCTCAGCTTCTAGCTGAAGATCTCAAAGGGCCTTTTAAAAAGTGTGCTTATAGCTTGGATTCAAACTCTTTTAAAGCTTCAGGGAGCATTTCCTACATGTCCTCTCAGGATCATAGTAGAGCTGGAAAAGACCTGTTAGCTCAAGGACATTCCCCAGCAAGGGAAGGAAACAGTTTCTCAATAGGGCACTTATCCAATATTGCCCTGACTTCCCCCGTGGCTCTCCCTGTGGTCCCCTGGTTTTCCTGGCTTTCTGTACAATATCCTCAGAACTGTTACTCTGTATCAGGTTGTTGTTTTATTGACAGGAGACTACGGGGTGCCTTGGTGATGTACATTTCCAAAGGAATACATGGCCACCCAGCGTCATAGAATCACAGAAGATTAGGATTGGAAGGGACCCCAGGAGGTATCTAGTCCAACCCCTGCTCAAAGCAGAACCAACTGCAACTAAATTATTGGGGCCTTAAAGTCAAGTTGGGCCTTAAAAATCTCTCAGGATAGAGATTCCATCACCTCCCTAGGTAACCCATTCCAGGGCTTCACCACCATTCTAGTAAAAAAGTTTTTCATAATATCTAACCTACACCTCCCTACTTCAACTTGAGATCATTGCTCCTAGTTCTGTCATCTGCTACCACTGAGAACAGCCTAGCTCCCTCCATCCTCTTTGGAACTCCCCTTCAGTAGCTGAAGGATGCTACCAAATCCCCTCTCACCCTTCTCTTCCACAGACTAAATAAGCCCCATTCCTTCAGCCTCTCCTCATAAATCGTGTGACCCAGCCCCTAATCATTTTCATTGTCCTCCTCTGGACTCTCTCCAATTTTTCCACATCCTTTCTGTAGGGGGGAACCCAAAACTGGACACAGTATTCCAGATGCGGCCTCACCAGTGCTGAATAGAGGGGGGTGATCGCTTCCCTCGATCTGCTGGCAACACTCCTATTAATGCAGCCCAATATTCCGTTAGCCTTCTTGGCAACAGGGGTGCACTGTTAACTCATACCCAGCTTCTTACTCACTGTAAACCCCAGGTCCTTTTCTGCAGAACTGCTGACTAGCTAGTCAGTCCCCAGCCTGTAGCAGGATCCAGCCACTCAAGTTATTTTACTTTCCAGTATGGGGGAAAGGAGGAGTAGTCTGAAATAAATTAGAGGGCTCCTGCCCCTCCCCCCCATTAGTTTTTCATTTGGTAGGTTTCTCCTTTATTTTTAAACTGGGTCAAGCAGCAACTGAAAGAGCATTCTCACAAACCAAGACTGAAATATAGTCAAATCTGAATTATTCAGGCCTGATTAAAAAATTTAACAACCTGCCAGAACTCACAGATTAAACTAGATCATAACGCCCCCCAACTGAGCTGTCCTTTCTTGCACAGCCCCTCTCCTCTGAAGAAGGTAGGTTAGCCATGCTCAGCCTCCAACATAGACCCATGAGTGAAGTCTTCCCCAGAGCATCCATCCTCCCAGCTCCTGTTCTGGGGATTGGGAGATCTAATTCAGGATTTGCTTTGTACATCTCTTTCAGGATGATGGAGACAGTAATCTGGCTCCAAAGCAGTAAATCTGGAATGGGACATCAAAGGCACTGGGTAAGGCAGTAGATGCCATGCAAGAGGAAAGCACAGAGGGCATTGGAAACCCACGTGGAAGGAATTCATCCTGAGTTCTATCCAAGCTATACAGATTGCAGCAGGGCCAGATACTCAGCTCATGTAAACGGGCACGTCTTCAGTGGAGTAAATGCAACAGCACTGACTTGCATTGGCTGAGAACCTAAATTTTTCATCCCTAAATGTGTTTCTGTCCTTTCTGTACAAGTTCTCATGGCTTTTGGGAGGAACACATTTATAAATGGAAAAATTAAAGCTGACTTGGCCATTTCATGGTTTCAAGCTATCTGTTTCAACGTGTGTAGATTGCAAATACTTCTGGCTGCAACTGTTAGCTGTTGTACTTTTATGTCGCCATTATTTTACTCAAGATCCGGCGTGCAAGCACTGTTCTGTGTGAGGGTTCTAGTAAGTTGCTACGCCAACTTTCCCTACCATAGAAGAGCTACTAGAGCTGAAACAAGTTCTCTCTTTCTTGGCACCACTCCTAGTGTGAGGCCTTTAGCACATTGCTCAGTAATAGCTTGTGCTTTATTGAAATCTTTGTTAAAATTATAAGCTATAACTTTAAATTCTCTGGGATTTTCCTAGTGTTGCCTGCAGGCTAGGGTGCTGTATGGAAGCATGCAAGCTGGGCCTTTCAGCAGTGAGTCTTCAAAGAGTCAGCCTAGAACAAGGTGGGGTGAGTTGTACCTTTCTGCCTTCGGGAGCAGCCTGCTTTGTCTCGCCCTGGTTCCAGTTCTTATGCATTTAGGTTCTGGATTCTAAGAAATAAAGTAGTGTTAGGCTGTGATCTTCCAGAAAGTT
The DNA here is from genome assembly GCA_007922175.1 of Pelusios castaneus. Classification (NCBI taxonomy): domain Eukaryota; kingdom Metazoa; phylum Chordata; order Testudines; family Pelomedusidae; genus Pelusios; species Pelusios castaneus. The sequence goes on along the minus strand of ML685786.1, from coordinate 7,858,865 downwards.
TATCCAACTTCTCTGCTTGTATGCCATGAGCATCAGATAGCTAAATTTCTCCTTCTGTGTCAGAGCAGAGCTGTCAGCTTCATTAGGTACTGTTAGAAGCCCTTATGTACAGCCCAGTGCATCTGAGCCAGGCATGCCATGCTTTCTCAGTGAGTGCTCTGGGAGCTGACTCACAGGACCCCCATCAATATTTACAACCCTCTGAAATCTGAAACAGAGGCTCAGTTCTTAATGGAATGTGCTTTCAGCCAGCACAATTTATTTAAAAGCAGAAAGAGAGATCCTGCCAATGAAAAAAATTATAAAAATAAAAAAACAGCCCCTGCTGGCTTGGCTCCTTTCCATGAAGGCAGGTGCCTTCGGCTCTGGGGCTGGGGAGAATGTGCAGCTGATTGGATGTGTAGGAAGGACTTAGGAGCGTGTGGAGCTGACTGGACATGTAGGAAGGGACCTGTGCTTCAGGCTGGTCTATGGCACAATGCACAGGACCTCGGCCCTGATACAGAGACGATAAAGTGAGAAGCAAACTTTATAGCCATGTCCATGGTGGACTTCTTCAGGAGGTCTCCTGACGCTACCCCAGCTCAGATGCAGCTCCACGGGTGGGCGCCTGTGTTTTTGTTGAAAATCCATGACCTGCTTGATGGTCTACCTCATTCAACTTAAGCACTGGTCTTTCATGTTTCTCTCGTTGCACTCTCCTGAGGCCCTAGGCTAGTCACCTATTTGTTCAGCTAGCCCAGTTTTACCTCCAGGGTAAGTACAGCCTTCATGTTCACCACAGGTCTGAAGACTAAGCCTAGATTCCCTGGCAACATAAAGTTGGATTGGCCTCCCCGCCCACACCTGGCCACTGGTGCCTCAGGAGGACTGGTTCCTAGCACAGACCAGGAAGATATCCCCCTCCCCAATCCTTGCCTTGGAATGTCACTAGGGAGCAAAGCTTTACATTTCTTTGGGAACCAACTCAGCACCTCCCCACCCACCACTGGAGGGGAGTTTGGCACTGCCGTGCACGGCTGCATTCTCCCCTTTTGGCGGGCTGAGGTCCTGTCCCAGGCCCACTGGCGATGCTGGCCAATGGCTATGGCAGGGTGAGGCCTTCTCCATGCACAGGCTGTGTTCCCATCATGCAGAATGCACTGGGATTCAGCTGCACTTTGGGAATGCCTGCAGGACAGATCGTGCCTGATGGATGATGCCATTTATATGAGAAGCAAGTCAATGCTGAGTGGCACAGAAATCCCAGGAGTGAAAGACATGAATTGAAGTGCTCTTGAGTTAGGAACCTGTGTCCTTGTTCAGATTCTCCTGCCAGGGAGCCAGAGGAGCGTATGGCAGGGAGGAGAGAGTGGGAAACTATCCATGCAGGCCAGCACAGCTGCAGGCTGGTAGGGAATGGGCAAACAGGGCATTTGTTGCTGCAGGCTGGCAAAGAAGCTGTCCCTGAATAATCTGCCCATCCAGCCTCCTCTCCCCAGCCTGCCCGTCCGTCTCTCGGGAGAACTGGCTGGAAGATTTTGCTGATAATGAAGTTCCAACAACCCGCCACTAAATTGCAAATCATATTTTCACGATTTTCCCTCCCCTCCTCTCCCAGCTGGAAGGAGGCCTGGGCTGTGCAATGTGCTTTGCCATCTCACCTCCAGGGTAGGGTGGGAGTGAGGGACAGAGAGAGGAGAAGCTCCCATGGCAGCTGTCACATGGCCAGAAATTCCATCCTAGGGCTGTCAATCAGGCATCTTTCATCTCCATTGAAACCCACCCCTTTTCTTCCAAAGTGGTGGTCACTTCATTGCAGTAGAACCTGCTCCAATGAGGATTAGGGCCTCCTTGCTCTGGGCACTGTACAAACGCATTAGCCGCGATCGCTACTATGAAGAGCTTACAGTCAAGACATGAATGGAGCAGATGATGGGAGAGCGAGGGGAAGACGGAGTAGGTCTAGATCAGTAAAGCAATCGGAGGGTATCTGACATGGATTACCTAACCCTGACCTAATCAATACCTCTTCTCCTAATCCAGGTGAACTCCTAGGGTTTAAACCAAAGCCAGTTGCGTCAGTGAGACTCTTACCACTGTATTCAAAGGATGTCTGCAATTCGAGTGAAGGTGAACATAGTGGAGGTAGGTGTAGCTGTCTTCACTTGGATTTAGCTGGCATGGATAACAATCACAGAGAAGCCATGTGGGAAGGTCTACCCATCCAAGTATACACCCACCAGGGATTCTGGACAGGTACTCAGGCAGCTGGCCCGTAGTGCCACATCTTTGCTACTCTTGTTACCCTTTTAGCTAGATAAAAATGAGGCCGGGTATGTCTGTCTGTGCTACAATCTCTCCGTCGCTTTTGGGTCAGGTCTTTAAATAGACAAACAGTGGGTGCAACCTGAATGTTCAAAACCATATTGACTTGCTAAATCATCATTGACTTGTCATATGAACCATGTCCTGCCTGTTAGTTTCTCCAAAATCTCTGCCTGTTTCCAGTTTATTTTAATCTTTCTGTTTTTTAATGTTTCAAGTTTTCTGCCTTTTTTCTGATTCCTTTTAAATCTCTGCCTGTTTCTAGCTTAGTTTTTAAGACACCTGCGTTTACCTATAATTTCTGTTTAAACTGTGACATGCTGCACCCCACCTACACCCTTGTAATAGGATGTACCTTTCCAGTTCACCCTTTCAGAATAGCTGTGTATGGTCTAACGCAAAGGATCTCATGGAAGGTGTTTTCGGAACGCTCACGGCACGCTCTACAACATTATTAACAAGGAGTCCTGCAGCACTTTTAAAGACTAACGAATTTATTTATCGCATGCGCTTCTTCAAGCGTCTGACAAAGTGGGATTTTCTTTCACGAAAGCTCATGCGATAAATGAATGTGTTAGTCTTTCAAAGTGCCCCAGGACTCTTTGTTTGTTTTGCGGAACTAGACTAACACAGCTACCCCTTTGGAACTTGTCTATAACATTAGCGTTATGGTAGCATGTTTCCTGCAACATCATACATGTGTATAGCTAGGAAACCCTGCCTGGTCATGTTCCCAAATGTTTCTCGCATGGCTCAAGGAGAGGCAGACATGCAAAGCTGTGTTCACACACCCAGGAGAGGCATGCATACAAGAACAACACAGCTTAAGCATTTTGGCTCAAGAAGGAAAGATCCCAACATGCAGAATCACTTGACTGCAGGGCTGAGGGGGTTTGAAAAGAAAAAGAGGCACTTTGAACTACATAGGGTTCTTCCCATGGAATCCATCTTTCAAGCAACATCAAGGAGTGAAAACCTGCTCACAGGAGGGAAGGCAGATTCTGGCTAAAAGTCACCAACAGCCAAGCCTCTGAGTAAGCTGAACATAGACTGAAACAGTGGCTTTTTCTGTGGTTATCTCTTTGACTGGTTACCAACAGTCAAGCCTCTGAGTAAGCTGAACATAGACTGAAACAGTGGCTTTTTCTTCCATTTGATTGTGGTTATCTCTTTGACTGAATTATTTGATTGTATATTGGTTTGACTTATATTCACTTAAATTCATTTTCTAATCAATACACTTATTACTTTTATCTGAACCAGTGCAGATCTTGGAATGAGGGGGTGTGTAAGGCCTGGCTGAGAGCAAAAGCTGATGTGTATCAATTTCTTTCTTAAATTGATGGACAAGTGGAAATGAGCTTGCAACGCCCAGGGGGCACACTGAACCTTGCAAGACAGAAGTTCCCAGGATGGCATCTAGGACTAGGGGGTATTTGATGGAGACCATCCCCTGAGTGGCTAGTGAGAGCGCCCATCCACTGGGTGAAGGTCCGAGTATATGCACGAGGCTGGGTGTGTGCTGATCTGGGTGTGGGGGTTCACACAGCAAGGTGGGGTTATTCAGGGCCCTGGAGTGGAGAATTGGAGTGGTACAGCTGCATGCTAGTTCAAATTGCAGGAGGGGAATATCGCATAAACCTCCTACTATTTCTATATTCTCTTTTTTACACTATCAATTCCTATATTTTTTAAAAAACACCATCTATTTGTAGGCACGTCTAGAAGTTGTTCATGAAATACATAAACTGGCAACATTGCCAATCCCATGTATTCAAAAATCATGAACCAGGGCCTCAAAAAATCATGAGTTTGGTTTAAAAAGCATGAAATTTTTAAAAAACAAAATAGATGTTAGATTCTTGCTCTTTGCTTTCAGGAGTCTGAATCTTTACAAAAAAACAAACAAGGAGTCCCGGGGCATTTTTAAACACTAACAAATTTATTTATCGTATGAGCTTTCATGGGAGAAAATCCCACTTCATCAGACGCTTTGAAGACGGGGAACCTACGGAATGGGAGGAAATTAAATGCAGGGAAATGTATGACACAGGATCAGGTCAGGCTGTACCAGCAAATCACAATAGGTGTTGGGATTCAAACATACATTTCCCTGCTTTTAATTTCCTCCCATTCTGTAGGTTCCCCATCTTCAAGCATCTGACAAAGTGGGATTTTCTCCCACCAAAGCTCATGCAATAAATAAACGTGTTAGTCTTTAAAAGTGCCCCAGGGCTCCTTGTTTGTTTTGCTGACCTGGACTAACCCGGCTCCCCCTTTGGAACATGTCAGCATGCAAGGCACTGAATCCTTACAATGCACTTGGGTGACATTTTCACGCTTTTCCCTGCAACCATGACAGTTAGACGCTTAAAAAAACCACCAACAGATGCTGAGATTATAACATAATCATATGAATCAAGGAGCTGGAGCTTGGAGAAAATATCACATATAAAAGTCATAATAAAATAGTGAGCTGCCTAAATCCACGGATGTAGTTCCCTTTACATTTCCTAAGGGCATTGCCATCTGTCCGAGTCCCTATGTGTGATGTAGAACATAAATGGGGTTAGGGTTAGGGCTGGCGTTAGAGGGAGTCTTTGAATACTGGTGCCATAAAGCACTGAGGCAGGGTGCTGGTTGCCAGCCGCACCATCAGACCAAATCAGGGCTGGCTCCTGCCACAGGCGGACCAGGATTATCCCAGGGCATCCTGCCACTGAAGGACTTAGGTAATGCGTGTGGCTAGCTGTGTGGAGAGGACATTCTTCATCATTTTCCCCAAACCTCACAGCCGGCAGAGAGTAAACCATTTCCCTTTTGCCTGCTAAAACTCTTCTGTGTTGAGCCTGGAGAAGTCATTAGTAGAGGTCTCACCTGCCCCTGTCCGTGCCTCTCAGCATCTGGGAGCTAGGACCTTTCTCCGCAGAAATTCGGGGAATAAAGCGTCCACGTTCACGGTGAGTTCCTCCTCTCTTTCAAACAGTGACATGCCTCGGCAGGTTGTAGAATCTCCTACATTGGAGGTTTTTAAGAGCAGGTCAGACAAACACCTGTCAAGGCGTCCTTGGTCCTGCCCTGAGTGCAGGGAACTGGACTCAATGACCTGTCATGGGCCCTTCCAGTTTCTGTAATTCTGTGCCTTTCTTTATGGTGGCTTTGGCATTATCACAGCAGCCACCTGCTGCCTCTCTGAACTGTCTTTCTGGGCTTCTGCATGCGAGGCAGTTCCTTTGTCTCACACAGATTGATGTAAATGAGACTGATAGGTTTCCACTGACTAAGTTCAGGATAAATTAGGTTTCGTCTCCACAGGAGCCAGATGGCATGATGATGTCATTACAGAGAACGCTCCATTAGAGACTGGCTTATTTGTTTATTTACTGGTGAATCCAAAATACTTCTTACAACGCCCTCGGAGTAAAGCACATGTTACACTTGGGAAAATCAGGACAGGTTTTATGATTTTTAATGTAGGGCATACAGCTCCAACCCTGGGTCTATACTGTCCAAGCGCCACCATGTCTAATACTTTCAGAGATCAATGCTTTTTCTGCGACGGTACGCACCAGGACAGAGTACCTGCACCTTTTTCAAAGCTATGTTGACCAGGGGCGTCACTGGCCACAAAAAACTCTCAGGGCCTGGGCTCAGGGACACCCCCCAGCATTGGCCCCACACCCTGCAGTGCTGTCCTCATCCCCGGGGCCCTATCTGGCCCTCGGTTTACTGGTTGGAGACCAAGGCTGGATCTGGCTCCTGCCACCACCACTGGTGACCCCATGTCCTGGCCGGGGCTGGATCCGGTGGCCCCGGGTCCCCAGCTGGGGTTGGGGCCAGATTGGGCTGAGTACCGGCACCTTCCCCCCCCCCCCCCCCCCAAAAAAAAGCACTGACTAGCACCCTCTGTTACTACATTTGTTACAGATATAGCCTTCAGCACCAGAGCAATGTACAGGAACTGCAATGTGACTCAAGAACTTTACTTCCTCACATCGCCTGAGATTAGTGAAGGAAAACACCTCTTAAATCATACCATAGTCCTATGAGAGAAGATGTAACGCCAACCGAAATTGAACGAATAATGGATCGGTCTGCAAAAATCCTGAGATTGCCTTGAAAATCCTGAGGTGTGAAAAAAAAACCCCCCACACACATTGGGTTCTTTTTCTTTGCCTTCCAGTTTCAGAGGCTTTAGGTACTCAGGTCACGTTTTCAAGCTTTCTTCCAAACCACAAAGGCTAGAACCTTACATTTAAAAAAAAAAAATAAAAGAAAGCCAGCATTCTCCTTCACATTCCTGGCTCCATGATCTGGGGCTTTAAAAAAGCTCCTAAATATCACGAGACTCTCTATAAAATCACACGTGTGTATCCACTGACACAGTGGATCTTAGGGCACATCTGCACAGGTGCAACTGCAGCACGTGCTGACTTTCGCCAGCTCAAAGCACAGTAGCTGTGAAGCTACGGCAGTGAGGCCTAGCCGCTCAAGTTTGCACCCTAAGTCCTGGCAGGCTGGTACAGCCTCTGCTGCTGCCCTTTCATTGTTAAATCCTAGTTACTCTGCCCCCCAGCGTGGGGGGAGAGCATGTGCTACCACATCCTATCATTCATTTCCCATCCATACAGGAGCTAATTCTGTTTACTCCATGCCACTGGCTGTTGCCCGACTGCATTCATGCCAGAGAAATTCGAAAAATGCCATGCGACTAGTAAGATAAATGGCTGTTGCTGTTATTCACAGACTCAGGACCCGCTGAAGTGCTTGTTGGCTTATGTAGTTGGCTGGGTCCTAATTGACTTCATTTTTCACACTGGCAGATGGCATTTCTGCGAGACAGTACGTAGCTAATGGAGAAAAGCGAGCTACGTCCCAAACTTAATCCTCACCACATCAGGGAAAGGGGATGTTTTGCTGGACTGCCTTTGCTCAGAAGTTATTAAGCATTCATTTTTTCCACCTCCCGTATTCATGGATTTCTCCTCCAGCGCACAGCTCTTAGCGATATTGAAGTCCTGCCATGCTGGCCGGTGCATCAGCAATAATATTTTAAAACAGTGCAAATATATTTGCAGAAATGAGTCTGCCAGCTTTGGAAGTGTCCTGGGAGCTGAGCCTACCCATGAGACAAGCTTGTTTCACCTCCTTGCGGTGCAAAAAAAACGTGGCAACCGTAGTACCACATTGCCTTTAAGGACACACATGAGCCAGCTTTCTGGAAGCAGAATAACACCGACTTTGCCCTTATACACGGCCTTTCATCCCAGGATCACAGAGCACTTTGCAAAAACAGGTCAGTCGTCAGCCTCTGTTAAACAGGCAGGGAAACTGGGGCATAGAAGGGTGAAGGGAGCTGCCCAAGGTAATTCAGAAAACCCATCATGGAGCCAGTGACAGAATCCTGGTCCTCTGAGTTACAGTTGCTGCTTTGTGCTGTCCTAGGATGTACACTGCATGCCTGTGAGAGCTCCTTAACATGTTTCAAATGAAACTTTTTGTCACTGTTAAAAATGGCCTTTTATTTTTTTAAATGGTCTTTTTCAAGAAGAACTTTTGACTTTTTTCCAAAATGCTCCAGTTTTACAGAAATGTTCATGACATTTTTGTCAATAAAACCACTATTGAAATTGTTATTGAAATTGTGCGCTCACCACGCCCTGGTTTTCTAGTAAATGACAAATGTTCACAACCCTTTGGATAATGGTTTTGATTTAAAGGTTTTGCCACAATTTTCTTTTAACCTTGTGAAATAGAAACAAATTTTTGTCCTCTTAATTTTTCAACAGTTCTCCTGTCTGCAAATCTGGCTGGCTAGCACTATAGGCCCTGTATCTGGTCCACTATCAAATCTACTCTCACTCTTTTCTTCTGCAGACTAAACAAGCCTAGTTCCCTCAGTCTCTCCTCATAAGTCATGTGCTCCAGCCCCCTAATCATTTTTGTTGCCCTCCGCTGGACTCTCTTCAATTTGTCCACATCCTTTCTGCAGTGGGGGGCCCAAAACTGGACAGTGCCAAATAGGGGGGAATAAATGCTTCCCTTGATCTGCTGTCAATGCTCCTGCTAATGCAGCCCAATATGCCATGAGCCTTCTTGGCAATAAGGGCACACTGTTGACTCATATCCAGCTTCTCGTCCACTATAACCCCAGGTCTTTTTCTGCAGATCTGCTGCCTAGCCAGTCAGTCCCCAGTCTGTAGCAGTGCATGGGATTCTTCCATCCCAATTGCAGGATTCTGCACTTGTCCTTTCTGAACCTCAACAGATTTCTTTTGCCCCAATCATTCAGTTTGTCTAGGACACTGTGTATCCTATCCATACCCTCCAGTGTATCTACCACTCCCACCAGCTTAGTGTCATCTGCAAACTTGCTGAAGATGAAATGCTTTCCATCTTTCAGATCACTGATGATGTTGAACAAAACCAGCCCCAAGACCAGTCATTGGGGTACTCCACTGGGTACCAGCTGCTATCTAGCTATGAAGCCGTTAATCACTACCCATTGAGCCCAATGATCTAGCCAACTTTCTATCCACCTTATCATCCATTCCTCCAACCCATATTTCTTTTAATTGCTGATAAGAATACTCTGGGAGACTGTTATCAAAAGCTTTGCGAAAGTCAAGGTATATCACATCTGCCACTTTCCTCACATCCACAGCACCAGTCATCTCATCACTGAAGGCAATCAGGTTGGTGAGGCATGATTTGCCCTTGGTGAATCCATGCTAACTGTGCCTGATCACCTTCCTCTCCTCCAAGTGCCTCAAACTGGATTCCTTGAGGACCTGCTCCATGATTTTTCTGGGGACTGAGGTGATGCTAATCAGTCTGTAGTTCCCCAGATCTTCCTCCTTCCCTTTTTTGAAGATGGACACTACATTTGCCTTTTTCCAAACATCTGGGACCTCCCCCAATCACCATGAGTTTTCAAAATAATGGCCAATGGCTCTGCAATCACATCAGCCAACTGTTGCAGCACACTCAGACATATTGCATCCAGGACCATGGACAGCTTTCCTAAATAATCCTGAACCTGTTCTTTCAGCGCTGAGGGCTGCTCACCTCCTTCCTGTTCTGTGCTGCCCAGTGCAATAGTCTGGGAGCTGACCTTTTCTGTGAAGACAGAGGCAAAAAAGGCATTAAGTACATCTGCATTTTCCATTTCATTTGTCACTACTAGATTGCCTTCCCAATTCTCCCCCTCATCCAATCAGGCAGCAGAATGGTAATCAGATCTGATTTATTTTGACCAATCCTAATTTACCAAGGCAGTTTGACTAGTGAGTAATGAATCACGTCTGTGATCTACAGAACACTGTAAAAGTCACCAAATACTTTTGCTGAATGAAAATAAAATGGGAGGAAATTGCCACCTGCCCCTGGATGTCCCACAAAGGGAAAGCAGGGGTGGGGGGGTGCAAATTCCTAGGGTAAATTGTTTGCTTTGGATTATTCACTCAGTTCCGCTCTGAATGAAAAGGATGCTGAAGAACTGTGGCCTATTTTGTCTGTCTCATTTCCCCTGGCATCAGAGCCAGCGCTGTGTCCCATGGGACCTCTGAGCTGACTCGTGGAAGGCTGCACTTATTGACAAGCAGACCAAAGACAATTGTAATTCATAACAAGGCTCTTCAATGCTGCAGCCAATGGGAGGGGGGGAAACGAGACTGTTGTTATTCACCTCCTCTGTTTTCACCTGCTTTATCTGCCCTGACTCCAGGAAAGCCCCGTAATAAACAGAAAGTAAAGCAAATGTCAGTCCCTCTCTCTGTCCCCTGATGGCCACAGGCATCGTTTCTTTCTGGGAGTACAAACATGGGCTATTTAGCTTGACATTAATATAGTTCTGAGTCCCTATGAGTGAGGCGCTCGAAAGGGGTTCTCTGCAAACGATGGAGCAAAGTCAGGGTGTGAGTAAGTGGAAAATCCACAGCTGGAGAAGAATGGTTTGGTACCGGCCTACCGGTGATGACCACCATGCTCCTGAGGTCGGAGATCCGTCTTCTTTGCTTAGCCTGTGCCTTGCCCTAAGGGAGGGGTCTGCAACCTGCAGCTCCGGAGCCACATGCGGCTCTTTGGCTGCCTCCTTGTGGCTCCAGACTCTGAGTCCCCCCTCCACCACTGGAGGACCCTGTGGGTGGCCTGCTCCTGGCTCTGGGGTACCCCTGCCTCTGGGGGATCCTGTGGGCAGCCCATTCCAGGGTCCCCACCACTACCAGGGGACCCTGTGGAGGGCCCACTCCTGGCTTCCCTCTCCTCTCCCACCAGGGGACCCTGAGGCAGGCGCCCTGGCCTAGCTCCCAGTTCCCCCTCACCCCTTGCCGGGAGGATACATCCATTTTGGTTCTCAAAACACTTGGTTATTGAAGGAATTTCAAAAAATGGCTCTTCTTGTCTTTTGAGTTGCTGACCCCTGCCCTAAGGCAACACTTCAGAGGATTAATAGCCAAATCTGGTGTGGTACCTGCCCCCAACCGTTCCCGCTGAAACTGATGCTAATTAGTGGGGGGCAAAGAGAGCTTGGAGGGGTTAGAAGGACAGAGAGAGCTCTGGAAGGTGGGGTAAGAGGCACTTGGGAAGCTAGAGGCAAAAAGACTCTTCCTCTTTACTGTGGAAGAGAGGGTGTCCTCATTAGGAGTCGGAGAGATGGAGAGAGGTCTTCACTGTGGCTCTAGAATGTGTTATTTGCTACAATTGATGGAAACCAAGCACTCTGAAGCAGAGAAAGTGCGACTGCTTAGCTGAATATTGTTAAAAAGTCTTTTATTTCAGGCAGAGAGATGGGGGCCGTGGTCTGAGGATGAAGTGCCCCCAAAGCTGGCAGCCTGGCCGAACGGGTGCCAATGTGCAGGTACATAATTAAAGGAAGGGGGCAGTTAATGCCTCCTGCGAGTCTGTGACACCCAAGCCTGGTCAGCTACAAGCAGAAAAGTGCTCAGCAAGTAGGGCGAGAACAATGGGGTTAGCTCCATCAGTTCTAACTCTCAGGGTTGCTTCCCCTCTGAGGACTAGAGCACTTGGGAGCTAGAGCTTCTTAGTCAACAACCAACCCTTCCGACAATCACAGCACAGGAACAGGGCGAGGCATTGGGCTGGCGCTCTGTGCTCACAACTTTCCCACGCCAAGAAGGAGGCTTCTTCCGGCCATGCCTGGGGTCAGCCAGTGCATTGCCGTAGTGAGCAGCGTAAGAAAGACAATGGAGCATCTCCAAGTCCCCGTTAATGCAATCCAGTTGGAGAACTCCTCCCAGATTGATCTTAGTGGCAGATGTTGCAGGGTGGAGCGGACTTCTGCCTCTTTTTCAGGTCCAGCCATTAACCCCTTCCTGCCCTGGTCCAGTTTGAGCTTTGTTCCTTCCACCACGGGCCCTATGCCTCATTTCCTGGTGCTCCATCCCATTTTTGCATGCCTCCCACGGATTCCGGTCCAGCTCTCTGTATGCCTGGCTCCAGGTTCATTGAGCCCTTCCTGTATGCCCTCTTCCATAGGTGTAGTTTGACTTCTGATTTGGGGGGGGAACCTCCAGTCAAGCTAAGAGAGCTGCATGGAGAGGGGAGGGCAAATTTCATGCCTGCCTGAGGCCTGCTGTTTTGGGGGGGTAGTACACCCCTATCTCCCCAATAACTACATGCCCCAGTCCATTTTGTCTGCTCTCATAATAGACCAAGGAAGCTGCATGAAGGGAACCCACATGGTGGGAAGGTCACATCACAACCCACCCTGACAACGACTGTGCCTAGAGCTTGCCATTTACAGGGTGCTGGGACATGAATCCATCATGCAGATTCAAGACAGCTCACTAGCAATCGCCTTAGCCTGTCCCCGGATAAAAAGCCAGAAGAGAGGAGGCCCAGTCTGTGACTGTCCATGACACTCCACCGTGGGTAATTACATTCTCTCCAGTGCCGGAGAAACAAGGGACGTTTGACTATGAATTATGGATGTGTAGGTTTGACTCCTCTCTGGCTTGCACCCCGTCTTTGGAAACAATCATGCACTGCCTGGGACCAGGGATGCAGATGATCTAATTGTTTAGATTATAATTATAATGATTAGAATCTAATAAGTCTTTCATTTGTAACATCTCCGATTCTGCTCACCAAGTTACACCATGAGTTTCAATTGGGGGCTGGAACTCTTCTCCTTTCCTTGAGCTAATGCACATGGATTGTATGTGTTTTTCAACAGCTGCCGAGTTCCACCCCAAAAGTGGCAGCATTTCAGTGATGTCTAACATGATCCCTTGGTTTCTACAGCAGTTTGCTGGGTTTGGAATATGTCTGGGAGCAACTCCAGGTGCAATGGGAATTTAGTTATTTAGTTAAGAGTTTTTTGAAGTAGAATGGGCCCTGCCAGTTTTATTCAGGAGGAAAGTAGGGGAGAAGGTGGGCAAGGGAGTCATTTGCTATAGGAAAACAAACAGAGTCCTGTGGCACTTTGTTTTGCTGGCCTAGACTAACATGGCTACCCCCCTTTGGAAATTTTCTATGGGGGATCATAAGGAAACGCTGGTGGAGAAGAAGGTGGTTTTCCGCTCTCTTTCTTTGTTTTGTCCTGTCCGACCTGATCAAGGCTGAGCCCCACAGCGAGGTGCTGTATGGAGATGTAACAAACAGGACAGCCCCTGCTCTGCCGAATTGCCAGTCTAGGTGTGGGCAGCACCAAACAGAGCCATGGGCGGGGTGATCAGATAGCAAGCATGAAAAATAGGCACCTAGGTAAGAAAAAGCGCCAAATATATATCAGGCCTGTCCCTATAAAATCAGGACATCTGGTCACCCAACATGGGATGGGGTGGAAGGAGGAGGCTGCCATGAAGCAAGCAGCCGTCTCAGTTGCCCGGGCCGGGGCGGTTTGTGGGCGCTGTGTCCAGAGCGCTGGGGACGGGCTCAGGGGTTTGCAGGTCTATTGAAAGCTGAGTGGCCTTGGCCATCCCAGGCAGCCAGCCCCACCGCCCGGCACTGGGGGCCTGCCTGGAGCACCCACCCCGCAGGGCCCAGCTGGCCCCTCCTGCAGGGGTGGCCGGGCACCTTAGCCACCCAGGTTCACCTCCACCCCACAGCCGGGGGGCTGGCCCCACAGCTGGCTCTTCAGGTGGGCGGCTGTCTGTCTGTCTCTGTCCTGCAGGGGGAGGAGTAGAGGGAGGGAGGCGGGAGCTGGCCGCGCACACAAGCTCGCTGCGTCCCGTTGCCCCGCTGCGGCTCGCCCCAGGCGCGGGCGGGCGGAGGCGGAGGAGCGGGCGGCTCGGCTGGATGGAGCCGGCGGCTGGGCGAGGGGCGGCGGCCGGCAGGCGGGAGCGGCGCTGAAGGCGGCGGCCCGGCCGGGCGAGCGGTAAGGGGGCGCGGGGAGCACCTGTGGGTGGGTAGAGACCCCCGGCCGCGCAGGTGGCTCGGATCGGGGTCTCCGCCCTCGATGCACCCGGGCTCCGATGCACCCGGGCGGCGAAATGCCCCCAGGAGCCGCGGTCCGCAAGGGGGGGCGCGGCGCTGTTTGAGCGGTGCGGGGGACGGGGGGCTTTGAAAATCCCCTGCCCGCCTCCGCGCAGCGTGGGTATTTGCGCGGCGTCCCCCAGCAGGGGCCGCTGGAAGGCGGAGATCGGCCCAGCCGGGTGCCCTGCATCGCGCCCGCCCCCTGGCTCCCCTCCAGAGCAGAGCCAACTGCCCGCCCTGGCACCCTCCTGCAGCCACTGCTGGCCCTGGGAGCAGCCAGCTGGGCTCCCAGCTGGGGAAGGAGCTGGAGGGCATGAGTTGATTTGGGCGTCAGCAATCGTGGGGGAGCCCAGCCCTGGGTTTTAAAAATCCAGGCTGCATAAGAGAGTAAATCCTGCCAAAGAAGAGGGAGCTGGACCTCCTGGAGGAGAAGCCACCCTTCGCACCCGGCCAGACCAGCATTTACTCTGCTTTTGCTACTGGAAATATTTTAAAAAGCAGAAAAATCTTCCCGATGAGAATTGATTCACTCTCCCCTTTCTCTCAGTTTTGAGCCACAAAGTATGGATGCCTCGAGTCCAAGAGGTTGTGGGCCCAATTCTCCTCTTAGCGGCAGTGATGTAAGTCAGGAGTAACTGCAACTATGTTAATGGATGTACACTGACATAACCTCACTGTGAGTGGAGAATCGGGCCCTGTGTCATTCGCATTGACTGCAGGAGAGCAAAAGTTCTTTTCCGTATTGTGTCCCTGCATCCCAGCTTTATTGGCCTAGTATAATCAGTAAGAAGTTTGTATTGTGATAAGAGGCTTTTATAGTAGGCTTGTTCTCCAAACTGATTTTCTATTTAAAAAAAAAAAAAATCCACAACAGGCTTCTACAGCGGGTGTAAAGACCATTTCCTGTCTGCTCTTATCTGGTTCCTTTCCTTGAGCATCAAGTGTCTGCTTTTTGCTGTGTTTGTTTTTAATAATTTTTGCTGCTGTCTTTACTCTGCCGAAGGGTGTTAACAAAAGGTTAATGAATTTCTCAACAAAAAAATAATACAGGACACATCTATATTCATTCCCAGTCCTGTCTCTCAAAACTCTGTTCATTGTTGGATGGTCTCGTGTCTCCCATGGAGAATAACAAAGCACTGGATCTGGTAGTAGATAAAAAGGTGCTAATTACAGACACAGCTGCCAGAGCAGATTCCTAGTGGATAGCATCAACAACGGTTTTACCCCGCGTCCCGCCTTCAGAATGGAGTGGACCCCATTGTAAGAAATATTATCTGTGAAACGGACCACGAGTCAGTTCTGGTGCTTCGAGGTGACTGAGCCGTAGACGTTAATTTTCTGTTGCCATTTCATTTTCTTCAAAACAGGACACTCCCAGGTCACTGTATATTGCCCCTTGAAGCCACACACGATTCACCCAGTGCAGGGGCTTGATATATGAGGCCTACGTTTGTTCCATGCAGAAGCAGGTAGCTAGATTTTTACTCGCCTTTTTCCATTCTGTGGAAATTCAGGCAAAAAATATTCTAGGTTCACAATCAAGCTGCTCAGTTTGTGTCAATTTTGGGTTGCAGCAGCTTTGAGTATTTCACCTGTTTTGATCTTGCATTGCCAGGCTGCTGTTGTACAGGGGCTTGGAACTGATTGTGCCTGTGCATAGGACCTTCTCACCCCCATGGTCCTCCTATTGCTACCTCGCTTCCTCTAGTCTCTGAAAGAGCATGGCAAGTGTCAGAGGCAGAGACAGTGGATTTTGCTAACAGTGGTACCCGCTGGCCTATCAGACAGATACAGAGGACAGTGTGGCAGGTTCCTGGAATAATGAAATATGTTTATGGCTCCAGGAAGCAATCAGAGTTTGGAAGGATTGGATTTTAAGAGGTTTATATAACTTTCATTAGCTTCTGTGACACTGGGTCTGCAACCCAAATAAACGAAGCCATTTGGGTTTTTGTCCCTGTTTATCCAATATGTGGATTGTTGGGTAATCAAGGCTAAGACTGGGTGTAAACCTTCATATCCTGGTCAACATCACATCTCTTTAATGAGACAGGAAACGAATGGAATCCTCACCCCAACTTGCTTCTATGTTTAGGCACATTTATTCTCCCCAGATGAGAATACCAAAAGCTGTGTTTTGGTGAAGCACCACTGACATCCAGTGGTCAGTTGGGGTATGACACAGTAGACATTACATAAATAAGGACCTCCTCTTTGCTCCTTTGGTGGAATTTGGAATGAAATGAAGCAGGATTTTGACCTTGTAAAGGACTGTGCACTGAGGAGCTATATACATGGGCAGTTGCTGCATTAAGAACAAATATTCAAGGTTCCAGTTGGCTCCGTCTGATTCCACAAGAGACTCTTGCAGTTTTGCAAAGTCTAGTTTCCCGGCCCTTGAGACTACCCAGAGTGGAGGCTATGGACCTGGATTCTCTCTGGGGAAAGTGGGCCTGAACCCCGACTTTCTTTTCACACGTTCTGTGCACTCACTTTGCACTGCTGTAAATGGTAACACAAGGGAGTGAGGAGTCGAGGCCCCTTGTGTAACTTTGGTTTTCAGGAGTTGCCAAGAGAGGGACCTTCTCCTCCTTCCCATCGCCGAGAGGAGCTGTGCAGTGTGTGTGTGGCAGGTGAAGCTGAAAGTCACCCACCATCCAGCTAACGTGCACCCCGGCCCAGGCACCTGCCCTCTGTGACCTTGGGAGAGGAATGACCCTGAATTTCTGACCCTCCCTCTGGCAGGCATGAAAGCACTTGGGGGGGAGACAAATGAAACAGGTTTACACAGGGAACTGTATGTCTTGCTGCAGCATGTTGTAGAAAACCCTCTTGGTTTAAGGTTTGAGGTCTCCGGTGTTTTGCATGAGTCAGTTTGGCAGATCTGGAAGCTAGTTGTGATCCGGCATCACAAGAGAAACTGGGGGGAGAGGAAGAGAGGGGAGGGTCTTAGCAGAACTGCTTTATGCAGCTCACAGCTAGCAGTTTTTCCTTCAGCTCCCAGGTAGATCCTGGAGAAGTCAGGTTCTCTCCCTCTCATTGGGGCCAGCAGGGAGTCAACCCCAAAGTCGGAGGAGGGCCATTGGTTAGTTATAAGTTTGGCCTTTTCCTGCGCTTTTCCATACGATGCTCCCAACCGCTTTTACAAACAGTTTCTGAAGCCTGGTAATAGCCCTGCCAGGAAGGCATTATGTTCATATACAGAAAGGTAAACTGAGGCACCAAGGTTAACCGCCGCTCTCCAGGGCATACAGTGAGTCAGCCGCAGAGCTAGGTTTAGAACCTGGCCTCCTAATCACCTCCAGTGCTGCCTCTCCCATGGCGCGTTTATTAGCCCGCGATGCAGTCACATGGCCGGTCCAAGATCCTTGTTAGCCCAGTTCACTGACTGGTCTGGAGCCAGAGCAGGCCCAGAGCTGGCCCCAGAGCTGAGCTTTTTGGTAGGATTAAACAGCAAAAACAGGGCTGGGTTATTTATTGAAACTGACGCATGTGATAGGAGCATTGGACACAATTAAAGCGCCCGCACCCAAGCAAGCCCCTGATAGCTGTTGCTGACACCCGGTGCAGAAACCCCCCTGGCTGTCCATGTGAAAACCCTGCCGGCCGGCTCATTGGGTCTGGAGACTTTCAGTGAGGGATTCGTGGTAGCGATAAACCTTAACCCCACCCCTCAAAGCTTGCAATGCCCAGCTCAAAGCTGCTCTCTCATCTTGCATTCGGTGCCAAAGGGGGAGAGATGGACAAGACAGCGGCCGGGCCTGGGGAGCGAAGAGATTTTCTCCACCCTGGAGAGAATGCTGAGCTGCTGGGGGAAGGGGTCAGCTGGAGGGGGCTCACTTCGGTGCACCACACAAGGAGCCCCCTTGCAGGAGCGTCCGTGGAAGGAAGGTGGGAATTACCCATTGTGTTTCCCTGTGGCCCTGCAACAAAAATAACTTGAGGCCTCTCCCCTAGGAGAGTAAGTCTCGCTCAGGGGACCAGATCCCCACGGCCATGTTCAGGTTTAGCTCAGTCCCACCTTCCGGCAGGCCAACTGTGCGAGCGCCAGGGCCCACTGACTGCGGTGGATTGGGTCCATCAATGTCAATAGGAGTTTGCCTCAATAAGGCTGTCAGGATTTGGTCCGCTAAGAATACTGTTCGTGGCCGGTGCCGGTGCTCTCCATCTAGGCTGGCAAAGATGACGGTCTGCGTGGTTAGGCCGTGACACGCTCAGCACTGGGAAATGGCACAAGTATTCCTATCCATCCGCACCGGGATGGTATCTACACCCAGACCAGGATCTCCTCCAGCCCCAAACTTTCTGCCAGGCTGACCCAAGAGACACTAACAGGGCACAGATCTTCATGCCAGCCTGCAGCTGTAATTGCTCTGAGCAAGACGCCCCACCGGGCAGTGTCTGCTGATGTGGTGCCAGGGTGGATAACCGTAGGAGCGGGAGAACTTCAGTAACGCAACTGGCCTCAACAACCCAGAGCAAGGGCTCTGTCACAGCAGCCCCAGGGCGGCACCGGAAGTGCAAAAGGAGCGAAGCTGTTCTGTACCTGCTTGGTGGAGCTGTGCTGAGCTTGTGATACCACCAGCCAGCAGCGTCCAGGGAGTTTTGTGTGTGCACGTGGGATGGGGTCGCTAAGGGGAGTGCTGTGCAGTGGAAATCACGGTGCAGACACCGTTCTTCAGTGTAGATGCAGCCCTATCAACTCCCTATGGCTATGTCTACACTAGCAATGCAGGTCGACTTCAGAATGCTTATGTCGACCTAAATTACTCCATGTCCACACCGGGCTTTCATTAAGTCGACTTAAGGGCATCCTTAAGTCAACTCAATAACTACCGCCTGTTAGGTCGACTTAAGGTCTAAGTCGACTTTATTAAGTCAACCTAACACTGGTGTGGACTAGGTCGACTTAATTCCTTAAATCGACCTAGGGCTGGGGGAAGGGATTTGCGGCTCGGGGACAAGGGAGCTCCAGGGGCTTCGGGGAAAGAGAGCTGCTGGTACTCTGTGGACAGGGGAACCTCTGGGGATCTCCTGTCCGTGGAGCACCGGCAGCTGTCTTCTCCAGCGCTCCCCAGATAGGGGAACCTCCAAGGGGGAGCCCTGGCAGTTCCCTTCTTGCCCAGACCCACACGGGTCTGGGGAGAAGAGAGCGGGGCTCCCTTCTCCCCAGGACCCGTGTGGGTCCCAGCAAGAAGGGAGCCCCACTCTCTTCTCCCCGGGACCCACACGGGTCTGGCAAGAAGGGAGCTCGTGGGTCCTGGCGAGAAAGGAGCCACGACTCCCTTCTCAGCGGGGAGCCAAGGCTCTGTCTACACTTGAAAAGTTAAGTCGACTTAACTTTTCTTTTTAAGCGTAGACATAGCCTATAAGAGCAGGTATCTGGGCACTATGCTCCCTAGTCACCCTCTAGCATGGATCAATGCCCTACTTCGTGCTGTTTGTTTTTCCCTGGGTTCGCCATGCAGACTGTTGCAGTAAAGGGGAGCCACATAACTCCTCCACACCCAGCGAACATCCTGGCAGGACCTGTGAAATTGTGCTGACCGTGGCAATCTTACAGCTGCTCCAGTCCCAGCTTCACCCTCACAAAGGATGTGGGAGAGCTGGCTGTTGGGGAAACTGCAGCCCAATAGTGCTAGGAAATGTCCTTGAGAAGATCTTGGCGTGAGACCTGCTCAGAGAGTCCAACAGCAGTGAGCGTAGATGATGCCTGAAATGGAGAGGTCTTTTCACCAGGGAAAAGGCAGTTTGCACAGATTTAATTCCCTACATGTTTTGTTGCAGGTTCTCCTTTCATGCCATTGCTTCCTGCCTGGGCGTCCTTCTCCAGACATTATCCACACTCAGCCCATCCCGCCAGCTGACAGCCTCCATTCTTGTTCGCTCCGTTTAGCGAAAGCAGAGGGTTAGAGGTGGAGATGTCTTTACGATGTCTCACCTCATATAATGGAGTTCTTGGTTCCCTCAGGGTCTCTCCTTGTTTTCCCCACTGATCTAGCTGTACAGCTTGGGTGGGCTATTTTTTATGCCGACAGTCTTGCAGGCTCTGAGAAACAAGCTGGATTCTTTCCCTCTCACGCATCATGTTTTCTCATTTATTTTTTGTATTGCGGTTGCACCTGGCAGCCCTAGACTCGGACCAGGACCCCATCAAGTCAGGCACTCCATAAACCCAGAATAAAATGCCAGTCCCTGCCTAGGGAACCCCATTGTCCTCCATGGCCATGTCTTTATTACCAGTGATGAGGACACACAAGAGGGAAAAGCCCCAGCCTGTCTCTCGGCCTCTTCTGGCTGAGGTTGCAAAGCTGGAAGACAAAGGGGAGAAGAATTTTTGAAACTGCGAATGTTTGAGCTGAAAGTTACTGAGGGACAATAAAGATGGAGCCCTGAGGTGCCATTTTTCAGTGCAGATCCAAATTCTGAGTGAAAGAATGACATATGCCCAGAGCTCAGTGGATGCACGTCAGTGAGTGGATGTGAATCTAAGGGTGTTAGGAATGTGTTAGGAGGGGCCAGGAAGTGGATATTTCAGCAGGTTGGTGTCACCTCTTAATTTGGGCTTGTGTGTACCACTTTGGCCGAGCAGTGACTCCAGGTAGAAGGCGGTGGTCGTTTTTTACTGGTAGCCTATTGCAGGTGCCAGGGGGTGTAACTAGGAGAAATGGGATGAGGCTGAGCAAAGGGAAGTGTCGGCTGGTTATCAGGAGAGATGTCCTGCCAGTGAGATGAACTACACTAAGGCCTTTCAAAGAAAGTGGGAGCCCCATCACTTGGGGCAACAGGGCAAAACACTTGAGATGCTGAGGTTGTTCCTGCTCTGGCCGAGGGAAGGGCCAGGGCAGAGCTCTTTTCCCTCCCTGTGATGTTTTGCATGGAGTGTTTAACGTTTTTGGTGGGTATTACATTAGCGGGAGCCCTTGGTCCCACTGAGAATAAACCCCCGTGGGGTCTTCCCGATGAGGAACATGCTGGGGCCAGGCTGATGGTGTGTTGCTGTCCTTACGTGCTTTAGCTCAGCCACAATGGGCTCCGTCGGAGGAGACCACTTCAAGGACATCAGCCCCATGGTGACCCCCGAGGGGAACGTGGTGATGAGCTTCAGCTTTGACAGCTACCAGCTGGAGGAGGAGGAGCTGCAGGCTAAAGGGAATCAGGCCAAGGGAGTCCTCACCTTCATGGAGCCAGGTAGGACACAGCAGCTGGGCTTAGCATGTCTCCTGGCTTGCAAGGAGGGATTGTGGAGGAAGGACAGGAGGGCACACAGCCACAGCTGTGAAAAAAAAATCTTCTCCTAATACGGGAACACTGTGTGTCAGAGAACCGTCACTCTTCGCTTGCAGCGTGGAAGTGGCTCTAGGCTGGTTCATTGAGGTAGATGAACAGAGACGTGAATGCACAGACCTGTACATACGCGTATCTTTGGGAAGACACCTTCCCCCCATGGCTGCTACTATGTTGTCCGGTATGTGGGTTTCTTGCCCCTTCTTCCGAAGCAGCTCACGCTGGCCGTTGTTAGAGACAGCACCTCAGACTAGATGGGCCGCCGGTCCAGTCTGGTCATTCCTGTGAGCATGATGGAGTAGAATAATAGTATTGTGGCCTTTCTCCTGGGAGAGAGGAGTCAGTTGCAATGAATATAAGGGGAATTCTTAGCCGAGGCTGCAAGACAAGGAGCTTGTCATTTCTCTGACTCTTCAGCTCCCAGCTTGTGTCACCACATGGGGTCGGCCCAAGGCCTGGCCTGACCACATCGTATGATTTATATTTCTGTGCACCGAAATGGGAACATCCTGCACTTTATCTCAGGGAACGATAAATCCGTTGCCTCTCAATGCATTTCCCAGCCTGTCTGCAGGAGTCTGTGTTGGGCTCTAGCAGGCCTCTCTGTCACTTGTTCTGTCTGATTTTGGGGTGTAGCCTCTGAAGACCCTGAACCCCAGGATCGATACCATGGGATTTACTTTGCCATGCTGCTGGCAGGTGTTGGATTTCTCCTGCCCTACAACAGCTTTATCACCGATGTGGACTATTTGCATCGTAAATATCCAGGTGGGTCCTTCCCTGCAATGGTGGTTTGGTACGTCCCAGGCTCTGCGTTCATTCACCGAGCCAGGACATGGCATAAAACTGGCACAGCAGAGTCCTCATTAGCAGGAGAATGCTAGTTTGATAAGAAGAGGAGAATCAGCCCAGGCAGGTTGCTGATCTCCAGTTCACATTTAAAGGGCCCTGTTAACCTTTGAAAGGCAGCAGACAGGATTCCTGACATTAAATGCCCGTAGCAAACCCCGTCGAATTCAGTGGCAGGAGAAAGCTGGTGCTAGGGTGGAAAAGGGAGGGGCTGCTAAAGAGTGTATTCTGCGGGAGTCTGGTTTTGAAACACGACTTACCCTGGTCTCCACGTTCTTGTGGGTGCAAATTTAGACAGGTACTAGGTATGCACTGGATGTCTGTTGGGCTGAATGCACAGATGTCGACCGCTTAATGACAACAGTGTCACCCAGGGTGTTTGCATGCTGAGCCCAGCGTGGAGTATAAAACAAATGGGGCTGCACCATGGCATCTCCTGCACGGCCCATGAGGTGTCTCCTCAGATCCTCACCCTGCTCTTTATCATGGCACAGCTGTCTAGCTAGGAAAGCCCTGGCCGGCCTATTTACATAGTGGAAAATGTGGATATCTCTAGATATCTGAAATGGTTCTTCGAGGCCACGGTTGCGTTACCCAAACGATGGCACTGTAAACCATGAGCCTAGTCCAGCCCTCAGATGAACCAGGCCACGTGGTTTATTGCCAGGGCAATAGAGAGCAGCCACCAGACTCCAAATTCCATTCCCCGCAGTGCCAGCCCAAACCCACTGCCGGCCATAGCAAACGCGCCGCAGAAATCAAAGCCCTGAGTCCATTGCTGGTCTTGGAGAGTTCCTGACCGCCCGCGACTCCTCCGTTGTTCTGCAGGGACCTCCATTGTGTTTGACATGAGCCTCACGTACATCCTGGTAGCCTTGGTAGCCGTCATCTTGAACAACGCCCTGGTGGAGCTTCTGAGTCTGCATACCAGGATCTCTGTAGGTAAGTCTTCTTCCTTTCCCCTGCCCCAGGGATCCACACATGACCCACACCTACCTCTGCCTTCTGGGGCTGCTGTATTTGCTTGGTTATTTTCCCATCCCAGTGGCGCAGTGTGCTAGAAGAGCGGACCCCACTCTCATCTCCAGCCCCTTAACGCAGCCTGCCATGGAGAGAGGCTGTAAGCACTGAGATATCATTGCCCGTCCTTGACCCCTTGCAGGACACCGTGGCGTCATTCTGCTTCCTGCCTGGTCTCCCAGCTGGGAGGCTCAGATATGTGTTAGTTACGCGTATACTTGGTGTTCAGTTTGCAAAGGGAAGAGGGTTGGTCACTCCAGGCTGAGGAGATACAAAGCATGATATAGTAGAAGCAAAATCCGTTCACCCAACCCTCAGGCTACACAGTCACTTAGACTTCGCCCAGCATCCAGTGTAAACACCCAGACCTCCAGCCATGCATGCAATCAGACATACCATTCGCTCAACATCGGAGAACCAGAAATACAATCGGGACAACATTTGGACCCCAACAGGGATTAACAGAAGTGGTACTTAGGGACTCATGAGCACCTAATCTTTGAAAAAGTGTGCTGAAAACTTCCCCCAAAGGCTCACATGCGTACCAGCATACCCTGCACAGCTCATCCACCCTGCCTGAAACCAGGCCCCCGCACCGCGCTTCCAGCTCCCAGGCTGGATCTGGCCCCCTCCAGCCACCAGCCCCTGGATCTGGACCCAGGCCGGTTCCTGCTTTTGGCCCTATTGGTCCCTGGCCAGGGCCAGATGCCGTGACCAGCCTCCTCCACCTCCTTGCCCACCCGGTTTGGGGCCTGCCACTGCGAGCCCTGACCCAGGGCAGCCGCTGCCCCCCACCACCTGCCTGAGAGGAGGGATATAACTTTCCCTCCTCTTCTCCTGCTCTGCATCAGGTGCCTCAGCTCCATGCTACAGAGCAGGAAACTTAAAAGAGCCGGCGCATCTTTTTGCACCTGCGTTGCTGGCTTGGGACTCGGGCACTGCTTAGACACTCTGGGCTCGTGGCCCCTGTGCTCAGTGCGAGCAATGCCCCTGGAGTAAATGCTGAGGCCTGCCCCTGTTCGAGGCTGAGGAAGGTATTTAATACCCAACCCAGAGCTGCTGTAAGAGAGACGCTGAGTGACGCCCAGGCGGTGTAGGGCGGGGTGAGGCTGCCCTGTCTCAGCTGGAGCCGGGCCGAGGGGACCAGCAGCTGCCACACACTGGGTAACTGCAGGGGATGGGAAGTGCATCTCCCCAGCTTCACGTCCCCCCTACCCCTGCAGATACAGACCCTCCTCCCCAATGCAGGTGGGGGATGGAGCCAGAACTCCTCCTGCCCCCACCACCGGAGGGGAGAGGCATGAGGGGGCACAAATGTGATGTCTGATAGCTGACTACCAAACTATTTCTGCTGGTACTCACCGGAGAACCTCTTCTGAAAGCTGTCAGCCCCTGCATCCAAACATCTGGCTGCTAGACTCAGTCATCAAGAGGAAGGCACACTTCGATACCTGGGCTTCCAACCCACCCCCCAGGCAGTTAAATAACTGAAGCCATCGTGTCTTAGCTGGAAAGAAGCAGGGGTTTTCTCTGGCTCTTTGTTCATTTGCTCTGTAACTACATCACTGCATCAGTGCAGGGTCCCTCTCCTATTTTCTCCATGTGCGCTTTGACACTCGGCCCATTGGGGTTTCACTGGGATCCCACAGGGCCTAGGATAAGGCTGCTGAGGCCATGACACCGCTGTCCCCACCCAGACCAGAAGCTGGCTTCCAGCTCTCCTCTCTGCCCCCTGATTCCTGTGTCCATCTTGTTCCCTGCAGGATATCTGTTCGCTCTGGGTCCCCTTCTCTTCGTCAGTATCTGCGATGTCTGGCTGGAGCTCTTCACCCACAGGCAAGCGTATGCCATTAACCTGATAGCCGTGGGGGTCGTGGCCTTCGGCTGCACAGGTATGCAGAGACTGCCGCAAGGAGGACAGGCCAGGTGGCTTTGGGGAGAGCAGAGTCTCGTTTCAGGGTACAAGGCTTGCTTGAAAATAGAGAGGGGGGAGTATCTGGAAGGGAGAAACTGCCCCTCCCCACAAAGATCCTCTTTTCTTTCTGGGAAAAGCAGGAACAAACCTTCTGACATTTCTATTGGTTCCTATAACTCAGCGGTTTGCAGCCTCTCATGGGCCACCTGCTGCTGTCTGAAACACCACAGCCCTGCCCCATGGACCATCTCCCATCATCTGAAGGGGGTTTGTTCAGTCACTTTTGTCTGCTCCTCTCAGGTCCCGGGAACATCCCATAACCCATTGTACCAGAAGCAGTGTGCATGTTTGCCAGGGAAAACCAGGAGAATTTGAGTTTGCATAAAATTGCAACCATTTGCATAAAATGACATGGATTTGCATGAAGTGCTACCTGACGAGCTTCTCCCTGAAGTCCCAAATACCTAACTCTGAACCCACCCAGCCCCCTCTTTGCCCATCTCCCAGGCCCTCCTCAATCAAACCTGCATTTCTAGCACCACCACATCAATTGCAGGCATGGGGCAGCCATGTGCCTAGCTGGTGCATATCAGCAGAGCAGTGGTGCTCCTGGCCGCCAGCTGTTAGTTGTGATGGGACACGCTGATGGAATGGGCATACGAGGACCAGGCAGATAGATTAGGTAGGAAAGAATGTGAATTGAAACAGTTCTTGTTTGGTGGGAAAAGTGGAGAGGTTTTTCCCCCTCCCATTCTGGGCTCTGTGAAGCGTCGCTCTTTGAGCTAAGGAGACACATTTATGGTTTTTGAATCGTGTTTGTTGTTCCAGCTGCTGAATTTCTGGTTCATTTTGAAAACATTAATAGCACAACAGCCCTCGTTTCCCGTTATTGGTCTGTGAAACCGTGCCTTTTCCCTCGGCACCGAATGCTTTGAAATAAGGAAATTCCAGGGCCCCACACAGCTGCTGGGCAGCAGGACTTGTTAATGCCAGGGCAATCCTCAGCCGAGTTATTTTTATTCTCAGACGTATTTCATCCAGTAAAAACCCAGCCTTCTGCAGCTAATTAGCACCAGCCAGTCCAGGTGTGTTTACAGCCGGTTTTATTATTTTCTTTATGATGCTGTTTAATGCTGTGGAGCAGGAGTCGTTGGCCTCATGCTTCACATCAGTAAACAGCTGGATTCAGGCCGTGCCGCCTGCACCCTCACACCCACCCTCAACTGTCTTGACTTTTAGTACCCAGGGCTGTAATGCACCAGTGGTGTCCAGTACCAAGAGCTCTTCGCTGCATCCGTATTTTCTCATAGCGTTGGCCAGCATGAAGAAGGTTTCCGAGTCTTGAAAGCATTTAGACCAACTTGAGCCCCAGCCCCAGGGACCCTGCCAGTCAGGAGGCAGGACGCCCGGCAGGATATATGGGCTCGGTCCCCACAGCATTGTCGGTAAGAGTAATACCTGTTCTCCTCTCTTTCTTCGGTGCGTCTCTCTTTAAGTGCAGCAATCCAGTTTCTACGGCTACACCGGCATGCTGCCCAAGCGCTACACCCAGGGGGTGATGACTGGCGAGAGTGAGTATGCCCCGACCCTGGATTCCTAACGCCTGCTAGCAGTTCTGATTAGAAAATCCGCACGTTAGCCAGCTGCTGACTGGCACGTTGGATAATGTGTCCTTCCCTTAGATGGAATCATTAGTTGGCCCGTGTAATAAAGACCCACGGCTTGAGACAGAGGCTATGTCTACACGTGGAGCTGGGGGTGTGATTCCCAGCTTGCATGGATGCACTTATGCTAGCTCTCAGCAGGCTACTGTAGCCATGACCAGCATCGCGGGCTGGCTGCCCTGAGTGCGTCCCCACAGGGTGGAGCTGGTCTACTTGGTGGGGGCTAGCCCATGCTGCGGCTTCCCCTGCTCTTGAGGCTACCCCTCAAGCTAGCATAGGTTTGTTTACAGGAGCGGGGAATACCCGGAGCTCACAGAGTGACGTAGGCAGACATGAGGGATGAAACATTGCAACTAAGTGTTAGGTTCTTGCGGAAGATGCTGTTGAGAGGTGTGACTTCTCCACGCCAAGAGATCCTAGCGAAGCAGTCTGGTAATGTTATGCCCGGATCAAAGCTGTACGAACGGGGAATGGCCACACTGCAGTTCAGAGATGTGATTGGAGAGTATATAGAGCTGAGCTGAGCTAGCTTGAGTCTGGGTAACCTGAGCACCGATAGCTGAGACATTGTGGGGGTGTAGATTTCAGTGTGGGCTGTCTCCTGGGGCACGTGCTCAGGTGGGTAGCCCATGCCTCACTGCTGTTGGGACCCAGGCAAGCGAGAGGAAAGCTGTGCTGCAATCCGCCCTTCTGTTTCAGTGTGGACACACCACCCTGTTTCTACAGCTGTGCCTCAGGCTCTGTGGAAGGGAGGACAGCTTGAAGCACACACAGCATTTGACTGCAAGGAGAACGAAGGCAGGAGTCTCTGCTATGACCATGGCGATGGGTAGGGGTGATCTCCACCCCAGTTAGGTTACCGCCCTTCTTTCAATGTGTATAGCAAAGGCCTTCATTCATTATTAGCAGAGTCTGTTTTGAAGATCCCTCCCGTTGCCCGTGTACGCTGGCCCAGATACTGGTTCCTGAGATGGCTCGCTGGAAACTGACCAGCATGTGGCTCGCTCCTCCTGTGTTCTGTCTGTAGTGTGTGTGTGAGTCTTTTCCCGACTGAGTTGATGGCCATTGGCCAGGGTAACGGATTTTACATCCTGCTGTGCTCCAATACGTTGGCGCCGGTGGAGGACACACTCGCCACTTCCCATTGGCAGATGCACTAACTGATGCCAGCTGGGGAGCTCTCATTGCTATTTTGACTGATACCCTGACGGGCAGATTCATTGGGTTTTGGATGGTGTGTTCACCCGTCGGTGGCCAGCTGGCTCTGAGCCAGACAGGGAGAAAAATTGCAATTATAGTGGGCATGTGGGCCAGAAAGGAAAGCTGCCCTACCCCTGGGCTGGGGTAATGAAGAGCACTCAGCATGGCTGGCCTGTCCCTTCCGGTTACGCCAAAAGCCTGGTGGTGTAGCTCGGACCAGTGATAGCTCCTGGGTTCCTTCGGGAAATGCACTGACCGGCGGGGGGGGGGGATGTTCCTTCGCCTGCACCTATCGGACGCTGTTTCCCTTTGCTCTGCACGGGCGTAGCTGCTGTTAACACTAAAGAGAGCAAAGCGCAAGCATTGCCTGGGACTGCCAGCCTACAGAGGCAACGCCTGGTCCGTGGTGGGAGCCGATTCCCTTATATTTCCCCCAGACGCCCCTTCCTGTGCTGCGGGGGTTAGTCCTGGGAAATCTGCTTTCCGGACAGAAATCAGCTTGGTCTAGGGCAGTTCTCATTCCATCCAGACCAGCCCGCTCGTTTCCTGGAGCCGGCCTGCACTGTGATGGGTTCTGTCCTTGCCAGGTCAGAGACCCCCGCTTTCAAACCCCTCCAGAAGGTCTCTGCTGCCCCAGCTGGCTGTGGGAAGCCGTTGAGCTGCAGGCTGTCCTTGGCACCCCTATGCCGACAGGCCTCCTTTCGCTCTTCTCTGCTCAGGCACTGCCGGGGTGATCGTCTCCCTGAGCCGCATTTTCACCAAACTCCTCCTGTCGGATGAGAAGGAGAACACCATTATCTTCTTCTTCGTCTCCATCGGCCTAGAGCTCGTGTGCTTCGTTCTCCACCTGCTGGTGAAGCGCACCCATTTCGTCCGGTACTACACCGCCTGCTCCCGGGAGGGCGCCCCTGCAGGCAAAGGGGTCCCGGATCACCGCACCAGATACAGGGTTCACCACGACGTCACGGCAGAGGATGTCAGATTTGTAAGTCTCCCTTCCTGCGGCTCGTGGGCCGGTGTGCCAGGGCTCTCAGAACCCGCTGGGGTTCTGTCGCCTCCAACCTGGGCCAACCGCTGCTGGCCGGAGGCTGACGTGCTGGGGAAGCTGTCTCCAAGGGGAATGAGAGGGGCCGTAAAAGGTACAAAAATACCTGCATTGGTCCAGGTGGCTTTTGGTGCTGTTCGCAGAGCTGACTTAGAACTTAAGCAGCAGGCTGGGCAGCGTCTCCACCCAGTCCCAGCGAGTTCGTTGTTGGCACGAGACCCACACTTCGCTTCTCACCATGGTTTGTCTGCCCCGGCTGACGGGTGTTAGCAGTCCCGCGGGCAGAGTGCTGGGCTAGAAATGCGACGCTCTGCGTTCCAGCCCCTCGCAGACGGCAGTCCTAAAGTCGTGTGATAATTGACATACCTCTTAGTTGGCTTTAGGACGGGGGGAGGCCACCGTCACCCAGTCAGCGCTTTCTGGTGGCCATCCTGATCTCTGCATGCTGGCCCCCGGTCCTTGCTTGCAGCATTTATGTTAGCTGGGACAGAACTAAAAACACATTTCATATTTTTCTATCGTTACTGCCCTGCGCAAACAATTGCTGAGGTCAACCCAGGGATGTCAGGGATGGTGGGAGGTGGGCTGTCCAGCCACGAAGGGGAGAGGAAGTGGCTCAACAAACCCACTTGGTTTATGTCGTGAGGTTTAGGAGGTGCGTGATGCCCCCTAATGGTGCCCTGGGCAGAGAGATGCAGCAGCATGGTGTATAAATCTGCACAATAAAGGTCAGTGTCCTGGCATGGCACAGAACGTAATAGCTTGGTCTTACCCATATTTCCCCCCACTTTTGTCCACTCCCCTTCCTGAGCCACTGACCTCATCCATTCTGGCCTTGATAATGACAGCGGGGTGGTCTGGGGTGGGGCCAGCCTTACATCAAGCTGGAGAATTTTCCCTGAGTCTTTCCCCCTCCTCCCACTGAGTTTTCCTTCGCAAAATCCCCTCTGACTCAATGCTACCTTGAATCCTTTTGTGCTTTTCCCAGGAAAATCAATCTCATGGGCAGGTGGGGTCCTCTCCAGGCAGCCTGGGGCACGAAGCTGAGCTGGCTGGCAGCGGGACCTACGTGAGGTTTGATGTTGCTCGACCAAAAATCAAAAGGAATTGGCCCAGCTTCAGAGGTAGGACACCAGGGTCTGGCTGCAGGGATTTGTTAGCCGGACTGGCCAGGCCAAACCCTCTTTAGCACTCACTCTAGAGTGCATTTGCCTTTTGCACTAGCTGGCAGGGACAACGTCATTCAAAGGGGCTTTCAGAGGCTCTGATTTAACGTGTATCTGTCCCTTTTTAATAGCACAGCAATAGTTTGAGCATTTCTGTAGTTCCACTGAGGGAGGAATAATGGTCTTGTACTAAAAGCTAAGGAAATACTGGCTTGGGTTCGATTTCACCACAACATTTTGATGTGACCTTGGGCACATCACTTATTTTCTGTGGCTATGTCTACACTTGCAAGTTAGTTCGAATTAAGGAAGCTTAATTCGAACTAATTTAAGCCTTGGCCACACTAGGCTTTCATTAGTTCGCATTAAGAGCTTCCTTAATTCATACTAATAAATTCGAGTACTTAGTTCGAACGAATAGTTAATTCGAGCAAGTTAGTTCAAACTAATCCAATGTGGCCATCTTAGTTCGAACTAATTGGCACATTGACCTTCCTGAAACTTACTAATTCGAACTAAGCAAGTGCCCTGCATGGCCATGGCTAGTTTGAATTAAAATTCCAGTGGGGCCATGCTTGTTCGAATTAACTTAATTCAAACTAACTAAACTTAGTTCGAATTAGTTAGTTCAAATTAAGTAATTCAAACTAGCCTTTGTAAGTGTAGACATAGCCTGTATGCCTTGGTTCTGCGCACAGGGGGTGAAAACATGCCACGAACCCATCTCTGTCTGAGAGACACTGGTACGGCAGCCATATATGTCCCTAGCTAGGTAGACCTTCATCCCCAAACGCTTCGCACTCTAGGTACACACAGCATTGCTGAAAGGCAGCTGCCTCTGGGGTGGGAGTTGGAATCTGTCTAACATGTCGCGCCGAACAACAGTGGAGGCAGAGAAACTTTTGGGCCAAAGTGGGGTGATCTCGTGGTGTCCTGTGATGCAGGTCACAAGGCGTGTGAGGCAACATTTCTGCCAAACACTGGATGTAAAATAACACCAGCTACAGAAGGATCTCTTGCCTTTTTCCCAGATGGGAGTAAGGGGGTGTGCAAACTCCAACTCATAGGATCGCAGTTAGTATAAGCTAGCTATTCCCTGGAGTTACAGGTATAGCATGCATACAGCTCTAGTGTTTGATGGAAATCAGAGAGACTTCTTAGGTGCGTACTGGATACAGCCCCAGAATTCTGCTGAAGTCATTTCAACAGCAGCTGTTTACACCAGTGCTGAATCTGATCCACAGGTCGGGGAATGGAGTCTGGCAAGGGCAATCAGATTTTTAATGTGCTCCAGCCTCCTGCAGCTCAGAGTTTTGAGGGCAGAAACCAGTGTGGTCTAGATGGATGTGCCTCGGCCATATGACAGGAAAGAAATGCTTCCCATGGAGAGCTGATCCCTGCCTTTGTGGCCTCCCCTAGATCAGGACGGAGGCTGGTGGGTGACCCTCTCGCTGCTATGCTTGGCAAGGGGAAGAGCCTGGGTTTAATAATAACCTGATGAGTTGCTTTGGTGTCCTCCAGACATGATGCTCCATCGCTACGTTGTCTTCAGGGTGATCTGGGCCTACATGCTTTCCATCGCCATTTCATACTTCATCACGCTGTGCCTCTTTCCTGGGCTGGAGTCAGAGATCCGCAACTGCACTCTCGGGGAGTGGCTCCCCATCTTAATCATGGCTATCTTCAACCTCTCGGACTTTGTAGGGAAGGTAGGAGGAGTCCTGGCAAGATCTCCTGTGGTAGCTGTCTTGGGGAGGGTGGGTAGCAGATGAGATGCCAGACAAATGCATCTACTCTGGTGGCCAGTCTGCCCTGCTGTGGAAGAGAACTGGCAGTCCATGGGCTTGGATTAGCTCCAACTCCCTGCAGTGCCTGTTTTTAAAGGCTTTGTCTTCCCTCCTCTGTTATTAGAAAGCCAGTAGTGGTTCCCAATCGTTCTCTGCCGTGGCACACCTTGATACCTGTAATTATTTTGAAGCACATCACCATATAGTTTCCAAATGAACTCATGAATATTCATGAGCCAATGAGCCAATCCAGAACTCTTCCAGTAGTTTTTCAAAAAACTCCGTGGCACACCTACTCAGGCCTGATGGCTCACCTGTGTGCCGTGGCACGCTGGTTTGGAAACACTGCAATAGGTTGTCTGTTCTGATGTGTCATTAAGGATGCGGTTGGCATGCGGTTAGACTGAGGGTCTGGTCTAAATGGCTTAGCATTGTCACTAAGGATGGGCTGACTTTGGATTCCCACCATACAGACCTGTTTGTTTCCATTGGCTTGTTTGCTCTGGAACTGCCACCCAGTCTAGACTGGCTTCTTGATCAGCCTTGCTCTTGATCAAGCTAAATGTTACTCCAGAATTTGCTTCGCTTTCCAACACACTACACTTTTCTGCTGTGTTTTAGATCCTGGCTGCCCTGCCTTATGACTGGAGAGGGACCCACCTGCTCATCTATTCCTGTCTACGAGTGATTTTCATTCCTCTCTTTATAATGTGCGTGTACCCTAGTGGGAAACCGACCTTCAGCCACCCCGCTTGGTCCTGCATCTTCTCCCTTCTCATGGGGATCACGAATGGATACTTTGGCAGTGTACCTATGATCCTAGCTGCTGGCAAAGTGAACCCAGAGCAGCGGGAACTGGCAGGTAGGAGGAATCCCATGTTGGCCCATGCCAGCCGCTCCCAGGAGCTGCGTAGTGAGGCATGGACAGTGCCGGTTGGACACGCAGCAACACGGGTTCTTTCCCATGGTTAGAAGGGGGGTGGCTTACTGCCCATACCCACGTCACCGCGTCAGCCGTGGGCCCCATCTGCACCGTTCGGGCTGCCGAGTTCCTTGCTGGATTCACACGTGGTTAGCATGTGGCTCGCTCCTGACCCTGTAGCACGACTGGGGTGGCTTTCGTGCTGTGTGGCCGGACCCTGACACTATACTCAGATTAGAAAGTCCCCCAACTTCCCAGGTGTGTGCACGAGAGGGGATTCCCCATGGTGCTTCGGATGCAGAGTCCCAAGTGCAAACACCAAACAAAATCTCTCTGCCCCTGGAAACAGCAGCTGCAGCACCTGGGAGATTGCCCAGATGTTTCCAGAAAGCATTGCTACAGACATAGCTGTGGATGCAGTAGGCGTGAACAGGCCAAATCAGCAGTAATGGGGAAAAGATCCCATGTGCCGGGAACTAGATCCCATCCCGGTTACATGTAACTCAGCTCTGTCTGCAGTGGGTGGGGGGGCCCTTACAGCCACCAGAGGGAGACTGACTGTGCCTGGGTGGACAGAGAGGAATAGACTGGGTCACCACAAAATATAAACGTGTGCAGGGGGCAGGCAGGCCTCGAGGGGGTGCCAAGTCCCTCTCCTGCTCTTTGTAATCCTTGCTTTAGCCCCCAGCTCAGAAGTGCATGCTAGAGAGTGCTGCCACCCCATGAAGCCCCCGTTGAAGGTGATGGCCTGATTTAATGCACTGATGTGCTGGTTATCTGCAAGTGGCAGAGCAAGCGACTGGCACCCAGCATGGCTAATCTAGGGCTGCCAGCCAAGTAGGGGGTTCCCAAGAAGGCCAGTTTTTCAGAGCATCTGTGCTTGGGGCTCTGTCTTGGGCCGAACTGATCTGTCGAGGGGCAAGAGGCCAATGTGGGGGAAGATCCTGCTGCCCCTTGTGGGAGGGAGGCCCCATTTTGGACCCCATAGAGCTCCCTTCCTGGTTTAAGGCTCCCCACCACTGCAGGGTACACCCTCGTTCTGCTGGGTGTGGCGCTGGTTCCCAGCAATGCGCGTTTGGGGGCAGGGGGTGTTAGAGCAAGGGCTGATGGCTCGAGCATGGAACCTCTGTCCCTGGGAGCATGAATGGAGACGCCTCCTTGCACCCTGCTAGGGAACGGTCCTTATCTGAGCACTCGGTGTGTGCCTGGCCGATAAGGGTTAACCTCCTGGCTTCTCTTCCCCGTCCTCTCCTCCAGGGAACACCATGACTGTGTCCTACATGAGCGGACTGACGCTGGGTTCCGCCGTGGCCTACTTCACCTATAGCCTCACCGGTACGGCTCACAGTACCTGCTTCCACACTGAAAACTACAACAGCTCTTTCACGGCGGGGTACTACGTGGGCGATGTGGCTGGGTCCACAGAAGCACTGTGACGGGTTGGGGTGCAGGAGAAGGGGGCAGGCGGGTTAGGCTGGGGAAGAGAGGAGAATGGGAATGAACTGCCCCGTTATTAATAAGTTCCCACCCTACTCAAAATCTGATCCCTGGGATATTAATTAATGAAATATTAATTAATATTTAATAATCGGATCCCTGGCCTGATGGGATGCACGGGCGGAGCCAACCCTGAGGCCTGCATGCTGGAAACAGGCAGGGGAAAGAGGGGTTTGCAGGGGGTTGTCACTGGCTTCAGAAATGGTGCAGAAGTTTGGATGTGACGGTGTTCGTCACTCTGAAATGGCCACCCCTCCCTGCCCCCACTTAGCCTCCTCTCTGCATGACCTTGCCAGCACGACCTCAGTGTTCTGGGATCTCCACCCACCCCACCTCTGCCAGGTCCTAGAGAGGGCTGGGATGGTGGGGCAGAACATTAAAGAAGGTAGCTGCACATTAGGGGATATAGTGAGTCTAGCACATGGCCGGCATAACTCTTACTCTGCTGAAGTCCATCATGTTAAACCAGGGATAAGCTTGGCCCAGGGGTTGCTCAGACAGCTGGGTGTCTAGGCTGAGGTGTTCTCTCCCATTCACTCCCCATTGACACTTGGCCCTTCCCAGGTGAAAAACTGAACCGTGCTGGGAGCAAATTCTGGTGCATCTCTGCATTAGGAAACCCAGCTGATATGTGCCACCACCATAGAGCCACTTCTCATAGCTAGAGGGGCCTCCACTTCTTGGGGGACAGAGCAGCAAGGACAGGAAATGCTGCATCCCACACCTTAGCATTTCACCCTGCAGGGTGGAGCAGGGGGAACACTCATGGGGTGTAACGTCCTGATTCCAAACCGTGGTGTGGGGTGCCCCACCCACCCCGACCTGGAGCATTGTATCTGTATTTTGGGGCAGAAGGAAGGGGGAGGCACCAAGCTTGATGTGCCCATTGTTACCAGGGCCAGGGAAGGGTGTGCTCCTTCCCAAGAGAATGAGTGGGCTGAGCGGAGCTGAATTGAGGCTCTTCCTTGGGATTTGTCCACACTGGCGGGTGGTGAGGGGCCTTGTCTACACTAGCCAGTGCTGACTAGCAGCTCACCCCAGTGCCCTCTGTACGCTGCAGATTGCACCACTGGTCTCTCTGGAGCTCCACAAGCAGGGGTCACATGTTCTGGATGTCACTCGCGCACTTGATGTTCCAGTTCTTCCTTTTCCAGCCTCCCCGTGCGAGGCTGCACTAAAAAGTCCTGCTGTCAGAGAGACGGTTGCTCTGCCATTTACCCACCTGAAAGACCCACGGGCTTAGCTTTCCCATTCCCCTCTTCATTCCAACCCCAGTGTCCATTCCACTGCGGCGTCCGGCCTGCTGTTGGGAATTAAGATGGGGTGGGGAGCTAGGGCCTGGAGCAGTCTCTGAAGACCAGGATGGAGCTGCACAGAGCTCATGTGGGGGCTACAAATCCTTGACTCCTCCCCATGAAAGAATATCCCAGTAACTAGACCTGCCTCTCTATTAAACAGACAGTGCCATAGGGTTGAGAGGTACAGAGGTGGTACCACGTTCAAGGCTTGCTTCAGTCCTGCATAAGTGATTACGGTGGCTTGAAATAATTTTGTTCTTGTAAATGGTAGCTCCAAGGTTGCAAACTCCTGCAAATTGCCTGGTGGTTGGTATTTGCCATAAAGATCAGGAGTTACAAATCACAGCTTTAATTCCAAACAGTGTATGTTTCTAGCCCTCCTGGTTGTAGATGGACAGTTGAACCCTAAAATCCTGAAAGCAAATAAAAAGACCCACGTGTTGTTGTATTTTTTTAAAAATCTCCTAATTTTTAAGCCAGTCTCATGATTTTTTTTTTTTTTAACGCTCGGCGGTATTGCAGATCGGCCCATCCCTCTTTCAACAGTGTGTCAATGAGTCCCGGGGGAATATATTGGCTTGCGTATAATATATTGCCCAGATCAGCAACGTATGGGCATGAATGTAAAAGGAGAGAGATGGGGGGGTGGGGATGGGGGTGGAAGCACATTCACCAGTTTATGTTCTTGGGAATAGCTCATAAAGTACATGATAGTGGCTAAATACTGAGATTTCCTCTCCCCCAGTCGCTTGCTCCATAAATTTTAAATATGCACATATCTCACTTTCTAATATTTTAAATATATTTATAGGACATCATATTCCCTTTTTTTTTTCATTCTGGAGCAGCACTATAAGGTATTTATGGGGAAATCAATAGGTTTTTGTCCCAGTGGAATCAAACCAAGCACAGGTATGTCTGCTTGTATGTGGGGCATCTGCCCAGTTGAGTGAGAGCCAGCGCTTTGCAGCACAGTGCACCATGCACCACTTCAGCTGATGGGGCATTGCCATCCGCACCTGGACTCTCCTGCTTTCTGTGCTGTGCCAGAGTATTTAAGGCCAGGAAGGTCTAGTATCCTCCAAGGGCAGCTGATCGACTGCAAAGCACAGGCCGAGTGAATTTCCTGTGCAGTGGCGGGGAATAGGGCTCTCTTCTGTGTAACCTAGCAACACAGGCCAGGCAGCATCCCATGCTCACGCGGATGCTAGCGCTAGCTTGGGACAACATCCTCCGTCTGCATTAGCTGATGGACAGATACTGAGTTGTGCCAACTGCCTCCCAGCCAACCTCTCAGTGACTTGCTGGGGTGACGCGACGATGGCGCCAGACTCTCAGCTGCTGGAAGCCAGGCACTTTAGTCGAACTGGGTGCAATTCTGGTTCCTATAAAAGAGGGAGGAACCATTTTCAAAAGAGCACTAGTGAAGGAACAGCCTCAAACTGTGCTTGCCCTGTTTGGGAGAGCTGTGCTCTACAGCGCTGCTGGCGTCTCCAGGGGATTGATGGAGCCTCGCTTGCTGTTGGAGATCCTCAACGCTGCAGGCGCTTGGCCCGGGGGCAAGATGGCATAGCTGGCCCTGCCCCACGGGCCTGACTCAACACTGGACTGTTTGGGCCGAGAGTGGTTGCTGCATACAGACAATTCTCAGGGTAGACCTAGAAATGGCCAGGGCCGGATTAATTGGCCTGGGGGCCCCAGGCTGCCCCCAGCTGCAGGGTCTCCCTCCTGCCCCCCTCCTTGACCGTGGGCCCCCCCACCTACCCCCCCCTGACCCTGCCCCCCCCCCCCCCCCCCCCCCCCCCCGCGGTGGCCCCCCCTGCGGGGGGGGGGGGGGACCGAGGGCACTCCCGCCCTGGCCTGTGTTCTGGGAGGGGTAGGGGGCCTGCTGCGGTGCAATGTGGTGGCCCCCGGTGTAGCCTCCCAGCTCCAGCCCTGGGGTCTGAGGCCACTTGCGGATGGGAGCCGGCCCTGGTCCTAGAGGCCGCCGGGGGGGGGGGGGAGAGCCGGCCATTTGGGGCAGACTGGGTTTAGGGGCTTGAGCCCAGGGCCCCCTTTTTGTCCAGACTCTGGGGCTTAAGCCCCCCCCCCCCCCCCACCCGCGCAATAATCCAGCCCTGCGTCTAGCACACACGTGGCCAATTGTGGGTGGGAGCCGGCCCTGGTCTTGCAAGCTGCCTGTTGTGGGGGGAGCCAGCCGTGTGGGGCAGGCTGGCCCAGCCTCACCTGCGCTGCCCCTGTGCCTGCCTGCTCCGCCATGGGGGGGCGCAGAGGGTGGCTGTGGGCGGAGGGGCTGTGGCATGCGTGGCCCCCCCACGCTGCCTTGCTGGGAGCGGGACAGTGTGGGGCCCATGTAACTGCGGGGCCCAGGGCGATCGCCCCGGTCACATCCCCCCCCCCCCCCCCCCCCGGGATGGCCCTGCTCAGCACCCACTCAAAAAGCCGCTGCCTTGGCCTAGCTGCCAACATGTGATTTAACGTGGCCAGCCCCACACACGCCATGGAAAGCAAACGTCACCCATCGCACGAGCATCAACAAACACGTAATTGGTGCGCCTGTTCCTGCCGGTCACTATTTATCTCAGCTCCTGGTCCCAGTGCCAGAAGGGAGCCTAAATTCCTGGCTGGGGGCGTTCATATGCGCTTTTTTTTAACCCTGCCAATGGGGCTTGATTAGCTAAAAGCAGCCCGCTGACAAACCCAGGTATGCAATTTGGCCTTCCTCCTACCCCTTGAAAAAGCAGGGCTGTAAAAGTGGGCTCCACCGAGCAGTTAACTTGCATGCCACAGACTACACGTGCCGGCTGGAATTCGCACGGGCTGAGCAGCCCTCAGCACAATTCCTGTAGCCCACCGAGGCCGCGTCGACCACCTCGTCTAAAGCGTGAGGCTGGGTGGTGCAGCAGGCTGCTCTAGCGACTAAAATGGCCGTGTGTTCGTGCGAACGCTGCGCCTGGCCGGCCGTAGACATAGGGCTAAGTTAACGCCCAGCCACACTTTGCCCTATGGTGGGGCAGCGACCTGCACACGAGCCAGTTTTTAAAAAGACTTCCGTCAATAACCAAGTGTCTTGTGCACCACAATGGGTGTAGGCTCCTGGTGGAGGGATTGGGGGGGGGGGGGAACTAAGCCAGAGTGCCTGCTGCAGGGGCCCCTGACCGGGGAGAGGGAACCCAAAACCAGGCATGGGCAGCCCACAGAGTCCTCCTGGGGGTGGGGGGGGGGGAGTGGAGCCCAGAGCTGCAAGGGGGCAGCCACATGCGACGCTAGAGCTATTTCCGCCGTGCAAATACCCCTTTGCTATGCGCGATGGACACTTCAGGGCAACTCAGTACCTAGCAAGATGGAAGCATTATGTCTCCCTGCAACTGATGGCAACTTCCTCTCTCGCCCCGAACACACTGGGTGGTTTGTGAGGGCGCCCTGCTTGCGTAGCAGTTGGCTCAGTGTATGTGTATGTGTGTACCGACGGCCTTAGCCCACAGCACTGCTGAAAGATCTTTGTTTGCAGGCACAAGCCAGTAGAGCCCTGTGCTACGAGAAAGACTGTAGTGTGTGTTGGTCGGGGAGGGGGTTCAGGCCTCATCCAGGCTCGTCAAAGGTGTCACTTTGTTTGCTGATGAATAAACTCTGCTAAAAGGCATGTCACTGGGGCGGGAAGAAAACATCGGTGTTGCTCAGATCCCATGGTAATGGCAACCACATACGGACCTACGCTAGCCAGAGCCTTCCCTTCTAATCCCTGCCCGCCTCCGAAGCCTGGAACCGGTCACAGAGGGGCCAGCTGCATCGCCCGCCTCCAAAGCCTGGAACCGGTCACATAGGGGCCAGCTGCATCGCCCGCCTCCGAAGCCTGGAACCGGTCACAGAGGGGCCAGCTGCATCGCCCGCCTCCGAAGCCTGGAACCGGTCACATAGGGGCCAGCTGCATTAAGTCATTCCAAGCTACATGTTTCCATGCAGCTCCTACTTTAATCAGGCATACCTGTCATGACTAGACAAGCCTTAAGCTACTCTGTGTCTCAGTTTCCCCAACAGTACCACTGCCCTCTATTAAGCCCCACAAAACTCCTCAGAGGCAAGGCTCTGCCACAGGTGGGGAACCTGAAGCACAGAAATGACAAGGGACTTGCCCAAAGCCCCATGGAGTGTTCACATGGGCTGGATCCTCAAAAGAGCAGCAGAACTGTTTTCCTTTGGTTTCCCCCAGTAGTGAGACAGCAGCATCCGCCCCTGGCACTTACAGGCTATGGGTTGTGGTGACCCATTCAGTCTAGGGGACGGTTGGCAGCTGGAGAAAGGGGCATCTTCTGCCGTTAGGCAGTTGCCATCTGAAGAATCATCCCTCACTTTGTATCCATCCCCAGTGACAGGTGCATGACAGAACTCCCCCCGGGCTGGGCAGGAAGTTTACCAAAGCAATAACTAACCAAGCGCCCTGCAGTACCAAGCGCTGAAGGGGCAGGCTATTGAGCTGGCGCTGTGGAGAAAGGAAAACGAGAGACTTGCTGTTTTTAACTCTGACCGTGTTGGCTAATATCTTGGAGAAAATGCCACCCAGTGAACCTAAACTGATTTAGTTAAACCAGCCTGAATTCTATTTCACGACAGGAGCAGTCGAAGTGTGGATGAGTTTAAAGTGCTTCCCTCTTTACTAAAACTAACCCAAAATGTTTGTGTCCACGCCTGGGCTTTGCATCCCTTTAACTAAATCAATTTATTAGGAACCCTTCAGTTAAAATGGTGCAATTTCCTCATGTAGCTCACAGCTCTGGCTGCTCACAGGGAATAAGGGACAGTGTACTGCATCACCGTGATTCACAGCCAAAATCAACGGGGGCAGAGGTGCATGGCCATCCTGAAAATCAGGTGTCTACGTTCGTTCATTCAACATGCGAGGCGAGCAGAACTAGATGGCCCCCATTTTACGCTGTGCCCAGCTGGTGAGGAGCCCAGTGATTAGTTTGGAAACTTACCTGAGCCCAGAGGAAAACACAGTGCTGTCAGACAAGGACTTGAGGTTACATTCCAGGGGGAGGGGCTCCTGGCTCAGCGGGGTTAGTTTGTTTGAGCCAGACATCAAAGCCAGGCTGATGGCACTTTCCTGGGACATGGAAGATGCACCTGAGCAGCCATGGCTTAGCTGAGCAGCTAAGATTGGAATGAGGGCTGCCTGTTTTCTGCAGCCAGCCAATATTTAACCCGGGGAAAGCCCCATCCTCTGTTGATCCCAGTCTCATTTTAACCAAAGAATTCTGTCCCTGACCCCCTCCACCTCAGCCTGCGTGTTCTCAGTGAAGAAAAGAAAGTGGACAGACTCATCTTTGCCATGCAGCGCTTGTGAACCCCAGCTTGATGGCCTTGCTTAACAGGTATTGTGGATTTAACACAGGAAGCAGGAAGAACGGTAAGTGTTTCGGACCGGCAAATACAGAGATGGGGACACTCTGAATTGAGACCTGTCCAAAGATCATGAGTACAATTTTAGCCATCTTATCACTCCACCAAGCAAAACAATTTCAGTTGGCCCTGTGGTGGCTATCAAGAGCACGGGTCTGCACCGACAAGTGACTCTGAAAAAACCGGCCTCCTGTGTGCATTAGTCTCTAGTGTCAGGACATCAGACCAATGTCTTAGTTAAAACACACGCTTAAGTGAGCGGGAAATAGCTTTTGCTGCCTCTAGTCCCTGCAGAGCCTACCTAGCTGGGAGCAAGCAGAGGATTCTATTCCATATTGAAATGTAGGGACCAGTCCGACTGAGGCACAGATTGTGCAGCAGCTCTGCATGGCTGTATGCTCTGGGCATAATGTGGCCTGCAGAACCTTTCTTAATGCCAATTATAGGAGAAGGAAAGAGTGTAGAAAGTCTGACGGAGATCCTCAGGTGAGTTTGCAGTTGGAAAGAGACGTGTGTCTGTTCACAGACTCAGGAAAGTGTTTAGTTTTCGTTGAAGCCCATGGAACTGAAGCACATATAAATGCTTTCCTACACATGGATGGATTCAAACACATGCACACGCTTCCCTGAAGTGGGACCAAGCCATCAGAGACCAGCAATCAGAGAAGCTGAGGCTACCATTTTTCTAATCACTTTTCAGAGCAGGCTGGCTTTCCCTGCAGCGTGGAGACATTATGGATCATCTCCCCATTCCACATACGAAAAGCAATCACGTCGACACAAAAACACACACACAGAAAAATGCTTTGTTTTTTCCGATTGATTTTTTTTTTTTATGAAAAAACGGTCACACGGAATTCTCCAACAAACATAATGCCAAAAAGAAAAATTAAAAGCAAAACCAGAAAACAAAAAGACAAAAACCTGGCTCTCCTTTCCTCTCGATTGTCTGAAAAATCCTTGTGTTCCATAGAAGGCATCGGGCAGTAAGTGCTTTCTATTTAACATTAGCATAAAATCTCTCTCTCTTTCTCTCTTTAACATTTGCTCACGCAATTTGCTTCTATAAGTCCAATACACTTTGTGTGGGCAGCTTGTGTGTGCCTGTTCCCAGATCATTTACATTCACAATCCAACTGGAAATAAAAAATAATATTCTAAACGTCAGACTGTGTTCTCTCTCTTTTTTTTTATAGTTTCATTATTTTTTCACAGTTTTAAAAAGCTTATATTTTTATATATATATATTTATATTTATAATTAAAAAGTTGAATCCATTTAAAGACTTATAATACAGAAGGGTTTCAAGAGAGTCTTTTGGTACATTAAAACTGTACAGTTTAGAAACATTAATATCCACCAAGTCTTTGTGAGCCACGGGCTGGAGCAGAGGTGGCTAGAGTTCAGCACCATTGTGGTTCTTTTAAAGTATGAGGGATTGTTTTTTAGGGAATCCCCCTCTGCCCTTCCCAAAGGCTACAAGTCTCTAGTTCTCAGACAGTACCACGGCAGATAGTTAAAATCTGTCCTTGTACATCTCTCTCCCCTGGAGCTCCGTGTAGATCACCCTGCTCCGATCCATGCTGAAACAGTCTCAGTGTCCTAGAAACATGTAGTGCGAAGAGGTTAGCTGCAAAGATCAGTGCATCTCTTGATATTTCAGCTAAGTGCAAGGACATGGTGCCACCATTTTGTTTTGCACCCCTCCGCTGGCTCCCTGCACGCTGCCCTGAGAGCCAGGACTGTGTATCGGGGGGCTGGATTGCAAACCTGACTCCCTGAAGCAGGGGCTTGAAGGCAAGTGGCAGAGCTGAAGGCTCAGGCCCAGGAAAGATGAACGAGATGGGTGGGTCAACTTCTTGGAAGAGGGAGATGGTGTCTGCTCTCAGTTAACCAAAGGGTGACTGTCCACATGAACCCAGCAAGCTGAATGTGTAGTCCCACCTCATTTTAGATGCCATCTTGGTTCTGGCCCCCTGCACGGGTGGATGTACATTCTGCGTCTCCTGCATGGACACCAGTGGGGGCAGTTCTCATCCCTTTGAGCCGGGAGCTGGGTGTACTTCTGCTTGAACTCCAGCTCCTCGCATCCAGGGAGAATGAAGCCCACCAGGTCAATGTGAAATCCGAAGTGCTGCACCTGTGTGAAATAGCAGGGAGGGCCTCAGGCCTCCTTCACCACACAAGAAGTGGCTTTCTCATTTCTGAGCAGGTTGCAGCAACCTCCCCACTCATTTCAGCTCCCGAAGGGAGATTTTTGTTCATTATACTCCATCCCTGTGCCCTCCTTTTTGGATGACAGCCCCCTCCTTTCCTTCCTTCTTGCCCTCCCATTGCAGAATTTTATTTTCTATTCTGGGTGAATCTACTGACAACCAATTTGTTCAGTGAGAGGTCATGTGAACGTGGCTTTT
The DNA here is from genome assembly GCA_007922175.1 of Pelusios castaneus. NCBI lineage: Eukaryota > Metazoa > Chordata > Testudines > Pelomedusidae > Pelusios > Pelusios castaneus. Next base: position 7,815,655 of record ML685786.1, on the reverse strand, counting down.
GAAATTCTGTTCTCTCCGACTTTTCCTAGCCCAGAAGGGGCATCACTCAACAGCTCCAGGGCCAAGTGACTCCATTCCAGCTTGGCTGTCCATGCACATTAGCTCTCCGTTAGGTAGCAGACAGCAGACTTTAAGGAAGGAAAGCGGATTAAAGGGGTGCCTGGCTGTTTAAACTGTGGTGAGGCACTGCTCCTTTCTCTTCCACCTCCTGCTTTCCAGAAAGTTAGCAAGGAAGGAGATACAAGGAAGGACGTCCAGATGCCCTGAAAGCTGGTAGGTGTTCTTCTAGACAGGGCCATCCTCTGAATTCAAGCCACACAAACGAAGCCCCCTCTGCTAGGGCTTCTGTTTTGATCTTATTCTGCTGGTGCAGGGACCTGAGAATCAACGACTCTCCAGGAGCAGAAAGGGGAAGAAAGAAGCTGGTTAATTTTGTCATGATAAAAAACCACCCCGTTCATTCAGAAAAGAATGGGTCCCATCTCCAATGCCAACCCAAAGGCATCTTCAGACAGTCCTGTGGTTGCTTCCCTCAGCACCCTATTTCCTCTCTTCTCCTTTTGAAGACCTGTCCACAGTGTGACACAAAAGTCACAAGCAATAAAGAAATAAATCACGTTGTCTGAACAGGCACGTCCTCAGATTCACCGCACTCCCCTTCCAAAGGGAAATGGGAACTCTCCACACGGATGGCACATGCCCTTCAATTCCCTCTTCCTAGACAGTCAGCAGATGACCGGGACGCCATCTGTATTGAAAATCATGCCCGTAGTGGGCTCGTATGTCCCTGCTAGGTAGTATAGATCCTCACTGTCCTGATATTTCTTAGTCTTTAGCATCTGCTCATACTGGTCCAGAGCAACCACCAGACACTTATGAGAAATGGTCTGGACATCATTTTCATCCACATGAGAAGACTGGTACAGTGCTCGCTGGATGGGGGGAGGAGACAGAGAGAAAACAAGTCATTAGTGGACACTTCACACTACTTAGACAAACCCCTCCCTGCAGATTAGGTGTCCTGTTCCACAGAAGAACCCGAGAGCTACACTGAGGGTGTGAAAATTATGGGCTGCAGAAGGTGACACATTGAAGTTTATTTGCCCCACACTGAGACAGGCCACTGAATGGCTTCTGTGAAGGCACCCCACCACTCCCCCTAGTTTCAATCAAATATGGTGACTCAGTCACCACCTTGCACGTTTCTCAGACTTCCTGTGAGCTGCAGAATCTGGGAACATTTTGCCAGAATTTAAATGAAATAAAACAAAGATGGACCTGAAGGACAGTCCTAGCACCTAACCCCAACTGAACTGTGGTGTTGTTCACAGATGGATCTTTGCACATCTATAAGATGCTCTGCCAAGCCATGGACTTTGGGGCTGATGCTGATCTCTGCACAGAACTGGATCACTTCAGGTGCCCTCTGCCTCATTAATATGGGCTGCTCCACCTCTAAGATCAGAGCCCGCAACACAATATTGCAAAACCTTCTGCCATCTGCACCCTCATTTTACCTCCATGAAGTCCTTCCTCTGGTTGGATGCCTGCAGAGCAGTAGACAGGCTCCTCCCAGATTTCTGATCCCAACGCTACGCCGAAAACGTCCGCCAGGAAAAATGGAGAGGGGAAAAAGTTAAAAGAAGGCCATTTAGTGCCTTTCAAAGACTCCTCTCCCACCAAATATAGACACGCATCCCCACAGCCTGTATCTTTACTTTGAATTGTCAGCATAAATGGAGCCTGATCTTTAGGGCACCCAAGGACCACAACTCCCAGTAATGTCAGTGGAGTCTATGGGTGGTCAACACCTCTGACTCTCAGACCCACACAGCCTGGCTGTATCCCAAGGGCTTTCTTTTACCCATCACATGCTAGACGGCTGGAATAAATCACTTTGCCATGGGCATCCCGGGGCAAACAGAAGTTTGATGGGCTCATGCAAAATGCTATTCGGTTTTCCAAGTGGTATTTTAGAAGTATAAAAAACAACTGGCTTTAAAAGCCCCAGCTGTGTCCATCCCGCAATGGCCTTGCTGGCGTAGAAGTGACATGCCCATCCTTTGCTGGTCATATATGGAACCAAATTACATCTTGCTCCGAATAAAAGTCACGCCACCCCCACTAGGATGAAGGTGTGAGGAGAACATGGGCAGGGTGGGCAGGGTTCAGTCAACATACCTTGCCTTCGTTGAGCTTTTTCCCAGGGTTCGTTTCTTCAGGGTGATAGAACCACTTGACCCTGACTACCATGTTGTTCCCCCAGGACTCCCACATGCTCTGGATCCGTCCGATGTAGGGTAAGTTGGGCCGGCCAGCTGACAAGAAGACAGCGCAGTCTCCAATCCGAATGATCTCCTTGCCACGGACAATGGCCTTGTAAAACAGTTTCCTGGCCTTCCCTTTCATTCCTCGCCTCTGTGAAATGAGGAGCATGAAGCTGAGTGAACAGAATATTAGGTTCAAACCCCACTTTCATCTCTCTGGGATGGCTTGTTCCGTCTTTTTGGGTCAGTCCAATGGTACAGCAAAGGACAGCCCTACAGTGAGAGGTTCCGGATGAAGCATGTCGCCTACCTTTTAAACACCACCCCCCGGCAAACAAAGAGAATGGCTGTGATGGGAGGCATTTATCCCTGCCCAGCCAGAGTGCGACACAGTAGCACGTCACAAAAGAAAATCGACTGGCTAATGCTTGATCAGAGACGCCCGAGTGAGAAGGGAGTGGGGAGCATACAGAGATCTGATTGCAGTGGGGTGGCTGCATCCCCCAGAAACTAACAACCAAACCTAAAGAACTCAACACACCAAAAGACAGTGCGTCTGTGGGCGAGGTTCTGTGACCTCCGTAGTGCAGAAGGTCTAAACGATTGTTTTGGTCCCTTCTGACCTTAGAGTCTATGTTTATGGTTTGAGGGCACCATGGTGCCAGGACAGAGGGGTGAGGCAATGCTGGTGGATCTTTCCAGATGTCTGTTGTAAATCTGCCCCAAACATTCTTGGTCCTCTTTCCCGCATGGAGTGATCCCAGTAACAAACACGTCCAGCTCGCCGCTGGGGACGGCTTTGCCCACCAGGAAATGGGGGAGAGGGGGAATGAAAGGCCTGGTTTGCCAGGATAGACCGGCGATGGGGATTGTAAAAGCTCGGGCCATCAGGCTGTGCTCACCTGGGTGGGTTTTCCAAACCACTTCCAAAGCTGCCGTGCAGGGAGGAAGGCAGCGATCTTGGGTCTGTTTTCCACTGAGGGCAGCCTCTGCCGCTTGGCGAGCTCCTTGGTGGTGGGCAGATGGATTCCCTCGCGCTTTTTGGGTCTGTTCTTGTTGCTGCCCTGCGGCTGCTTCTGCTGTTGCTGCTTCTGGCCTTGAGGGTGTGAAGACACCCGGGATTTCCCTGCCTGCTTGGTCTGCTTTGGAGGGAGAGCCTGCTGCACTGAGGAGCTCGGCTGGGCGTCAGCCACCTCCTCATCTGAGCTGCAAGAGGAGTCCTCGTCTGTGGTGGAAGAAGAAGAGGAACTGGAGCTTGACGACGAGGAGGTGGATGATGCTGAGGACGAGGAGGAGGACGAGGAGGACGAAGAGCTGCTGCTGCTGGAAGAGGAGGAGGAGGAGGAATTGGAGGAAGACAGAGGGGTTGATGCCCTGGAGCTCGTTGAGCTGCTGTCCTGGGCTTCCCCTCCATTCTTCTCAGCTTCCTCTTCGCCCTCGGACTCTGAGCTGCTCCCGCTGCTGTCAGACTCCTCAGCCATCGCTGGCGGGGTGGTCTTGACTTCTTGCTCCTTGCCTCCAAAATTAGCCGCAGAGGACTCCCCGTCTGTTGCTTTTGCTCTCGACGTTTTCTGCTTGACTTCAGCGCCCAGTGCAGCCGAGTACCCCAGTCCCAGGACGTTCTTGCCGTCCCTCCTGCTGCTCAGGTTTGAATCCTCCAGCATCCTCATAGCCTCCTTTGTTTTCTTGCTCTTGGGAGACATTACACCTTCGTGGTCCAGCTTGATGAGGATTTCATTGTCCAACTGCTTTCTCTGAGCCTTGGCTGCTGAGCCAAACTCCTGCGATTCCTCCGCAGGCCTTCCCTTCTTGGCTTTGCTCTTCCCAGAAGGCTTGTCACTGGCGCTAAAGGATCCCAGCGTTGCCGGGTGCTCGCTGTAGGACTCTGTCCCAAGAACGCTGCTGAACACGGGAGACTGAAAAGGAGGCTGAGGTGGGCTATGCAGTTTAGCAGATATCTTCATTTTGGTGGCTTTGTTCCGTTTTTCCTCAGCAGGTGTAGGCGTCCCTCCGACTGGATTCTGCTGGCTTTTCCTTGACCCCTTCACATTCTGCTTGTCAAGGCAGACTGTCTTCTCTGGAGCAGACGGGAGGTTTGCCGAAGAATCTCCCTGATCGGTCTCTTCCGGCAGGATGGCTTCTTCTGGAAAGGAAGGGAAAGCAGATAAACTGAGACGCAAGTATCACCCACATGACAGTCTCAGTAGCCAGGATGGACTCTCTCAAGTCACAATAGCTGCCGAATATCCCCGGCACGTAACTCAGGAGCAGAGGGGAATTTAAGGATTTCTTCTGCTCCTTCATATCTCGCCTTTTTTCCTTGCTGGTCACACCAGCAAGAGACCATCTCAGCAAGGCCCTTTCCGGAGACGTAATAAATAATACAGGCCAGCATGTCGGAGGCTGATGCCAATGAACTGCTGACTAGCAGAAAGACGCTCACTCTTTGTTGCCCGTCACAAACCAAGCACAATCCTGACCTCTCTGATCTGTTAGACTCACTGCTGCTAAAATACCTAGCCTCAAAAAAAAAATCAAGGTGAGACGGTGACTCATTCGGTAGTATGCTAGACAACCAGGTGAGGGATTGACGTAGGTACGAGCCAAACTCACAACACTTTGCATGTGAGCTGTGGGCTGGGAAACGCCTAGTTCCCAGCCCGTGGCTCAAGGGCCAAAGTGGCCTGCGGGGGCTTTCAAAGTGGCCGGCAGCTCCTCTCCCGCTGGCTGCAGAAAGGAGCCACTGCCTAAGGACCCAGGCGGAACGTGTTTCTGCAGGACTAAAAGACCAGTGCAGGCTCCTTGCTGCAGCCAAAAGGACGGGCGATCAGTGCTCCCCTCTTCCTGTTTGTAGCAGGGAGCATGGCCATAGGGACTGGGGTCCCTGCTGGAGCCAGGGGGAGGGGGGCACTGATCTTCTGGCCCCCTGGCTGAAAAAGAGAGCCACTGCCTAGGGACCCAGGAGGAGCACACAGGACTTCAGGATGTATGTGAATTCCCTGCTGCAGGCAGGAAGATGGGAGACCAGCGAGGAGGCAGCCTCCTCGCTGAACATCTTCCATCTGGCTGCAGTGGGTGGGGAGGGAGAGAGGCTGCTGGCAGAGACAGGTGGCTCTCAGGGTTGTAAAAATGCCTCCTATGGCCTTCGAGCCAAAATGCTAGCTGCGGACACATCGGGAGGCTGCTCACTTTCCTAGCTGTGGGACCAGCACTGCATCCGACAGAAGGTGGAGCAGCTGCAATGGCCAACCTTCTTTCCCTCCTCTGCAAGCTCAGACCTTGCCACTGGCTCTGCCTCCCTATGGATTTAGCGTGCCCTCGGCAGCTAGGAACCCGAACAGCCTCCCAACACATCTGCAGCTAGTGATTGCGACTCGTGCCCACGGAGGCTGAGACAAGGTCGTTTCCATACCTTGCTTGCGGCACTGAGCCCAGGCTGGGAAATCACTAGCTGGCTAACCCAACCAACCCCATGAACAGACTCCTGCGAGAGAGGAGGAGAAATCCGGTAGCTGCTCAACACTTTTCCTGCACTGTGGGCCACAATGCCAGCTGGAAGCCTGTTTCTAGGGTACGCTGATGACGTTTAGCAGCAGAGATCAGATGCAGAGCTGGACTTGTGTAGGTTGGGGGCATTTACAGAGCCATCCTAACAGGACAGGGCAGGCTACTTTACCAGATTAAACAGCGGGTGCAAGGACTGGCTGAATTCCACATTAGAACAGGGTGAATCAACGTACCAGCTTTCAGCTTGATGCTTGGCTTTCTTCCTCGACCTTTGCCCTTGGCTGCCGGCTCCTCTGATCCAAGCGTGCTGCCCTCTTTTGCTTCCCCAGCATCCTTGCTGGGCTTCCGGCTGCGGCGCTTGGCGCTGGGCACCAGGAGGGCAGGGGAGGGTTCTGCGCCTGTAATATCAAGGCACACCGATGGTCAGCAGCAATCTGGCTCACCGATCGCAACCAACCAAACCGCGCCAGAGCAGCAGCTTCTTCCTGTCACCTGAGCACCCAAAGCATGAGGGACGCACGTTAAGTGCTATTGGGAAATCGCCACCACTGACTCCGGGCAGACAGCGATCGACCCCCAGATGGGTTCCACTCCGAACACACTAGAGAACCCAGTCCTGTTCCACATGCACACGGCCTAGGACACAATCCTGGAACGGGAACAGCTGGGACTTCTCCCTTGAATTTTACAGGATAGTTCCCCTATTATGGGAAATCTCCCTTTTGAGCAGGTTTTAAAGGGCGCTGCTAGGGTCTCCTGGACAAAAAGACCAGGGATCTCAGGGAAACATCATGGCGGAGTCCTCGACTTACACTGGATCTTGTAGTCAGGTGGAAGAAGCCGAATATGAGACAGGGGGATCCGGCCAGTGTCTCCATCATCAAACTCCACCGTTATTAGATCTCCATCCTCCTCCAGATCCAGGGCCCCTGTGGTTTGAAGGGGAAGAGACAATCAGGAACAAACTCAGCAGGAGGAATTGGATGAAAAAGCCAGCTGGCAGCCGCAATGAGCCAGACCCTGGCACTTGGAAGTTGTGACTGCTGGAAGCAGGACCCATTTGGAATCAGAACATGTGACTAAGCCATACCCATTTGGGACAAACCACCTGTGGTCCAATCACATGCCCTACCCTCTGGCACAAAACTTCCCCTTCAACAAAGTCACCCCAACAGCTTAACCGCAGGAAGACTACACGATTTCACCCTGTCTCTTTTGGCTTAGATTCGCTCTTCATTTGCACTGCTGTCCCTTAGTCCGGACCGGTCCAACATCCTCAGATCCACGCCTGATTGGATTTTACAGTAGCCCTCAGCTAGCGTAGGTTGCCACTTATTCATCTTCCCTCCAAAATAAAAAATCCATTTCATCCATCTCTCCTTTATCGATCTCCCTTATTCTCTCTTCAAAGTGTGTCTTGCCCTCCAAGAGCAGTTGTATCCCTGACCCACTGGCAGCTTCTTTCGTGACTCCCACTTTCCTGGCCATTTAGCATTAAACCGCGGCACTGGGGGGGCGGGAAGCGGGGAGCACTTTGCTGTCAAACTCCAGCTACTTTCTTTATAGGCACTTTTTGAGGGTAGGATTTCCGAAGAGGCTGAATGGCGTCAGGCACTCAGTGTACAAGTTTCAAAAACCTATGTGACTTAGGCGCCTACACCCCATTCAAAGTCAGTTGGACTTAGGCACCCATGTCCCTTATGGGCCTTTGAAATCTCCCCAATCTTCTGTGGAATTTCAGTGGTACTTGAGAAAACAACTCCCTCGGCCCTCTGCGAAAATCCCAGCACAAAACATGGATAGTGACAGCTATGATGATTCTGTACCACAGTGGGACTCTTCATGGAGCTGGGCACTGATCCGGCTAAAGGAAGCGTGGCAGAATCCCAGCAGGCTTTAGGACTGCACTGTGCTATTCCCCTCCTGATTTGTGCTGAGACACTCCTGCCTGGTATATTCTTACCTCTCACCACGGTCCCCGGGTAGAGGCAGCGATATTGCTGGCTCCAGTAGGCAGCGATCCTTGTTCCTTCTGGGAGGAATCTCACGGAGGGTGGCTTCACGTCAATGATCTGTTTGGGAGGGGGTGGGGGACAGCAAGTTACTAATTAGCTGGAGGCCTCCGTGATCTTCTGGCCTGCACACTAGCATTTCACAGGACTGGCTGTCAATGGACACTGCTGAGACCTCCCCCGGTGGGGCTTCAGATTGTAACAGGCTCTGCTGGATTTCCCAGTCCGGGCCCAGGATTCAAAGGTGTTGAATGTTGCAGGTCTGTAGAGGGGCAACCTCCAACAGGAGAGGCTGACATTCCTCCACGTGGCACAATGCAGCACAGTGCCGAAGAATCACAATCCTACAGTCCCTAGGACAGCAGAGGTAAGCCCTTGGCACTGGTGTGTGTTTGCCTATTGTCAGCCATAGGAATCTGACTCTCCAATGCTGGGAAGGGAATTGCACCCGTCATGGCCCACAGACTGCTCAGGGTGGTGCCTGCTTGGGGCTTATGAGGCAACAGGTCAGGGGTTGGGGCCACGGCTGCAAACACCCACAGGACAGGGAGGGATTTTCCTTTTGCCTCCCCCGTCACTGAGACAGAAGAGAGTGAAATGGCTCAACTTACTGCTTCCTGCAGAAGCTGCTCCAGACAATAGATATGGGGACGGTTTCCCCGCTCTCCTTCCACCACCACTCGGTATCTAAAAACACAAGGCCCCGGGGCACCAGCAAAGAGGTGAGCGAGATATCGGAGCTTAACAAGAAGGGAATCGCTGCGCCCCAATGACCTTTCCCCAGACAATAGCTCTGTCCTCCGGATCGTAACTTGTCCAAGCACTGGCCTTTTCCACCTCATAACCCCCAGATGGCAGTTTAGCCAAGACTATCTAATAAGAAGCTGCGTTCTTCCAGCTGAGGAATACGCTGGTAAACTCATTAAGGTAAATTCCTCCTCCCAACCAAACAGAGCCACTACTCCCAGCCTTACATCTCTCAGGAAACACCTGAATCTCACCAGCTTGCTCAATGTGGCTGGAGCACACACCACGTCCCAGAAAGCCCTGAGCAGACCCAGCCAAGGAGAAGACCCCAAAGCGTTGGCTATCCGCCCCCACCATAGCAGGGGCCATCTGGGAGAGGCTGCCATTTCACTCACATGTCAGGTGAGTGCACGGTCTTGACGTGCCCAGCGTAGAGCAGCTTGTCATCCATGGGGATGAGGACACGCAGCCCGTCCTTCAGCTCGTCTTTGTCAATGATACAGGAGCGAGGGGCTGTGGGCCCACAGAGCGAGACATGGAGTTAGTGGGGTCCAAGAAGAACCAGGACAGGCCATTCTACAGATTCCAGCAACCCCCACACTGGCCTCAGTTAGATGGGCAGCTGTTTGGGGCAAGGGCTGGTTCTCTTTGTGCAGCTCCTAGCGCAACGGGGCCCTGTTCCCAGCTGGCCCATGCCACTTCAGCCAAACCCGGCACTTCACAGAGATGGGTCTGTACCTGGAAACCCAGAGGGGTGCTTGAAAGGAGTGAGTGGGCAGCTCTTTCTTGGCAGTAACCCTGGTGAAGCTAATGGGTCCTTACGCTGCTTTGGCTCAGCTGAGAGGCTAACACATGGAACAGAACAAGCCATCAGTGGTCTCTCTTGGAGCAATGAGTAAGGGGGGGTCTGCTCTCACCACCTCATTCCCAGGGGAACTCCTTGATTCTCCAGCCAGCCCCGCTATTGACCCAGCTTCGCAGCTGTATCAACAGAGGCACAAGGAAAGCCACGGGACCTGCAGGGGCAAAATACTGATCCGGGCTTCAAATGGGGATTAGAATCCATTGCCCGCCTGGGCCCCAGTCCTTTGCTCCAACCACCTGTGAGTGCAACCCTCCCCCACGGTGGAAGGCGTGCTCCTGCAATTGCTGCACAAGGCCAGCCAGGCCCGTGCGGATTGAGGGCACACCCAACGAGTCTGCTCCTCAACAGCAGGTACCAGAGCATAGTAGCATCCCTTGTATAACGCTGGACAGGCTGCCGGAAAATCTCATCCACCTCTCCCATCTGCTGCTGCCTCCTCTATCCTGACAGCGACAACCTCCTGGTCTCACCTGGCGTAGGGGGCCGCTCTACCAGCATGCTCAGGGGAAGGTTCTCATCCTCCGAGAAGCTGCTGTCTTGATTGGGCTCAAAGTCCTCTTCTGCGGCCATACTTTCCATCAGCTTGCTGACCGCCCCTCCTTTTCCTCGGGTCTGGAGAAGGAAATAGAAAAGCACATCAGAGAGCTTGGCCGTGTCCATCATGGAGCCCCAGGACTTAGGAACAGTTTTTAAAACCCTCCTGCCTGCCCTCTAAGTGGCCCCCATTAGATGTGAAAGTAACCCGGGAATCCAGGACCCAAGCCAACCACCACTAGCCAACAGGTCCTACACTGATGTGCCCTCTGTCATGGTAGCTCCTGCAGTTCTTGGCTTGGTTTATTGGCTGTGTTTATCCCTCACTGCTGCTGTCCACTGAGGGAAGGCTTGGGGAGCCCATTCCTACATTTCAGCTGCCTTTCTTGACCTGTCTGGACATCAGAGGAAAAGCTGACAAGCCAGGTCTGTCAGAACAAAACCAGACAGCTGTAGGACTGGGCCAGCATATCCTTGTAACAAGCAATGGAAAGAACGGTGTTCTGGTTCCCCTGGCAGACTCTAAAGGAACTCTCATAACTGAATCTGGTGAGGAGACACTCCATGGTGAAGGTGGCCCTTCAGTCACCCCTCCCATTTGGTCTCTGACTTCTGCCCACTGGTCTCTCGGCACCCTTCTGGGCCACGTTCTTCTGTGGCACCAGTAGACTTGGTTTGCAAACCCACTCTGTCCTGAGCTCCCTCCACTACTTGGATGCACCTTTCCTGAGGCCCTCGAAGAGTCACTAGGTAATGGTGTTCTAGATTCTTCTGAGTCTTTAACTTTCCAGCAAGACAACTTAAAAGCAATAAAGTCTCTCTTGCCTGTAGGGGTGTTTCTGTACCTACCCCAGTCCCATTAATGAGAACACTATCAATGTCTCAGCTCCCAAAAGGCTGCCTGCCTGCCTGCCTGTCTGTCTTCCCCCCTCACAATGCAACACGGCAAGAAGGCAGAAAAGACCCTGTCTTGCTACAAGCTGACCTCAATCTGTGGCGTCAACCCTCACCTCTTTCTTCACCTCCTTTGCCTTCACTTTGGCTTTACTCTTCTTGTCGGAGCTCAGGGAATTGGCCAGGCTGACTCGGGCGTCGGAGGGGGAGCTGGAGATGCCAGGCAGAGACATGGAAGAGGAGGAGGAGGAACAGCAAGGGGCCTCTTTACCCTTCTTCCTCTGCTAAAAGCAAATACAAAATAGCCCCCACCCAGAAAAAGGCTTGATCAGTAACGCTCACTCGCCAGCTACAGGGGGAAGATGGAGCGAAGGGAGCCTGGCCGCTCGTATTCAAACAGCCATGAGTAAAGACTCCAGCCACGCTGGGGCAGAGCCCGAGCGGGCAGCGTGCCAAGCTCTTGCAATGTATTCTGAGGCTCTCGCTGGCCAGCGTGTATGTTCCAGAGAGAGCTTTTCATTCTGCCAGACAGCACACCTCACTGATCAAATCTTCCTCCAGAAAGGCTTGAAAAGGACCTCAGCTGATGATGTGTCACAACTTGTCTAACTCTTCCCATAATCCCATCCACTCTTCCCCCCAGGAACCAGTTCATGGGCCCAGTTGGAGGCAAAGGAGCCTAATGCTTCAGAAAACTGGTTAGCCAGTGAATGGGACGGGATGCCCTAGTCCCAGAGGATGGGAAGATCTAGGGAGGTCACTGTTTTAAAGGCAAAGCACCTTGAATGTCATGTAAGGGGTGAGGGAGGCGGAGTGGGCCAGGAAAGGGGAGAAAAGGCAGGTTTGAGGGAGATAGGAGTTTTCCCCATGATTACAGTTCAGGGTTTCTGAGGAGACGGAGCACATTTTCCAATCCTCAGTTTTATAATGGGGCAGAAAACAGGCTGTAGCTAGCCTGGGGGTTACAGCCTGCCCCACCTAAGTTAATGGGAGTTGGACCCCTTCAACAGGGGCAGGAGCTTGCCCAGAATCCCTAAACCAGGGTCCAGTATAGTCAAGCAAGAGCAGTTCGCCTGCTCCGATGTTGAACTGGGCAGCAGTGGATAAAGGAAGCAGGGAGGGTGTTTCCATGAAATAGCACCGTAGAAACCAGCTACGGAGAGGAGATGGCCACTGAACTCAACTCCTGCCCAACGCCAGCATCAACGGGAACAACCTCCCAGCCCTACTGTCCCCGCCCCAGCAATGCAGCCCTTACCTTGCTCAGCTCTTTCCTTTCCTTCCCCTTGCTTCCCTCCTTTTTGGGACTCGGAGGCGCCCCCTTCCCACATCGGCTGGCCTTGGAAACAGGGGTGGAACTCGTTGGTGTGGTGGGTGTAGGCACCGACGAGGAAGCGCTGGCGTCATGGAGGAAGATGCGCTCGCTCCGCCGCCGGTTCCACAAGTCTTCGTCACTTGCCTCCAGTCCAAACTCGAAGCTCAGGTCCTTGGGGGACTTGAATTTTTTCAGCTTCCGACCTTTTTCAGCCCCCATTTTGGCTTTCTCGGCCCCCCCGGTGCTGGCGTCCATGCTGCTGGCAGTTTGGGTGGGCGTGGCGCTGCCTTGTTCCATCAGCCCCTTCTTCCCACGCAGCAACCCAGAGGGAGACTTCTTCCGGATCTTGATCTCACTCTCCGAGTCGGTGTATTCAAACTCCGTCCCTAAGCGGAAAGGGATTGAACCATCAACCGACGCACTGTTTAGATACTGATGGACTGTGTCCGACAGCGTCCCTTGGCTTTGATGCCAGACTACACGCTTGCTCTGCAGAGCATGGCCAAAAAGCCCCAAGAAAATCCCTAGTTCATTGCAAGGAGCCACACCAAGAAATGGAAGCCACTCACAAGAGAGGGCGAGAGGCAAGAGGAGATTTCTCCTTCCCCAGTCATTCCCCCCGAGAACTCTGTGAGCAGAGAAGAGGAAGAAACAATCCCAACGCACCTGCCGACAAGGCATCACTCAGAATTAATTACCATTCTCAACCCTTCCTTCTTCCCTACCTCCAAGAACCATATCAACCCCCAACTTCTCCCCTCTGTCCCAGAAAAGCCTGCCCTGGAAGCGCGTTAAGTTACAGGCAGGGCTCAGCGTGAAAGGCTTTGGTGGCTGACAGAAAATACAAACTCCTCCCTACAAAGGGCTCAACTCCCTTAAGGGCTGGGCTCCAGGCACTGATTCCCTTGGTGACGTTTGGTTAGGGTGAAATATCTTATTAATTTAAAAAACCCCAGGCATCGACTGATGCTTTCCAATTGGCCAGCGAGAGCAGAGGGGCCTTTCTATTGGTTCCAGGAGCCACTGTGAAGTTTGGGAAGATAAATGATCCCTCACACTTAACAAGTGGAAACCCCCTCCTGGCGTCATCCTCCCTGCACCACTATGCAGATCTGAGACAGTATCTGGCTATGGTCCTCTCTGGGCCCCGTGCCTGCACCTCACAGTATTTAATGCATTCGTCCCGACAGCTGTTATCCCCATGGTACAGATGGGGAACTGAGGCATGGAGAGACTAAGGCGGACGGCTCAAGGTCCCACAGGAAGGCTGTGGCAGAGTGGAGAACTGATCCGAGGTTTTCTGAGATAAGAAATAATGTCCTAACCCTGAGATGACCCTTCCTCCTCCTCTTGACACTAACCTTACCTCTAGTCCTCAGCAAAGAGTTAGGAATTCCTCCAATTCGCCTTCTCTGACAAACACACCTCAGTCCCTTTGCCTTTAGAACAGCAAACGTTGCTGCCCAGGTTGGTGGGGGAAAGGAACCAGCATTGTGACTTCAGCCCTGGGGAGCCGGAGGCAAAGCTCATTCTCCCCTGACCTCTCTGCCGAAAGGAGGCAGTGAATACCTGGGCACAGCTTGGCACAGATCCTTCCCAGGGCAAACGCTGATTGGCATCACTGGGGCATGTTTGGTTTTCAGGAAGGAGACACATGACCCTGGATTTACAATGTTCACGTGTGTGAATGAAGATGCTCCAAGGCATGAGTCTGAGGTTGAGTCCCTGTCCCCTCCGTGTGCGAGAGAATGTCAGACACGCACTGTCTCTCTCCTTCATCAGCTAAAAACCAATTGTTTGCCTCCCCTCAGCTTCAATGAGACATTCCAAACATGCTTCGGAAGAGTGCAAGGGAAAATCAGTCAAAGCAGACAATGGTTGAAATGAGGGATCCAGTCGTAATTATGCTATCAACCGTCCTTTTTATGAATACAAATTAGGCAAGTCCCAGAGACGCTGAGTTTAAACAGGGACAGGTTATGAGAAGGAGTTGTGATAAATTCTTCACGGAGGCTATTGGAACAAGCCTAATATGGCATGGAAATGGTGCTCAAACCAGCCGGGCTCCCAAGGGAAGACATCACTCTCCATTCTGACACATGCCATAAATTCCATTATAATTTAATAAATATTAATAAAGAGTTTATAAATGGAACCGTTATAGAGCTGACTGCCTGAGAAAGATGTCACCCTAGGGTCCTTTTTGCAACAGGGTGCATGGGAAGGAAAAGAGCGAACGTGGAAGAGAGAGACTGCAGACAGGCAAATGGACAAGGACAGAGATAGGCGGTCTAGAAACCTGAGCACATGCCCTATCGCTCAAGGAGTCTCAAGTTCCAGTCTGATAACAACAACTTCTATGCTTTTGGACAAATCACATCACTTCTCTGCCTCAGTTTCCTCATCTATAAAATGGGAATAATTCTTCCCCACCTATATCACAGAGACTCTTGGTATTGACATAGCTGTGTTTTATTTTTCTTTTCTCTTTTTTAGTTTGTTTTTCCTCCCCTCCTTTGAGTTTTGTGGCCCCCCCCCAGGCCGGGAAAGTGACAGAAGACAGTTCAGAGAGACAGGCTTTCCAGGCAACACGTGTTCTCGTGGCCGAGCTGAGTGCCGTGATAGCAGAAGGGGAAAGAGAGCGCCTTTGGCTGGTAGGACGCCTCCCTGTCACCTGCTCCCGTGCATTCAGTGCTTCGCTGTGAACAGAGAGGGAAGGCAGCAAGAAAGGGAGCTGGGGCTCAGCACCTTTCCCTATTCCAACTTCTTTGCCTGGCACCAGCCTTACACACTCCCTGCACCCTATAGGGCTCACTATGTAGGCAGGGAAATGCCACATCCAGGCCTAGAAGGTCGGCTGCCCCCCATGGGCTTTTTCTAGCTGCCTTTGCCACTTGCCCGGGGAGGTGGCACTTTGGGCTCAAAAGCTCGTGGGGTAGCATGCGGGACAGCCCTGCGTGACTATCTCACCGCCATGCCAGAGGCCCGCTCTGCACAATCCCCTGCCATCAAGAGGAGCCTTTCCACTGATTTCAGTGGGCTGGACTGCACCAGTAACGCAGCCTTTCCAGCAGGCACAAACTCAGCTCCCTGCCATGCACGGTCCACAGGAAACCTCACCACCCATCCTTAATGACTCCCCTCCTCTGCCCCTGCACGCACTCATACAATGGGGCAAAATGCTGTCAGAACTTAGCCCCGTCGCACTGCTGTGCGGAGAGGAGCGGAGGATGACAGTTGGGGCCCCAAGGCTGGCCCTCAGAGCAAGGTCAGGGACGTGTCTCTCTGGAAGGCCCTTTCCAACCTCTCCAGACCCTACAAGACAACCCCAGTGTCCACAACCTCAGGCCTCGATTGGTGTTTCAGAATGAGCCTCAAATGGAGGGAGAGACGCAGGGGAGGTGAGTTGGGGTGTTCTGCTCCCTCGCCTCAGAAGCCAGCACTGAACGAAAACCTGGAGCCAATTCTTTCTAACTCTGCACCTTCTGCACAGGTGATCCAGCCCCCTCGCCACGTGACTTACCCATCAGGCTCTGCCGCTCTTCTTTCTTCTTGGCTTTCTGCTTGGCCTCCAGCTGGATGATGGAAAGAGGAGGGGGGATGATGGGGCTCGGCACAGCATTGGCAGCAAACCTTGCTAGCAGTCCCAAACCGCTCTCATCCAGGGCCGGGGACGAAAGCCTGTCACTGCTGTCCATCCCATAGTCCTCGGCTTCCTCTTCCTCCTCCTCCTCGTCTTCCTCGGAGCTAGAATCTAGCACGCAGAAAACAGGAAGCCCATTACAAATCTAAGCAGGTTTCAAGCGTCCATCCGTCAGCTCTGGTGCAACACGTTGCAGCAGATGGAGCATCAGGGTTCCTATCACCCTGCGCCCGCAGCGTCCTCACGCTGGAGAGCCTCCCAAACCAAGCTAGACACCTCAAGCCACTGAAAAGACAGTCCTCATAGTCACAGAGCATAAACTCCTCACCTACTACCAGCCTTGTTCAAACAGATGGGCACCGCACACAGTAGCATGCAGTCAAAAAAACCCACAACTGAACCCCTATGGGGCAAAGGAGGGAAAGAGAAAGTCTTAGGCCAAGATTTTCAAATAGCCTCTTGGAGTTAGCTGCCCAGTTTCTATTGGTTTCCTACAGAACTGAGCACCTCAATCCTGGACAATCCCAGATTAGCACTGCAGGAGTTTTTACTATTATTTTTTGCCTCTCCCTCTTTGTAATGAACCCCTTCACTCTGTGGCTGCACTGGAACGGCTCTGTAACTGCCACAGCGCTCTCCTTCACTGAAGGGGAATACCAAAAATCAGCACGTGCCCTGACAGGGAGGGGAGAGACATACAGAGCAAGACAGAGACAAAGACAGAGATGGGAAGACAAAGGCGGGGATGGGGGGGGGGGGGTTAATCAAGAGCAATGAAATTTGAATGTTTAAGACAAAATAATTGCCGATGGAGAGAGGCATAAGGGAAGAGAAAGGCAGTTACTGGGAGATATATTTTCAGCAGATTGCTTTGGAGTTAGGGGATGGGAAGCATGCAGCTAACACGCTGCATACAACTTTCATCATATGTCCCTTCCACCCTGGCTCAGTTGCACGAGTCTAGCCTTTACAGGACACAGCCGTATGCAAACAGACCACCTGGACTGATACAAGTGGAGGGTATTTTGGTTGGTCCTTTCCGCAATGAGGTGCATGTGTGGACAGGGGGAAGTTAGGAGAGGACAGCATCCTCCAACTCATCCCTATAGCACATCCTTGCTTCTCAGTCTGTAAAGCAGCTTAGGGGTGATTCGTTCCTGAATGTGAGACCCAGTAGGTACTCATTATATAGACAGATATAGGAATCTCTCTGTCTAGGTCCTTCAACAAAATGGATCTGGCAAACCTGATTAAGAAGTCTAACTCAGAAGGGAAATTAACTGGGATCCAGTTTTCTTCAGTAGTAGAAATGTTATCTGCATCATGGTTGTCTAGCTCTCAATTCCTTACGAGCTAAGATCTTTGCGTTCTGAGAGACTGCCAAACTAGAAATCAAACCATAATCCCCTTTCAAAGATTAACTGAACGGGAAAATATTTTTCCTTCTACTTGTCCCTTCTGTGATATAAACAAAAATGGCCTCAATGTTCCTTTCCCCCTTTAACCTCCCCCTGATAAACAACAAAAACCAAGGTTATTCTTCTCCCATGACTTTTTTCTAAACACTTTAGAAGCAACAGGAATGCCAGCCGGCAGGTCCCATAACATTTTCATGGCCAATGATCAAAGATGTGTGAACTAAAGACGCCCTCTCCACACTACACACTTGAATAGATTGGTCAATGGCCCATCTACCACGATAACTTCCACAGTCGAGCTCTGCCCTGGCTGATGCATAGAGTCACATGACCAACAGTCTAGTATTTTAGGCCCATGTGATGGGTAGATTGCTATTAAAAACACCATCATGTTGCTGCCATCCACATCTGTCTGATTTCCTTAAAACAAGGAGACTGAAATTTGTTCCTGCTTCAGTTGATAGCCAGCCAGCTTTCCTTTCCCCTCTTACACAACCCCTAGGAGGGAAAAAGATATAGGATTTCCCTCAAGACTTTCACATACTAGATAAATTCCAAAGGGGTAGCCGTGTTAGTCTATTGTAGAAAGACAACAGAGTCCTGTGGCACTTTTAAAGACTAACAGATTTATTTATCGCATGAGCTTTCGTGGGAGAAGATCCCACTTCGTCAGACGCT
>ML685786.1:7646984-7797375 GCA_007922175.1 Pelusios castaneus | reverse complement strand
TTTTAAAGACTAACAGATTTATTTATCGCATGAGCTTTCATGGGAGATCATCCCACTTCGTCAGACGCTCTGACGAAGTGGGATCTTCTCCCACGAAAGCTCATGCGATACATACTAGATAATTCACAAGCAGAAACGGATGAAATGGAGTCCCCTGACCCTAACCCTATAGCATTGAACTGGTGAGGAGTTTCTAGCCCAAGGAGTAAGGAGAAACCTTTCAAACCCTCCCCAAGGGTCTGTCCTGTCTGACCCACAGCCCATTCCCGGGTGGAACGAACACTGGCTCTAACAGCTCTTCCTGGTGGGAGTGGTGGAGAACATTTCAACCCCAGAGAAGACAGTCCCACCAAGAGCTACTGTAATCGACTGATAAGCGTATGTTACAGGTGCCTCTAGGGCTGATCTGTGGTGGATAGGAATCCAATACACTGCTAGAGCATGTAAACAGCTCATACTTTTAAATCTGGAGGTCCCCATTTCAACCTCCAGTGTTCTGACCAAGATGACTGTCATCATGCTACCGTTTTAGCTAACCCTCTGAACTTAAAAAGGAAACCCGCTAACTGCCGCCAGACTAACAGACTCCAGCAGAACGAACAGTACGGCTTTTAGCTAGACGCGCCCCATGGTCCGCTGTACGGATCTGCTCAGCGAGGGGCAGGAAGATGGCCAGGCTGGGCACAAAATCATACAACAAAATGTTCTGCTGGATTAAAAGAGTGCTTTCCATTTAACACTCAAGTTCCTCTTCAGCAGTCGGAACAATTCA
Organism: Pelusios castaneus; assembly: GCA_007922175.1. Classification (NCBI taxonomy): domain Eukaryota; kingdom Metazoa; phylum Chordata; order Testudines; family Pelomedusidae; genus Pelusios; species Pelusios castaneus. The sequence continues at coordinate 7,796,603 of ML685786.1, read as the reverse complement.
TTCAGCATATGCTAGTCCAGAAGGTGTCTCAAATGGCTGCAGTATTTCAAATGCATGAAGGTAAAACAGATTTAAAAGCCATGAGAAATCTGATCATTATTCCTACTACTGAAGATACATAATATAACAATATACCTAGCGGTTATTTTAATCTCCTTTAAATATATTTGGCGCACAGTGGAAAGACTATGGCAGAGATGTACCCAAAGCATTTTAAAAAGAACATCTAATATTTCACCCTCAGAGATTCAATCTTCAGAAAGGAAAATACATTTTTACGATCTCACAGCCTTGATCAACATACCTTTCCCCTACAACTACCAATAATAAAAAATACTTCTTTGCTACACATCCGTCGCTCTTCTCTCAACCTGCACGCTCCCTGACCCCTCACTTTTTCATGGGCTAAAGTATTTTTAACTACTCTCAGAACTCAAAACACTTCAATGCCAACACCAAACGATACTTCACAACTAAATACTGTATGATGGCCCACAGCAACCAAATTAATGTGGCTTCCACGCTTAGGCTTTGTTGCTCTTATGCTTGTTTTTAACTTCAAACACTGAACTTCTGGGGTCTATGTAACATGAAGCAAATACAAAAGCTGTTGCAGGATCAGAGCCTTAAAAAAATTGGGAAAGAAGTACTATCTGGCCAAAGATAGAAAACCCCCTTTTCAAAACATTAATACTTAAACATCATTAACCAACCAATGCTTTGCAGAGGAAAAAAAAGAACATATCCAAGTCCAAAAAGCTTTATCTTTTAGTATACACATGCACGCCCAAATTTACATTTAAATGCTATCTGTGATAAATAAAACTAGAGCCACCACACTTTTTATGGACAAAATTTCACGTCCTCACGTGTCCGAGAACAAAAAATAAAAAGAAAAAAAATGAAGACACTCTTTGCTCTTTAGCCTTTCAAAATGACTATGCTGGCATGGGGTTTATTAAGCTTTGCTTATTTATTTATTTATTATGTTTATTAGCCTACCTGGCTGTTAGGAGAGCAGTAGGTGAATATGTTTGGTTAATGACGGACAGAAATTGGTTATGTTATTTGGTCTGCAGAGATTGATGCAACAGGATAGATTTGGAAGAGGGTAGAGAGGATGGGTAGAGGAGAGAGGGGAGTAAAAACATACAAAAATTTATTTCACATTGAAAAAAATAGCATGAGTTTGTCATAATGCAGAGCAGGTCTACAGCGTACAAAGCAGGCTAAGTGCAGGCAGACTTTAGACAGCTATTGGGTCCGTCACTTCCAGATTGGATCGATCCATCCAGCTCTGGACATTATTTTTAAATTTTTCCTTCATAAGATTGCACATTGTTTGTCAAACACAATCTCCCATTCTTTTAAGATTCCCCTCCTTACCCTCCCCTCCCCGCCCCAAGTATTCTGCTGCTGGCTCCAGAAATAATTTGCATCACCAAAAAAAATGATAATTTTTTTAGGTTCAACTTCAGAGGCAGATGATTCAATCCCACTGGTTTATTATGGAGTAAAACTTCTCCAGTTAAGAGGGAAGAACAGGAAAAAAAGAGGGATGATCTTTTTAAAAGGAAAACAAAAATCATAAAAGGAGGTAAAATATGGGTCTTTGCCCTGGAAAGTTCACAATGTTAACTATCTTGATGATCTGCAAAGTTCTTACATGGTTAACGAGCGATTATTTCCTCACAATGTCAGCTCTGCTCATGTCAAAAAAGCACCACTGTATATTCTCCAAGAAAAAGGAGTGCCCCATAAAAAAACAAAAGGAAAAAAACATGGTGTTTTGTGGTCAACTTTCTGCAACCAGGTAAGAACTTGGCATAGCATCAAGATAGTAATACTGTGAACTGCTCAGGACCAAAGACACACATTTCCCCACCCAATATGATTCTTTTTTTAAAACCAAAATTCATCCCTCGTTTCTTATTCTTCCATTTCACCTGGAGAACTTTCACCCCATAACAACCCAGTGGGATTTAATCACCTGCCTCAGAAGTGCATCTTAAGGAATGAATGTACTTTAAATTTATTTTTGGTAATGCATCCATGGGTTCTAGATCATGGCCCCAGGAATTCCTTTAAGACAAGGGCAGTACCATTACAGAAAGTAAGGAGAGAGAGAGAGCTTCCTACATTGGGTACACTCTGCCTAGAAAGTCCTTCCCTTTGCTTGGAAGGAAAAGATTTCCTATAAGGAAGTTTTAGACCCGTAGGGCTTTTCTGGAGTCCTCAGCACATATACACACTCAAGCAAAACTCTCTTGCAAGATTCTTCAAGTCAGAGAAATCAAAGTGGACACTGATCATCTTCAAATTAAAATAACCCCGAAAATGCATACAGCTAAGTATTATTATTAATGGGGCTAACAGCGAAATGTCTGAGCTTTACAGATGACATATAGAAAAGGTATTTTGCCTACCTACATAACAATGTTCAAGGTTCAGGCTCATGGTTAGTGACCCCTCGCTGAGCAGTGTCTGCCCTACAACCAGCCAATCACTTTGCTTCTTTAGTGCAGCGTGAGAGCAAATGCAAGAGACCGATACAGACATTCAAAGCATCATGGATAGGGGTCAGGGGTGAAGGGGTTGGTCAAGCAGCTGCAAGAAGAAAGCGAGCACTTCCAGAAAAGCTGAGGTTATTAATCGTTTTAGTATCAGGGAAAGCCATTAGAAACCCTATTACCCAAATATCCCTTTAAAAAAAAAATGATTCAGAGAAAAGATTCATTTGCAGGAAACCCAAAATCAGCAATGCCTCCCCCCTCCTCCTCCAAACTTCCCTTTCCCCTCCCCAGCATTTTGCATTTTGTCTCCCCACCCCTAAACGACAGCAGAGGACGATTTCTTTTAAAAAAAAGCATATCCTCCCCACCCGTATTCCAGATTCCCCTGCCCCTCTGCCCCATGAAACTGGGATCTTAAACATCTTAAACAGACATATTGTTTGAAATATTCCCACGGCTAGTTTGGGTTCTTAAGTGTCTGGACAAGTTATCTATCTGATTTTTTTTAAAAACAAGTTGGGTAGATAAACCTCAAGAACTTGGCATCTAAAAGGGATTGATATCCTCAAAATTTCCAACAGCAGCAGCAGCAGCAGCAAAAAAAAATATTAAAAAATTAAAAAAAGATGAAGAAGCGGGTGGGGGAGGGAAAGGACGTAAAGCTGAATGGAAGCTCAATCCAATTCTTCATGGAAAATACAGAGCCTGTGCCCTTAAAGGCAAAACACCAACACTGGATCATTTCAGGTTCTCTAAAGAATAAACTTCTCTTCTCTGAAACTTTCGTTCTTTCTTATGGGTTTTCTTTTTGTTAAACGCATCAGCGAGGCCATTTGAGAACCAAATCAACGTTTTCTAGCTTTTACGTTGTGTTCTGATTGTTAAAAATGGATAACTTGTTTTTTGTTGGGAGGGTGGGTCTGGGAGGAGAGAAGAGAGGAGAGGTTAGGATAATCAGATCACAAGCTTAAAAATAAATAAATAAAAGAGCACCTAGTATCAGCAGCTCTCTGAAACAGACCGCAACAGCTAAAAGGATTTTGCTACACTATGTTCAAATTTACAATGTTCTGGTAGCCTGTTACTTTGCTGTTAACAACTGGGAACTATGACTCCCTTGCTTAACAGTCCAGATGAGCTACCTTCTTTTGAGAGCTGAACATCAAAATCCAGGGCTCATTAAAATGACTGCATACCCCTGATTATTATTTAACGAGTGTGTTCTAAATGAGAAACTACCTTGTGTCTCTTGAGGAAGTTTTGGGTGACCTCTTTTTCCACTGCAGAGTTAACAATGGACAGACAATATTCTGGAGTTGGGGTGGAGAAGACAGCTTTCCCCAGCAGAGTCAAATTCAGTGCACTAATTTCCATGTCCTTGGGCATTTGTGGGTTAAAGTAGAGGATCAGAAAAATTTATAACCCATAAAGATTTTTTCCTTTTAAAAAGTGCTATGTATACATATTTTAAAATAGAAGAAAAAAAAAATCTTTGGGCTTCAGATATTGTAGACCATACACTAAGCCACCTTTCTGAAGCAGAAAGAAAAACAATATCAATTAAAAAGTTATTAATATTTTAGTGACTGCCTCAAAAGGTTTTAATTGGAGGGAAATTGAATGAAGAACCTATGCAAAATATAAATGAAATTTAAAAGGGGTAGAGGGTAATAATGACATATGTTTGTTTCATCCTGGAAAATGTAGCATGTGCCAATGCAGTCAGGGATATTTGAATAATAGAGAGCACCCAAGACTATGTTAATTCTAGTTCTACTTTGTGGGAATGGGGAAAGGGGGGAGGCAGAGCAGGATGAAGTGGAAGCGGCCTCCTAAATTGCCTAATAAGAGACACAGCAAGAGAGACAAGGTACACGGGTTTAGTTAAAAATGAACTCGATATGTTTAATAAAGCTTGGTATACCAAATCGCAGTACAAACATCACGTCACACGCCCACACAACAGAATTCCATTATAAACCAAACCAAACTGCTCCTTCCAAATCTCTACAAGGCCCAGGCCAAATAAAATAATATAAATTTTTTAAAAAAATAATATATGGTGGCAGCAAGGAGAAGAGGGAGGGGGAACGGAAGGGAGGAAGGGTCAGAGGAAAGCAGGGAAAAGTTGGAGCCTAAAACCCAGTTGATATAAAAGCTCTAAAAGAGCCAGCCAATAATAATATCACAATGATACAAATACAAAAAAAAAAAAAAAAAAAAAAAGTAGCCTACGCTGCCAAGAACAAAGATGGCCGCCCTTACTTTGACCATCAAAGATGGCGGACCTCAGTGTTGCCATCTCTCTTTCTCACACACGCACACACTTGCGCTCTCTCTTACTCACTCTACAAACAGGGAAGTATTGTTTTTGTTTTGTGTTTGTTATAATCTAGTAACCTTGATCGAATGAGTCCTCCGAAGAGTCACTGAAAGAAGATCCAGCCTCCCGAAACAACAAGCAAAAGTGCTGCTTACTGCTTGCAGCCTGTTTAGATTTCAGAGTTCTAGCGGCAGGCATGCCCCTCTTGGCTGGCTTGAGACCTCCGCCCGGCTTGCTGCTCTTTTTGGTCCCTACACTGTAGAGATTGGGTGGTTTCGCTTTGGAGCTGGATGGAGACTGCAAAGGCCACTCGTCCTTCAGGGATTCATCATCTTCCTCCGTGTCCGTATCTGCAGTCAAAGTAGTATTTAAATTAGCATTAAAGTCAATTAATTTCCTTGTGGCTTTTATATTTATTTTTTGTTGTTGTCTTAAAATTGTGACATTTCAGTGCCAATGAAAATGAGACTGAAAAGGCTTGCTAGAGTGGATGAGATGCTGCATGGAGCCAACACTATGCAAGTTTCCCCTCAATGGCTCTGTTGATGCACCTCAATTCTAGCTTGCTTACTGCAGTCCTACGGCATCGTTATTTTGTGATTTGGTATGCAGGAGCCAACATTAAAAAACCAACCCTTTAACCAAGTCTCTACACAGGCTTTCTAGATTAGATGTGAGCACTCTCTGTCCAGACCAAGCTACATAGGTCTTTCCTTATTTTAAGATCCACGTCTTCAGTTGTTTTAGATTTAATCTAAGAATGGAAAACTCATTACTTTTGTGAGAACTGGCTTTTTCTCAAAATGCTAAGCAAACGGGGTTCTGAAAAGCTGCCAGCATCCTCAGAACACTCAGCTTTGACAATCACCACTGCCCAACTGCATCATGTTGGAAGCTGAGGGAGGGGAACCTTCTTCAATCACAAAGGTTTTGGTGGTTCCTGCTAACACTCCTACTATTGCTACTATTCCTCAGCAAAGAACTCTGCAAGAGAAGCCGTAGATGTTCCTCCCACAAATTGCCATTACATTTCCCCACCAGCGTGTTACAGAGTGGTGCCTAGTAAAAAACCAGTAAATACTCCCCAGTGCACACATCCATTCAGAACTGATCAGTACCAAGAGTCAGATGGAATTTATTAGTCTTTACTAGAGAATGATGAATATACCTACCCAAGACCTTTATTTGTACATGAATCCAGACCCAGGAAGGCATTTTGACACAGAGAACCAGGAAATATTCAGGACAGAAACACCACATTTGCCAATTGACCAATCCTAGTTCAAACTGCATGGTGCAATATTTAAAGTGACCCCCAAAAGGGACAGTGCCTTTGGAGTTCTTCCTCATCTTAATGATAAACTCTGCTTTGATTGGATGAATATTTTACACAGCTGACATTTTCCCATGAGCATATAATGCCGAGATGTTGTCCTATATTTCCACAGTATCTGACGAGTGGAACTCCAAGGTATTCGGAACCCAATGGATCCAATAAAAGAGTGTTTGAATGGATACTTCCCTACTCATGGATGCCCCGTGAATTCCAAGAGTTCTGAATGATATAGTGAGGGCAATTCCAACTGGTTAAAATCAACAGCTGCTCTCCAGTAGTAACAGCACGGCTCAGGCATCACTCTCATCTCAGGGTGTGGGGAGTGGCTAGGGAATCCTAAGTCTTTTGAAGACAATAGGTAAAAATCAGGAAGTTGGAGCAGGATTTGGAAGGGTCTGGGCACCATTATCGTTCTCTGAGATAAGAAACCTACCCAGCTTCCTGGTTATAGGCCAGTCTCTGACACACAGAAGACACCTATGCACACTCATCCTGCCCTCAAAACTGTGTCACGCTGGTGTGCACAAATCTGGCATGTGGTCCCTTGTTAAGAGGGGGTGGGGGGGGGTGGGGGGAGAGCCCAACAGCCTTTCCCTGAAAATGTGTCACTACGGCAGAAGAATTCTACACTCCGAATATAGCCTCTGAATGCTGACCCATTTCATTCAGAAGGGTCTTAATTAATCACCATGCACTGTCATGTGATTCCACATACAATGAAAGGTTAGCAGGCGGGAGGTGATACAGGGAACTGCTCCCCTGGAGCGCTGGTTTATAATTGCATGCAAGAGAATTTCTGTACTCAGCATTGATACAACTGGAGCAAAATATTTGCCTTCTCTCCACTCCCATCAACTCAATACACCGAATTCATGAGGAGACAGTGCCACATTCCTGGTCCAGTAACGTGTTTCAGAGAAAATAAACTGCTCAGTGGCTGCAAGACACATTCCTTTCCAGAGGTTCTAACAGATACTCCTTTACCCTGCCCCTTAAACAACCAATTTTATTTAACATGCTTATTTGATTGGAGATTGGATTGATTATTTGATTGGATTTGATACTCCTTCCCCATGTGTGGGGTCTCTAGCAAGTGGTCTACGGGGACACACATTTGTTACGCACCTACATCCCTGCAAGGTTTCAAAGCAGGACTTTCTTAGCGGCATAAGAGGAGCATAAGATTTTAAAGTAGGCTATTTTTAAAAAAAATAGCACATGCAATATTGATTGGCTCCCTAAAAATTTCACCAGACCCAGGGGTCTCTGCTTCAGCCCCCCAAATTTCTCTTGAAGTTCCCCCAACCCCCAGCTTTTCTAATTTTTGCTAACATCTTTTCTCCCTCTTCTAATGGCACTAGGTTGCAAGGAAAGGAAACTGGATGCTGCTGCTTTCCCAAACACTACGCCCCCCTCCCTGGTTCTTTTCTCTTGCCTGTGATGACTATTTTTGCTTTTTGTCCACCATAGAAGTGGAGAGCAACCAGACAGATAAGATCAGCAACCAGACAGTGAAGTCCTGGCCAAGGTGACCTGGAAGGGGAGAGATTATGAGGATCTGGGGGCAAGGCTGCTCGGACTCTCATAGCTGACAGTGCCCGGTCCCTTTGGACAGTGACGTTTAGGCATGAGCGTAGGAAGTTGCTTACATGTGAGGAGTACTCACATGCCCAGGGCTAGCCCGAAATGCATTTGGGCAATGAACTAGTCCCTCCCCTTTTTTCCACCAACCCAACCCCATCTTCAGTCTGGCCTTTTCTCCTCCAAAAGGGTGTTCCCGGCTCCTCTTAGTCGTGTGCATGGGAAAACTTTGTTCTCAACGCCAGATTCTTTTGCGCCACCTGCAGCACTGCTCCCGAAAGGGGGAGCTGCAGACTACATCCAGGGCTCTGAGGTACAACGGAGATCCAATGACGCCTGGTGCAGACAGCGAGGCAGGAGGAGGGAAAAGGTGTTCAGAGGAGAGCAGGGACCGAATGGCTAGACGATGGGACAGGGAAGGTTTTCTAATGAGCACAGCATTCTCAGTGCCATCCCAGCATCCTCTTACATGCATTGCCTTTGACAGATCCGGTTTAGCATATGCCTACGGGCAAACTTACCCAACCCCTAGGACTAGGTGGTAAATCAACTACTAATCAAACCCTGGAGGAGAGACCTTGACATCCCCCTGGCCCTAACCCGCACAATGGAAACTCACTCCAAACAAGTCCTGAGAGTCTGCCCGGTCCATTCTAATTAGCCAGGGAGGAGGGGACTTTTTCCACCAGAAAGCAAAAAGAGATCCCTCTCCCATCTCCCCAAAATACCGTCACTCCCACAAAGTCCAACCACCATTCACGACAGAGGGAGGAAAACCAGCATTTACTTACTATAGGAGTAGCTGCTAACTTCCGATATTGCTGGTGAATGGGAAACCTTCAGCTGACCTTTGACCTTTAACGCCACCTCCATCTTCTTCGTTTTGGTGGCCATTTTGTTTTTACCTTCCCTGGCGCTTTTCAGCGCCAGGCTCAGGCTCTTGGCCAGGTTTCTCTTCTCGTCCTTGCCCGGCAGGTGCTCGTGGGGCGACAGGTATCTGCTGCCGCCTCCACTGCTTTTCTGTTTCCCGCCAGAACAGTCTGCAAACTTGAAGGGGGATTTGAGCTTGTCCTGTTTGGTGAGGGACAGGGCTTTGTCGAGCTTGTTTGCCAGCTGCTCCTGATCGGACGCCGCCTTCTTCCTCTTGATCTTCAGCTGCTGGAGGAGGAGAAAGAATGGCCACGTTGAACACCACTGGGCCTTGACTTTCCCAATGAACCAGACTTTGCTTCACTGTGCAATCCAAAAAGCAAGCCCTAGCAAGGGACAGCTTAGCCCCGTTGCTGTGATAGTCGGCTGCGGCCTCTGCCGTCTCAATCTCCCTCTGCACTGTTTCCTCAGGGCTGATGTTCCAAGGGCATTGCCCAGGGAGAAGTGTCACAGACAGGGGAGTACAGAAAACATGCTTTGCCCTTTGGGTTCTTTCTGTTTGTTTTTTGAGTTTTGAACCTCCGGGGCATGGGTCCCAGCTTTATTCCACAGCCATGAGAGGCCAGAAATGTACTTATTTTTATAAATGACAGCTGAGTGTGCCAGGTGATCACGTGACTCCAGGAACAGGGGCTTTAGGGAAAGCATCCCATGTCGTGAGACTCAGTGCGACTGTGAGAGCTGGCAACACTGTGATATTTTGATCCCGTCAGCATCACCTTACCATTTCAAAAAGATTGTCTTTTAACTTAGGCCAGTGGCTCTCAACCTTTTGCGGGTCGTGACGCGCTTACCAGCATTTCGTGATCCTACAGGACACACCACACCACCCAAATCCAGCCACCTCCCCGGCTCTCCGTAACACGCTTACTGCTGTGTGGCGACACCGTAATGTCCTGACACAGCGGTTGAGAACCACTGACTAATTAAAATAACTGTGCAGGCCACGATATTACACTGACTATGTGTAATAGACCTGGCATTCGGCCTTGAGGAACTTAGAGCTCCAAGAGAAACATGAAGAATATTGATTTGAAATTTGCTAGGCTACTGTCGATTTCTCTCTCTAACCTCTTGATAGTGGTGCATGCTCTTATTTAGCCGCAACAAGCCTCGCCTGAGCCTGGGGCGCCCTTTTGTTAGGTGTACAGTCAGAGACGGTCTGTGCCGTGAAGAGTATCCAGTGTATAGAGGCAAGACAGGCAAAGGGTGGGAGAGGACATGGCGGCTCAGGGAGGTGAAGTGACATCCCTAATGTCCCACTACAGGGCAGTAGCAGAGCTGGGAATAGCCTGGCCGAGTATCCAGAATCCCATGTCCCATAGACCATGCTGCACCACCCTACGAGAGCACTGACCTCATTTGAAAAGCTCGATGCTGCATCTGGTTCATCCCAGCTCTGGTTCCTCCCTTTCATTTTCCCACCACTGCCCTCTGCATCCTCGTCCTCCTCAGGGAGGGCCCCTTTGTGCCTCTTCCTCATCCCCTCGCCAGTCTCAGAGTCTTCAGACAGCAGCAAGGACTTGTTCAGTCTGCAAGTCAAACAAAGGACTGGTCATGGAGATCGCCTTTCTCTTGCCAAAGACCACTCAAGTGTGGTCTGCTCCCAGTTAAAAAGACCCTCGTGGGACATCTGGGGCTATATCCTCAGCTGGGTAAATCCATTGACGTCAATGGAGCTACATCAATCTATGCCAGCTGAGAATCTGGCCCATTGTCTGTACAGAGGTGTCAATGAGTCCCCTTTGCAGTTGCCAGAATATCAGCACAAGTCCAAGATCTGTGTGCCTGGGAAAGAGTGGAGCTCACTCGCTGGCCAAGATTATGCCCTGGAAAAAAGCTGCAGAGAATCACCTGCTCTGGTTAGGACCAGGAGGGGAAGAAAAGCAGACACACCCATTTAGGTCTTTTCCCACCTCTAATTTTGCAGAACTTGAGAGGTGTCGGAGGAGCTCCATGCAGACTGAGATGCTGGCTCTCGAGCATGTGGGAAATGAGATTTTAGCAAGGAGTAGACAGCAAAGCAGAGATAAAAAATAACTTACAAAGGGGTGGGAGGACATGTCAGGCACACAGACTAACTAGCCTGCAGAACAGTTAATCCACTTTTTCTAAATGGTCCCTCTCTGAAAGTAACTTGCAGTCTGATTCTTCAGCATCTTTTCCAGCTCAGGAGGAAAGAGGGAAGACAAAGACAACAGATCTCATTGCTCCCCATCTGGTTTCAGCTGCTGGCTGATGAGTAGATAGAGGCTCACACAACCACTGCCACGCCTTCATGAAGCTGCCCTGTGCACTGTCTGTAGCTCCCCATCCCCACCATTGCCGATCACCACCAAGGGATGTAGAGGCATAAAAACCTGCTTTTCGTACTAAAGTCTGCTGGCCCGATTCATGGCTACCATGTCTGTGAAATCACTGATAGCATCCCCATTTCCCAGAATTACTAAATAGCAGCCTTCCTTCCCCGCCCCCTCCACTTCCCCTGCTAACCCCCAACCCAAAACTGAACCAACACCACTTTACAGGATCAGGTGAGCTGAAGCCAGCTGTGTGTGTGGCTCAGCTTCCAGCACAAGCTTCCATATAATTCCCATGACAACTGGCCCCCGTGGAAAAGCTCACAAAAGCAAATTCCAACACGTGTGGAAATCCCAGGCCTTTCCAATCATTGAAGCCCAGAAGCAAAATACCAAGGAAGCAGATTTTCAAAGGCATGTCGAGGCAGGTGAAAGTCAATGTGAGTTAGGCACCAGATTCCCCCTTTGTGCCTTTGAAAAGGTCCTCTCGAAACAATACAGAGCTTGGAAAGCAGGCTCAGTCAGTGCAGAGAAACACGGCCAACGGGATTTTGCACAAGGTCCCCAAATAAACCTGTCAGGCTTGCAAAGAGTGGGCACCACAGGACAGGGCAATACTGACCCCAGGAAAGAAAGGACCCAGGCTAAACCATTTCCCACTGATTCGGGGACAGGGTGAGTCAGGGAAGACGGCAGAAGCATAGGAAAGAAGCCCCAAGAAGCGAAGGCCGCAGAACGGAAACATCATTCAGATTCACAAAACCATCATCATCGAGACATGCAGGAATGGCTCCCACCTCGGGCAGCCGCCGTTTAACTCTCCCTGTTCCTCCCCAGGCACATCACAGAGCCTTCCCATCACTGGCTCACTCTCTCCGTCAGGCACCTCCTCCCTGGGGGGGCACCAGACACGCTGCCGACGTGACACCACGCTGCAATGACCCAAGCATGCCGCCATCATGTGCCAGATACGCTTCTACCACACCTCCACGCAGTAACCTCGCTGCCCTCTACACCCCCTGCCAGCACACAGGGACGCCGCGGTGTCAGAGACGCCGTCCCCAACGGGACATTCCCATCTTCCCGCGTTCCAGCCTTACTTTCCACTCTTGCTGTCACTCTTCCCTCTCTCCTTAGGAGGCGACAGAGCGCTCGATCCATGCTTCCTCTTCCTGGGCCTTCCAGGGCCTCTTCTCGCCAAGCTTCCACTTTTCTCATCATGCTTTTCCCTTTTAAAAAAAGCCACACGCTTGACTATTAACCACGGCAACCACAACAGAAAATGAAGTCAATTAGACCACCAAAAGCCAGTCCGGTGCCATTGTCCGTCACCAAACTGCTGAGCTGGAGCGGCCAAGTTTCTTGACTCAGCATAGCCCACCAGTGGCCAAAACTCCGGAAACACCCAGTTGCATTCATCAGCCATTGGGTTGCCTCTTTACTAGCCATGGGGTGCATTGCAAAGCTTTGGCAGACACATCATTGGAGGGGATGTGGGGGAAGAGAACATTTTCCTTGGCCTGCAGGCAGAGAAGGGGCCTGGCCAAAAAAAAAAAAAAAATCAACCCATGAGACTTACTCGGAGTCTCTGCGTCGCTGCAGCTTCACCAGCTCCCTCTGCTTCTCCTTGTACCGCCGTTGAAGCTCTGCCAGTCTCATCCTGTAGTCCAGCTCCATTGCATCCATGTTCTCAATGGCAGACTTGATGGAATACATCTGGGGTGGGAAACAGGCAGAGGGATGCAGATGCCAGCTATAAGACTATAATGCAAGTGTTATTTCTTCCCGGCCCCGTGGCTCTGCAAGGCCTACGATATCCCAAGGGTGCAATCCCTTAAGAGAGCTAATGGCATATTACCTGCCAAAGGGAAGGGACCTACCTCATATTACTGGCAGGAGAGTCACATTTCAAATAGATGCTGCATTCTAACCTTCGAGGCAAGGCGCTTTAAAATAATTCGCTGGCTGGCCAGGTTGCCTGGTAGCAGCGTGCTGTACTATCATGTGGGGAAACTCCCGATCTCCAGGCAAGTAGGATGTGCGAGCCCTGCAGACGCAGCCTGGTCTGGGGGCCCGAGATCCCCACAGCTGAGCTGCAAACCCCTTCCAGCTGATGATGGGGCAGAGCAGACAGGACCTAGAATAAGTCACAGCCATGTCCTCCATGGTTGGAAAGGTGCTGGGTGCAATGGAGGGCCTTGACATAGCTCAATAGTAGTTCCAAACTAGTTGATTATTAAAAAGATAGTTGTTTACGGTTTAGCATAATAATCGTCTTAATTTTTGAGGGGAGACGAGTGAGCAGCTTCAGGAAAATGATCCGAAGGCAAAAGCCTCTCAGCTAGGGCAGGATTTGCAGGTTGGGAGGTTCATATACACACACCCGCTTTTCTCACTGGGTAGCGGAGGTTACAGCTGACACAGAAAGGCTCCTGTTCTACGAGGAGCCACTGAGGCACCCATGACAGCCTCTGTTTAATTTGGTTCTTAAGTGGGCTGGATAAACCAATGAACTCTTTCTCTTCTCTTTCACATTTAAATACAGCTCAAAGCACAACCAACCTTAAAACAGGTGGCTGCTGTTTGCTGGGGGAAATGTCCTTGGATGCTGTTACCATGGAGCCTGACACCACCTTGGTTTGTCCCAAATCAAAGAAACAGTGTATGAGCTGGCTCTGTATTACAAACACCAGCTCTGAAGCAGCATCCCTCCCGCCCCCGCTGAGATCAATAATCCTGATGTACAAACCCGGAACGAAATTATATCGCGTGACACTGACTTTTGCTCAGCTACAAACACAGGAGGGCTGGGGGGTGTGAGGGTGAAGGTCCTAGATTTGCCAGATGGAGATGGGGAATACAAAATTATGTGACTGGTGTGTTGCGTGCGCAGAAATGTTTAGGTAGGTTCACAGTGTCCTGTTAAGTTCAGCAGCAGAAAGAGCTACTTACGGGTTCATCTTTTTTTTGCATCCAGCTATACTTTTTGTTCGGGTTCAGTTCGCGGGGCAGCCGGATGGTTTTCAGACTGTCGATAAAGGGGGCTGACAGAACCTCCATTAGCACATGGGTGCTGGCAGCAAGCAAGCTCTCCAGCGTCGGTCGGCCCAGGCAGCTCTCTCCATCTGCTAAAGAGAAAGTTTAGGATTTAGCATCTGGAACAAATCTTCCATGGGCAATTCAAAGATGTCTCACTGCCACCCTGACCTACACCTGAGATCTAGCCTGTCACAAGCCACTCCCAGGATTCTCCGAAACCTTCCAACCAGTGGCAGGCTTAGTTTCCCTTCTGCTACTGGGAGGCCAGATATTTTCAGAATCCCTCGGAATCTTTCTGCAACATGAATAATTTTGGGCTGTAGGTGTCCATTATAATCTGGCAGCCCCTAGAATATCAACATGAGCTACACCTTCACATTTATGCCATGTAAACGTCTTACTGTAACCTGTGGAGACACAGAGAAGAACAGGCCAGAAAGCATGCACATCACAGCCTCTTGGAGCAGGACTCCTACCCCAACTCTGTCTAGAAGATCAGCAATTAAGGAAGCTCACAGCAGGAGCATTGTGGAGTTGCTGCTGGCCATGGCTCCACAGTTAAGGCTGAGGATGGACAGACATCACGCACATACCCAGAGGGGATTCTGTATTGTTAGGGCCCATGGAGGCTCCTCTGGGTCCCCAGCCTCCCCACAGCTAGGAGACACAGCACACTTTCCCAACTCACTTTGAAATTCCTGCTTCCTCTTCTCCAATTCAAGCTCTGCTATTTCACTCAGCAGAGTGATCCCCTGGAGGAAGGAGTGCTCTAGGGACAGGCCAGGAGACACCTCGAGGTTGAACCGGGCTTGTGTTAGGCCACCAGCAGTTGTCAACAAGGAAGATGCCTGAGGCAGCTCTGTGGCAGCCACTAAGGCATTCATGCCAGCCAGTGGGTCATCTGGCTTGATGTCCAGAGCTGGGATTTGACAGGACATAGTCTCATCTGCGTATGTGGAGATCTCTGACCCTTGCCCACCCTCATCTGAAGGCAAGCTAGGAAACTGTCCCGACTGAGGCAAGTCACTGTTCTGCAGGTCCATGGCTAGAGATGGCTCCTCCCTCTGGGGTGCAAGGTCTAGCCCAGGCTGTTCACTATCTGGGTGCATTAGAGAATCATCATAGTCCACATGCACAGAACAGGTTTCCACCCCATTCCCAGCTTCAGCCAGGATCTCTGTTTCTGCAGGGCAGGCTCCCAGCTGGTATGTTTGTTGACAGCTCTGGAGGGCCTCTTCTTCCTGCTCCGAAGCTCTCAGAGCTTCACCCTGGTGCAACAGGAGGTTGCAACTGTCCACATTCTGTCCTGGGACAGCACTGGAGGTGGCCAAGTTCAGACCCTCTCTGGCCTGCTCACAGATAGCTCCCTGGCTTTCGTCCAACTCCACCTCTGTTTTCACCCGATCTTCCAAGGACTCCTCTTCTGCCACAGTCTGAATAGGCTCCAGCATTTTGGATGGAGAGAGATGGATGGGCTTGACCTCTGGAGAAAGCTCCATGTGTTCAGACCCTTCTGCAGGCAGCGGGACATCAGGAGCCAGTCCGTCCGCGTCAGAGGCTGTGGTGGGCTGAAGGAGGTAGGGATAATGTCTTCTGAAGGAGTCAGGAAGGGACCGGAATGGATATCCTGGTGGAATCTCTGCAAGAGACCCAAAAGAATATGATACACAGTGCCTGGTGCCAGTGGGTCTCATCCCCTGGGGCAGGTTCTCCCTTACTGAACTTCACCCTCTGTCCCTTCTCAGTGGCGGTTGCTTTTTGGACATCCCTTCTGCTCAGAAAGACACCCTACACCAAGACCGCAAGACCAAAAGATTCAGCCAGCCCTCTCCCCGGGTGAGAGATTTCAGCCTCCACTCTATCGATCCTGGGCTCCTCCACACTGTTCCCCCAGCAGACTTCAACCTTGAGAAACAAACCTGTCCCAAGGTAAGAAGAGAACACAAGATACAGGACCGGGGCACTCCAGGATTCCCTACAATCAATCAATCTTAGCGGTCCACACTCGCCACATCCACATTAGCCTTCCTTTAAAATGGCCCTACCTGGTCTTCTCTTGGGGAGGGTTTGAGGAAGGAAAGAGGAAAGGAGAGCAGGAAAGAAAGGGAGTCAGGCACAAACAGAAGGGGACTCTGCCAAAGCAAGGTTCTCTTACCTGGGAACAAGGCCTGGAATGGACTAGATGCTTCTTTTTCCAGTTCCAAGTCTTTCTTCTCCACAGTCTCAGGTACCTCTTCTTTTGGAGGGATGGCAGGAGCAGGGGGCGGAGAGGCAAGGGGCGGGCTGGAAGGGTGGGAGCTGGGGGTGGCAGGATAAGAGTAGGCCGGCTGTGTAGGTGGCGCCTCCATCTTTTGGATAACCTCAGCTTTGAGCACAGATACGGGCGAGGCCCTGGGAGACAGGGGAGGTGGACTCACAGCCTTGCTGTAGGATGTGGAGGCGCTTGGAGACAGAACAGGTGGCTTTCGGTGCAGCAGCCCTGATGTGGATGAGGAAAGACCTGATTTTGCATTGTCTAGGCTCCGTTTGGCAACCTTCTCTTCCATGTCTGCTCGCTGGTCATTTACTTTTAACCTCTCCTGTTGCAAAAAAACAGAGAAGTGTGTCAGGGGATGATGCTTCTTAGGGCATAAGGTTAGAATCTAAAAAGCAAGAAGGTTCCCCAAAACTAAATGAGAACAGAAGCAGCAATTCCTATAACAGGATGCCCGCAATCAGAGATGGAGATACAGGAACATGACGTGAGAAAGTTTTTCTGCATCAGCAAGGTGGAAGGTCTGGAAGGAGAACCCTGAAGGACGCAGAGGTAAAAGTTTTAACAGAAAGAGGTTTTAGGAGAGGCCAGATGCCAGGTGACCCTTTGTTGACAGCTCTTTGTCATGAACTGTGTGATAGATTTATTTTGAGAGTTTTTAAAGCACCAGGAGTGACATAAATAAGAATCTTAGCTTTTGTTTAAAAACCAAAAGGAAATTCCTAGCTTTAAAGACTTAATATGGAAAACATGCACCTTACAAGTTCAAAAACAAGGAAGCAACTAAAAAAAGCCCCCACAGCTATTTTTATAAAAATCTCATGATTTATAAGCCAAGCTTGTGATTTCTGGGGCCTGACGTTGAATTTTGAACACTTGGGGTTGGCAATACCAGGTCTCAGGAAGGAACTATCCAGTCTATGAAAGATTTACTTAGAGCTGAGTCAACGCTGGATCATTTTGTGAGATTACGACAATCTGAAACTTCTCCTAATGCTGAAATTTTGGCTCTTTAGAACATGCCAAATGCTTCCAGAACCTGAGATTTCCTCAGGGACTGGGAATTATTAAGGAGACCTCGCCCTCTGAATGCCAGCCACTAAGCAGGAAAGACCACTGACGTGCGCTCTCCCCAGGAACATAGACTTTGGTCCACTTTAAAACAGCCCCTTACAACGTACCACCAGCTGCGCACTCCTCTGGAGCTCCATGGCATGGGCCGCTTGCTGCTGCAGGATGTAAAACTCATGCTGCCGGAGCAGTTGCTGATGAGACAGGAGCTGGAGCTGATGGGCGTGCTGGAGGGAGCTTCTCGTAGGAGGGTACATGGCAGGCCAGAGAGGGGGCGCCCGGTCCATCAGTTCAGCTAGGAAACAAGGTAAGATACAAAGGCAAATCACAGCCGTGCTGTTAAAGTGGACAGAACCCGAATGCATGGAGCAGTGACAGGGTGAGTTTAATATTCAGTGTAGAGGTATGAAGTGCTCCTTTCCAAGAGTGCATAGTGATTAATTTAATAGCTCACAAGGAAATAACTCCCCCTCTTTAACTTTCCCCTCACACACGCCCTCCTGCATCCCACCACACCTAGGCAATGCCTGACAAGAGGATCTGGGCTGTGCTGGAATGGCCAGATCACCTAGTCTTTGGTCAGACCAGCAGGGCAGTCGAGCCTCCTACGAAGACTCCATGGCACCAACATGCTTGCATTTAAATCTAGCAACTGTAAGACCTCCAGAGGATCTCAACTCTAGTCTCTCAGCCAGCCAGGCCTAGACAGGACTCTACACATCCACACGGGACACCACTCACCACACTCAGAAATAAAGGAGCCAGTGCCATAGCTGAACCACCAGTGGAAGGTCTTTGCAGCTGCTGAAATCACTAACAAGCAGCCACTGAATCCCAAGCTGACTGTAGGTTCCATCTGAACACTGCCAGAATTTCCAATTCAGCCCGGGTCAGCTCAACAGTCCTGCCTCAAAGCTGTGGCAAGGCCCCACTTGGCTGGCTCTCTGCCTACAACCTCCCCGAAGTAGTCCTGCCAAATCTTTCCCCAGGCTCAGCAGCTTCCGGGACAGGCATTTTCCCCGGTTTCCAAGCTATTATCAAGAGAGCTTGTGGAATCCCCATCACTGGAGGTTTTTAAGAACAGGCTGGACAAACGCCCAGGAGGGATGGTCACTTGATCCTGCTTGGCTCAGAGGGATGAACTAGATGACCTCTTGAGGTCCCTTCCAGCCCTATATTTCTGTCATTCTGTGATCCACAGATGTCCAAGAGCCAGTGGAGGAGATCATGTTTGCATGTTTGGAACCCAGTGACGGGGGAGACTGCCTGGCTGGAAAAGGAAATGGTCTGAAAGGCTTGTTCAAAGTGGTCCCAAGAATTAATAGCTGGAGAACCACCGGTTGCACAGCTTTGCTGCCCCCCCCCCCCCCCCCCACACACACACAGCCTGCCCTAGAATTTTATCCTTGAAAACTTTTTACAGGGAGGCCCCAGGGAACACCTCCTGGACAGACCACCTGCCATTTGAGCTTTGAGAAAAGGCTCCAAGCACCAGCGTCTCTTACTAGGTGCTGTATGAGTACACTCGTGGCTTGTTACCATGGGCAACCCACATCCCTTGTTCCATCCCCACTGACCTTCAAGGCTGGGCCCTGACCCATCGTCGGTGCGTGCTTACCGAAGTGTGGTAAATGCTCGCTGGGGATCACAATTAGCTGCCCGGACTGAGGATCCCTGGCAAACTGGTAAGCAGAAGGGAGCGCACCCCCCATGCTAGGGGGGAAGCCAGGAGTCATGCCTTGGTGCAAAGATGGGTGGCCAAGTCCTAGAAAGGGAATCATTATCAAAACACAGGTCACTCGGTCAATCAAAGAGGGCTCCCTATGGGCACTGAGAAAGGAGGGGAAGATAGAGAGAAGTGAGACTGGAACGTCTGGCTGCCCACCAGGACTAGGCCGTACAGCACCTGCAGGTGCATTCAATACTGCATGTTATTTCCAGAGAGGTCTCTGCTCGAAACTTCTCTCCTGAAATCAGGAAGGTGCCACTAACCACAGTCATGAGTCACAGCAACCTCGTTCCCCTTTTATTCTTACAGGCCTGCCAAGGGCTTCAAACAACCTTCCTCCCTCCCAGGAAGACTCACCATAGGGATGGCCAGCTAACCACATGGAAGGGCTACCAGTCCGGGGTAGCCACGGGTGAGCTGCCAAATGTGAAGCTGGGTCGGCAGACCAGCGGCCTGAGCCAGTCAGAGTTGGCCCCCCTGTCACCATGAGGTTGGAGTTCAAACCGTTTGTGGCACAGCCGGAGGGATGCAGCCGGGCAAAGTCTGCCAGCTCCTTGCTTTCTCTGGTCATAGGGGAGCAAAAACAGAAGAGTTAGAGAAAGCCTTAGTGCGGGGTGTATAGTGTAACTAAAGAAAACCACCAAGAAGCACAAAGGATGTCAACTAGCAATGAGCCAGATTACCGGGGAAGAAAGGCAAAGACGGGGAACAGATCTGGGGATTACTAGAACTCTTCCCACCAGCAAAGAATCGGTCTTCAAAGTATGAGTGAGAGAGACAGAGCGAGACCAAGGAGTGCACATAGAGCACACAGGAGTCCCATAGAATAAAAAGAAAGGCTAACAGGAGGCCCAGCCTGTGTTCCCCAACTGGTTCTGTTCCTGTCAACCCAGAGCTCCCACCCCTCCACCGTGTCTCTCATTTGGAGCAGTTAGGGGTTGCGTGCCAGGGTCTTGTGGAGTGAGTCAGTGGGGGTGTGTGAATGATCATTTGGTTTGCAGATTTGGGGAGCTCTGGACATACAATTTGTTACATCTTAGGTTCCCCTCTCCACACCCCCACTCCCCAGCTCTCTCAAGGCCTAGTCCATCTTTGTCCTTGGGGCCATAAAGTCCAATGCTCCCTGCTGAACCACTGTTGCCAGAGGTGCTGACACAAAATGTGCGTGCCCGCCACACTGCTGGTTAAATCTGTGGTTTCACTCAAGAGGGTAAATGGGCAGTCGCTCAAGCATGATTCGCTAGATGCATTCCCAAGCCCACATGCACCACAAGAAGGCCTGGTCCATGCCCTGAGGAGCAAACGCAGAACCTCACCTGAGTAGCTTCTCCTGCTCTCGCTCCAAACGCCCTGCTAGGAAGTGACTCTCCCGGTGGCTGACGCGGTCATCCCCACAATCATCATCTGAGCGACCATGTCCTAAGACACAAACCATCAGTCATTAACACAAGAGCTGTCCCTGTCCTCTGGTCTGTGATGTGCCAAGTGCCCTCGGAAATTGCCTTTCAAGGGCTAATCCCCATCTAGCATCTCCAAAGGGCTGCTAAGTAACTAACAGTAGCCAAAGTAGCTAACAAAATCAACTAGAGTGACAGGTCAGGGAGCAGGGACTCAAATGTATCTGTCGATCAGAGACACTATCTAAATGGGGAGTCTGGGGTCTGAGGATTATTTTCTCTCATTATTCCCATCCTGGTCATGTGCAGTTTGAAATGAACACTTTCAAGCAACTGAATTTGCCTCTGTTTGTCCCCCATTATCATCTGCCAAGAGAAAACAGAAGGGAGAAAAGTCCAAGGACTGATTCTTAAAGACAAAACTGTTTAAATAAACTTTACCTAGGAGTGGGGTGGATTCTCCGGCACTTGAAGTCTAAGTCGACCGCCTTTCATTTTAGAAGATCTGCGGAAGGCCCACAACATCTGTGTGAGCTTCAGCAGATGTGCTGAGATCTGGTTCTTTGGCCTGTACCATACAGGAATTCACACTAGATGATCACAAGGCCCCTACAAATCTACGGCCTCCCTCCCTGCCACACGTTGCAACACTAGGGCCTAGAACAAGGCAGCAAGATCCAGCAAGGGATGGAACACTTCCATGGATACCAAGAGTACCCAGAACCTTAACTGTTAATGCAGAGAGTTAGGGAAGGGATTAGCAACCTCCTGCTTCAGGTTGATTGACAGGGACTAGGGCGAGTCCTTCATGGGCAGCGGACTAGCCTGCTCTACTGTAGGGTTTCTTCCACCGGCCTCTGAAGTGTCTGGTTCTGGCCCTGTCAAAGGCAAGAGACTAGCTGGACCTGGGGGCTGATCCAGTCTGCCCATTCCTGTGTCCGAAGAGTATGGTTAGCTCAGGATAACTTATATACTTATTTTCCTCACCTCCTGCCAAGCCTTTTATCCCACTTCCCCCACCCTTAATTACTCCTCTTATCTAGTACTTTCTTTTGGGGGTGGGTGGGCCACTCCATTCCCAGTAAGTCAGTGGAGTGAGCATGATGCCTCCTTGCTCCGCGACCAGACACGGGCAGCCCCCAGGTCCTAACAGCTATCTCCATTTGAACTGGGCAGCCTGCAGCATAATCTCACAGAGCCACACTGTTGTTTAGTAGTTGCATCCTTTTCCCAAGGCCCTTGCCCTCCCTTCTGGCTGGGTCTGGTGCACCGGGAAGCATCTCTCAACAGCAAGTCTACCCTGCTGACAGAGAGCCTTTCAAAGGGAGGCTCCTCTGTGTATTCTAACAGGCCTGGAGAGTCAGTGTTTTTTAGCTGTCAGCACTCCAATTCCCTCAGCTTTTGCTGTCAAGAAGAATACTGTAGTGAAACAACAGCATCTCCCCTTTCCTCCTCCCCGTTGCCTGCATCCAATGGGCATCAGGTGGAAAGGGATGCACCAGATTCTCAAGCAGCTTTACGTGGTAGCAGCATATGGCTCAAAGCCTGCCTGGATGCGGCACTTCACGGACAATAGCTTCCGCCGGCCACTCCTTCCTTGAGCCAGCAGACCGCACCGGATGCCAGCTTCTGGCACCCATTAGCTGATCCTTCCCTAGTTTTAACAGCTTCTCAGAGGTCTGTCCTGAGTGGGTGAGGCTGGCAAAGGCAGCCGCCCCACGCCCCAGTGAGGAGAGCAGCATCGTCTCTGTTTCCCCTGTGAGTGACTTCTCCAGGGACAGAAACAGGTCCCCGAAGCTGTCAGGAGCACAGCTGGAGTGCACAGGCCCTGTTGGGAAGGGCTGACAGGCAAGGCATTTGGATCTGAACTCTGGCATGGAAAAAGCTACACTCCAGTGGCATTGCATGCTGAGCTGCTTCCTGGCCTCATGCTTCTCCCTGCTGGGCAAGGGCTGTCAGCACTGTTCCCCACGTTCAAACAGACCGCACCAAAGGCATTGTCCGAGGCTCTTTGAAGGCACAGTGGAGGGACCAGAGAGGAGGGGAGATGGATTTTTCCAGGGACATCCAGCAAGTTCGCTGGCTGCAGAGTATGGGGGTGTTTACCAAACTCACCTTAGGGGTGGCTTCTGCTGCATCTACAACTAAACACTGTGTTGTGCCTCTAAAGCTTGTTGATGTCAGGGTAGGGATTATTTTAAAAGCTTGCTAACCGAGCCAACAGACACACACCCACACCCCAATCAGCCAGGTTTTTCCAGCCAGAGCCCTTCTAATTAATTAATTTATTTTTAACCAAGGCCTGGCCATCTGTCTGGCAGCTGAAATTCGGACAGAGCTTTTGGCTAATGGCCTCTCTGGACATTTTGCCTCCTTGGCACAGCCTCCTGTTAGCTTTTTTATTTGCAGAGCTTATTTTATTTTACGCCATGAATATTATTTCTGATTCACTATTTATAGCTGGGCTTTTTTTTTCTTTTTTTTTTAAAAGAAGAAACCCAGCCCCTCTCCCCAACTCGTTCTTGCTGACACAAATTCCCCTCCCATCAGAAAAGTCCCTTTTCTGTACAAACCAGTGATTGTCCCTGCTGGTGAATGCCCATTTTGTCCATCTATATGAACATGATGCATGGAGTGCATACAAAATTCAATCGCTTATGCACAGAGGGAAAGCTTAGGCCTGTTTCTGTGGCAACTGATGCCCAGTGCTAAATACCTGCCTTTTTACTTGCCAAATACTACAGATTAGCCAACTAAAGCCTGCTTTCTCTTTCTTAAAAGGTCTGAACATTCATGCACTGTCCACTCAGCGCAAGCAAGCTAATGTTATTAGGCGAATATCTCTTGGCACACAAGGGGAAGGAGAAGGGGGGAGAGAAAGAAAAAGACCGGCCTTGTTTTCTGTATGAAAGCCAATTCCATCACTTAGCAACAGGCCCAGAGGCCTGCCAGAATTCAACCTTTGTCTGCAGTCTTTTCGTTTGGCTCCGTAAATTACATTTAATGCAGGCTGGGAGGGTCTGGGTGCCCGGATGGCTTAACAAACACTCCCCTGTGTTGGCTCCAGCGATGGCAGGGGAGAGTGTGGAAGGAACGATGGGGGCTATGGGAATGGGATGGGACAAGGAAGGGGGCTGCTAACAGGAAGACAAATGACTCTCCGGACACGGTTTGGGCCAGAGGTGTGACAGCCGGGGTGATGAATCTCAGCCCCTCCCGAGAAGGGGAGGACTAAAAACAGCTAAGCTGAATGAACACATTGGTTGCACAAAGCCTGGCATGAAGAGCAATGGGTGAGGGCCTGGGCTGACAGAGGAGAGGTGCCAATGGGGGCAATGGGGAACACAGGGTGCCTCCATCTGACTGGTGGGTTCAGAGGTGCTCACAGATGGGAACCGCCAGGAGATTACCCCCTGGAGCCTTGAATTTCTGCATCTCTGCCTTAAATTCCCAGCCCCAAGCTGCAAATCCCCCCTCTTCCCCGTTCCCTTGCTTTCCTCCCTTCGCTCTGGAGCGCCAACACTGGCCCTCAGCCAAGGCACATCAGCTCTATTGCCCACGCACGTGCGGCCTGCTGACCTTGGATACGTTAACGGGGCTAACACAAAGATCGGACCAGGGGCCCGTTCAGCTGGCAAGGCTTTATTAGCAGATACGCCAGCCTCTTAACAAGGCCGGAGTGGGCTCCAAGAGGTGTTGCTTCCCACCCATGTACAAGTGAGCCCCAACGCTCCCTGCTAAGTTCCTGGGCCCCCTGCCCCCCAACCAACCAGCCATTCTTTCAGCAGAAAACTTGCCAGTCCCACATTTGTTACCCCTTTCTGGCTGCGGTCCCTTGGGTCTGTTTTTGTTGCAATGAGGGTGGGGGGAAGGTGCTATTACAATCTCTGGAGCAGAAATGGATTCTAGTGTAAAATGCAGCATCTCAAGTCCCTGGAAACACAAGGTCATTATCCCCTCTGACACCCTCCATTCAACTGCAGGAGGACTGAGTCCAGTTCTGTCCCCCACATCTCAAAGATGCATTGAAGCCGCTTCAAAATGCTCACTCCCCTGCAGCCCTCAAAGTCCCTAAAGAGGCTTAAACAAGGGGGTACAAGCCAACGCATCAACATAGTTTGGGGAACTGATGGAGCAGAAGAGAGAGATTCATTATGGAAAATAATGTCCTTGGGAAGCCAGCTAAGGGCAGTCGTGGCTGCTCTACAAGATGGTGCATTAGCTTACTGTAAATTGGTTTTTAAACTGATTTAGTTAAACTGGTGTGAACAACCTCATCCCCTGCAGAGACGCTCTGGCATTGGTTCCCACAGCAGCTTGTATAGGGTTGTGGCTTAATCTGCTTTTTTAAAAACAAGATTTAACTACAATCAAAATAAAACTGAACACAAAACAATGTCCACTCAGGTTAACTAAATGGTTTGGAAAAGGGCGGGGGGGGGGGGGAGGACAGGGAAAGAGCCATGACACCGACACTTAAATCAATCCAAATTTATGTGGTGAGACGGGTATGTGAATGGACACAACCTTCATCCTGGTCACCTTACACGGCCCAACAGGTGTCCTTTCCCAGAAGCGTGTGCTGTGTAACAGTGACATCCAGTGGCCAGCTGGACCAACTGCAAGCATGAGTTTTCAGAAGTTCTCATTTAAAAGGTCCCGTGTATTTAAAACAAGGCTTGAGGTGTGAATTCAGTTAGCCAGCAACGCCCTCTGGTGCTCATTGCACCTTGTAAATGTGAAAGACTGTGGAAATCAAATAGGCGGGTGCTAGATTCAAAAAGAAACCCTGTTAAAAGTGATGTGAGAAAGTGTGAATGTTTTCAAGGGGGTAGTGGGGTGTAGAGGCACACCACAGCCGGGATGCAGGACAGAAAGAATAGAAGACACCTGGTATAAAAAGAAACTCCACTAATTAAACAAGGAAGTAAATGGCAGGTTTGCAACTCTCCAGTTTTAAAGCCATGCAGCTCAGTGTCCATTCAACAGGCCTTTCGACTAACACCAAATAGCCAGCCACGAGCCCAGCAGATGACTGCCTTTAGCTGCCAGTCTCAGGGGAATCTATTCTCTAACTGATGCAAGTGGCGAGTTACATACACAAGCTCTCCCTGAGCACCCTTAGGCTAGCTCAGTGGTTCCCAGACTTTTTATGGGCCCTCCCCTTACTCCTGTCTACATCCCCCTGGGAGCCAGGCCTGGGAGCACAGATGGAAGTAAGGCAGCATTCTGGGCCGGGGGCTGAGACTGGGACCAAGACAGGGGTGGGGGCCATGGATAGAGGCATGTCTGGAGCCCAGAAGAGGGACAGAAGCAGAACCGCAATCACAGACAGGAACGGGGCCACAGCCAGGATATGCTCACATGTAGGGCTGGAAACCAGGGGCTGAGGTTGGGGGGGGGAGGGCGCGAGTCTGGGGCCCAAAACAGAACAGGAGTAGAGCTGCAGCTGGGCTGTTGTTGGGTGCGGAGCAAGAGCTGGAGCAGAGCGAGGCTGGGTGGCGCTCTGTTCCTGTCCCGTTTTGGGGGCTGGCCCAGGCCCCATCCCTGCCAAACGCTCCACAGTTTGGGGATCTCTAGTCTAGCTGAACAGTGACTTGAATTCTGTCCCGTCTGACTCAACTAAGGCAATGCAGTGATTTGATTGTACTAGGCGATAGCTACATTCAGTGTAGTCTCTTCCCTGAGCAAGGCCTGGGTATGGGCCTACTCATTTTAAAGCTGTTGCAAATCCTAGATTGAATCATGGGCACAAGAGGCACGTTGGTGTGGTCCTCGCTCGCACTAAATAACAGGTGCTCTCATTTGGCCTAGGCAAGTGCTTGCTGAAACAAAAGCAGGAGGGTCACGGACACGGGCAAAGCGAGGGTCGATCAACTCTGAATTCAGAGCACCGCAGAATATTTTCTCTGCTCACGTTGGCCCCAATCACCTCGGTCAGCACAGGGCAATACAAGAACACAGTCCACCAGCCAACCCTATCAAAGGGATCTAATGCACAAGGGAAAAGGCAAAGACAAACAGGGAGCAGCTGATCATCACCAGAGCAGCCCTGTAGAAGAGCAAAGGCCGGGTGGTTTATTTTCAAATAGAGGGAAGAAACAAGGACAACACGGGGAGGATGTTAATTGAGGAGTGGCAAGTTCCATCCCATATGACTCATCATAGCCAGAAGCGGATCCTAATAGGAATGGCTCAGGGCCCTGCACCTCACCCTGGAGGATTCCCAAATCCCCTTCAATCCTTGGCCTCCTGCAGAGGCTGCTCAGAAGTTGACGGGTGTCCCTGGTGGCAGGAGGTTTGCAGGACGCATGGAAGCAGACTGAGGCTACTTCTGTGGTCCAGCCAACAGAGGGGCAGCTGTTGCTACCAAGCTGGCTGGACTCACAGAGGTGCCCTGGAAAGGAAAGGCTCCGTGGGCTCTAACCACGCTCCTGAGCCAGCCAGATCCCCCAAATAAAGCTGTGTTTGGGTTTTAGTGTCCTCTGTCCCCCCCAGTTCTGTTCTCATTCATCCCCCATCTACAAGAGCAGCCTAGAGAGGGGAGCCCAGACTAGCCCCGGCTTCTTGATCCTCCCCTCCCCTGCATGTGCCAAGGGGGCAGAGTTTGGTTTCCCGGGAGGGAGCCCACAGCTCTGACAGACACCAGGGTCCTACCTTTTACGCTGCTCAGGGAGAGGGAGCGATCCCGGTCTGCCAGGCTGGGGCCCACTTTATTGCCGCTGTTGTCCTTCTGCCGGGCAACCGCCACGGCAATGCCCACAGGCAGGTGCCTGACCTCCACCTCGCCCTGTGACCCGATGCTCTCGCGGCCAAAGGACTTGGCACTTTCTGGTCTCTCCGGGTCTCTCTTCAACTGCTTCCCAGCTTGCTGAGACAGCAGCTGCTGGATCTTGGAAGTGCCCAGCTGGGCAGAGTCCAGCTTCATGTTGCCGAGCCCACCAAACGGGCTCTTCTTGCTGTTGCTTTGGCGAGCTGCCGTCTCCTTGGCAAAGCTCCCACTGTACTTGATGAGGCTCTGCATGGCAGACCCTTCTCCGTGGGAGGTGGGGTGAAGAGCGTCCGTAGGGCCCCGGGACCCGACCACTGAAGACCTCGGCAGGCCGCTGGGGTCAAGGTACACCTTCTTGGCTTCCTCCTCCGCCCGGCCAGCATGGTTGTGCTGGGCGGCCAACACTGCCATCTGGGTGGTGGCATAGTTGCCCATTTCAAAGGGCTTCCATTTGTGCTCGGGGGGTTTCAGCTGCCGGTGGTCCAGATGTTGCCTGGAGGAATCCAAAGTGCCGTACACCTTAGCTGCTTCTTTGGAGCCAGCCCTTTGGAAGCGGTCTCGTTCGCAGGGGCGGTGTTCAGGCTCTGGGCATGGCTTCAGCAAGTCCTTGGTGGCCAGGAACTCCCTGCTTTCTGCAGAGCCCAGCCCAGGCCGGTTCAGAAAGGGTTCCGAAGCCACTTGCCTCTTCAGTGCCATGGAGTTGGCCCTGATCACGGAACCCTTCTCCCTCAGGACCTCCATCCTTTTGGCATCACTATGGCAAGAGAAGTCCTGGGACAAGAGCGTGCGGGAAGCATCAGCGAAACAGCGCTCAGAGGGCGACTGCAACACCCCCACTTTGCCCATGTCCTTGTCCTTTGCTTTGTTGTCCCGGGCCTGGGAGGCGATCTGGATGGGCCCACTCCTCTCATCGTAGGCCTCAACCGAAGGCACGAAGGTGGGGGCGACAACTTTGTGCTCCCTCCCGGGCTCCTTGGCCGGCGGGAAGATGGTGTACATGTTGGAATGGACAGGCTGGGGAGGAAATGTAGAAGAGGGGGTCATTTTCCCTGGCTGGGAAGGGTGCGGAGAGGGGCAGCTACAGGAGACGTGCAAAGCGCCTCCTGAGGTCAGGACAGTGTCGCCCCTTTTCAGCCTCTCGGAGTGGGCATGAGCAGAAGGCCTCATGTTCTCATCGTGGCGATTGGGGTCCTTGGCACAGCGCTCCTGCTCACTCCCCAACGCTTTCAGCACGGGGTCCCCACCACCATTGCAGTTGTTGAGTGAAGAGGTCTGCAGCGGATTCTTGGACTTTGGTTCTCCGCTGCTGGCCCCCCGGGTTGGCATGTGCTCAGCAAAGAACGGGGACAATCGCTCCCCGGTCTTCGCAGGCTTCTCCAAGCCAGTCCCTTTCCGGTCCCCGTCGGGTTTGGCTTCCTGGGTGAGATCCACTACACTACGGGGCCGGGGCTCTTCCTTCTGCTTGCCATCTTTCTTGGCAAAGGGCAGGGAGAGGTCACTCCGACACACCCGCTCCTTGCTGGGGGCGTCTTTCAGGCCCTCCTTGGCGCTCTTGTGCAGGTGGCCGAGATCCTTCTCGCGGAGCAGGGCACTGGGCGCGTGGTTGACCGCTGTCCTTGAGATGGGAGCTTGGGGGTGCAAGGCAGACTGTCCCGCATGGCCAGATAAGTAAAACCCATCTGCAAAATGAAATGAAACAAGGTTATTTTGGTTTCTCTCCACTGCAAGCTCCAAACCGAGACTGCTCCCATTAGGAGCCCTAAGAGTCTAGGCTGTAACTAACGAACATGGGAAAATGGGATCAGACCAACATTGGAT
The DNA here is from genome assembly GCA_007922175.1 of Pelusios castaneus. Taxonomy (NCBI): domain Eukaryota; kingdom Metazoa; phylum Chordata; order Testudines; family Pelomedusidae; genus Pelusios; species Pelusios castaneus. The sequence goes on along the minus strand of ML685786.1, from coordinate 7,767,540 downwards.
CGGCCTTTAGATGCTCTTGCAAGGGGGCAAGACAGATTCCAAACCTTTAACCCTTAGTGTCAGCAGAGAGCCAGGATTTCTAGAGAGATCACCTGGCTTCCAGGATCCCCAGAACATGTCCAAGCCCCACAAAATCCCAACCATTAGACTGACAGAGAGGACGGTTCTGCCAAGAATCCACTCAGCATCTCAGACAAACACAGGACCCCAGGTCCTCCCCAAACATCCAGTAATGCAACAGAGAAACTGCCTCCGTCTTTAGGAGAGATAAAACGCCAGCGTCTCTCGTTCTGAGGGGAAGGGCAGAGCATACCATACAATGGGCACACTGGAGACCAAGCCAAGTACCAGCTGTCACTGTGTCTGGCTCACATGGAGCCTGGGCAAAGGAGGTGTGATGAATTAACGACACTTGTTAAGGCTTAATGACGGTCATTTTACTGGTCAACGCTCTTCTGGTGTCACAATCTGCAGCTGTGGTGCTGTGCTAAACTGGAACCCGCTCCCTGTCGCCTAGGGCTGTGCTGTAACCATTAGACAGCACAACCCCGTCAACCTTTTGGGGACTGGGACAGATACAGAATTTAAGTCCCAGTGTGGGCTGGGGCAAAGTTCCAATGGTCTGACGGCTGACACAGGGCGCAATCTAGGGAGACTGCTGCCAGGGCTGATGATCAGGCCCCCATCATACCAGTTGTGACTTGAACAACACCCACCACATCCCACTCTGTCACCCCTAACCTCTCCCCACCGCCAGTCTGTCCAGAAACCCCTTAACCCGGGGGCGTGAAGTGTCCAGGGCTGAGCACAGATATGTTCCGAGACAGTGCTTGTCATTATTGAAATGGGGCTCCAAGCAAAGGGTTAATTCAGGAGGCTAGGCTGATGGGCCTGTCCCTGAAGGCACCTGCGCTTTGATATTTAGGTTCCCTCACAAAATGGCTGCCCAGCAGAGGAAGGGAAGGGATCAAAGTAAGCCAAGGGCAGGGGATCTCTGGACACAGAAGAGCAAGCCAGTTTAATCTGATCGCCACCAGGGGAATCTGTCTTAATTAGACCCAACAGTGGCCAGTCACCATAGAGCTCCCCCATGCAAACCGGGGAAGCCCCCCATGCTATGATTTGCACCACAGCAGCTACGCCCATTTCCAGCAATGGTTGGAGGGCCCGCGGCATTTGACTTGCCGATGCTAGCGGTTCTCCCTGGCGCGGCTATGCTGGCGGCGAGGCACCAATGCTAAAAAGCAAGGCTTAATAAAATCGTGACCTCGCAGAGATTCACCACTGCTGTGAAAACATGACAGGCGTAGACCTCCGTGCAAGCAATGGTCACGAGGGGGGACAGAAAGGTCTTTGAGGATGGGGGCGCCACCATATGGGGAAGGAGAGGAAGAGCCCACAGTGGGGCAATAACCCAGTTCAAAACAGACAGATGCAAGAAAACTGACCTTTCTGTGACTCATAGAGGCTGTGCTGACCCAGCTGAGCCAGGAGGGGGCTACCGCTGCGGGGGGGCTCAAGGTGGCTCAGGGGTATGTACGACGGGAACAGCCCATTGGGCAGATGGGAGAAGCCTGAAAAACAGAAGAGGAAACATGTTTCAGAACAGCCGGCTCTCTGCGCTGGAACGAACCCCGCCGAGCTGCAGTCTGTTATGGCTGGCAACCCCCCCACGCCAGAAGAGGCGGCTGCAAGACTTTGCTGGAACAAACCTTCGCGTCATGCAAAGCTGTGGGGCGCTGAGAGGCAGAAGCACCATTTAGATACTCCCACCAGAGGGCTGGCGGCTGCCCCAAGATTCCCCCTTGGTGTAGGGTATGCGGTATTGTCCTACCACACTGTGTAGCATCTTTCTGTGATGTCAGCACCACCCCAGGAGACAGGCAGCTGCAGGGAGTGACCAACGGGGTAAATATCGTTGCCTTACAAAGCAAAGGTTGCCTGATACTTTTCATTTTAAGACCCTGTTTTCAGTTTCTTCTGGTTTTTCCACCACACTTTAATCATCTGTGTTGAAATCGTCCATGCTGGGCATCTGCCTCAGGCTTTTTCTTTTTCTTTTTTTTCTTTTCTTTTTTTTTTTTTTTTTGAGAAAATTCCAGCAAAAGTGGTTAAAAAGTTTGGCAAAGTTATAAAGCCCCTGGGAACAGGGTCTTATAATAGAACATGTCGGGCAGTCAGACTGCATGAGATTCTGCCCAGTTCCAGTTCTCTGGCTTCCATATTGCAATTGGATCTCCCCAGGGTCCTTCCTAGACATGGCAACATCAGTTCTGAGTGACCTTTGAAATGCTAGAAGAAGACCACGTCCAGCTCCAAAGGGCAAAGAGAACTTTTTGTTATGAGCCTATAGAGCTCCTGGAGTCCTGGGGCCCTGATCTCTGACTGGGCTCACGCAGCACTACCTATTACAGCTCAAATCATCATCTAGACAGATAATGATATGCAAAAGCAGCTGCTTTTCAACACATAGCAACTCCATTCTGCCACCGACCGGGTGCTCTAGGTACGGCGAGCCCCAGAGCTAGCCCCAACGCGGACTGGGTTGGCTAGTTTTAAGACTAGAGCTGATTTTGTGTTTTGGATCGCCGTTTTAAAAGCTTTCCTTTTTAAAATTGAGACGCATCTGGAGAGTCTCAAAGGGATTAGGCAAGAAGAAAATAATCACGTGGGACAGTTAGCCCCAGCCCTCTGTGTCGAAGTTTGCAACAATACGCCAAGATCAGCAACACACTGGGATCAAGGCTGCGGCAGGAAGAGAATCCAGACACCAACTGATTCAAAGAGCCACAATAGACTCTGTACAGAGGCAGCCAATATCTGCAGCCTATAGTGCTGCACTTAGACTAGTTAATATTTCAAATGATTTAGACGCTATTTGGGCTCTTTTGAGATCCATCTATGTACGGCACATAAGGCACACTGAAGAACTGACTATGTGCACAGCTGCCACCGACTGGGTGGCATTGGAACTGCTTGATTGGGCTGTTGTAAATAGGCCTTGTTTTCCAGGGTTTATTCATTTCATTTTCGGGGCTTTGCTCTGCTTGTTTTCTGGAGTTCTATGCAGCTGTCAAAAAACCGGCTGTGTCTTTGTATTTACACATAGTACTGTTTCAAACAGCATCAGGCTAAAGCACACTTAGGAGCCCTCAGTGGAAAATCAGCAGGGTCTACACAGAACAATCAATGCACAACATGTTACTCTGCTTTAGAAACCACACTCCATAGTCCCCATTAGAGCTCAGTGTAGACAAGCCCTTAGATACAAGCCTGGGAACAGGGACATCGCTTAGTAAACAAACTGCACGGGGCAAGGGGAGAAGTCAACACGAACTGTGTAGTCATTTCTGATCAAATTCCAAAGGGGGAGCCGTGTTAGTCTATTGTAGAAAGACAACAGAGTCCTGTGGCACTTTTAAAGACTAACAGATTTATTTATCGCATGAGCTTTCGTGGGAGTGGGATTTTCTCCCACGAAAGCTCATGCGATAAATAAATCTGTTAGTCTTTAAAAGTGCCACAGGACTCTGTTGTCATTTCTGATGTGTATTGGGTAAACAGAAATTTCCTTTTTTCTTATAGTAGGGATATTTTATACACCTTTATTAGCCAAAATCTAAAATCCGAAACCATACTAACGGCATACTGGGGATCTTTCTTTGGCCCCGGTGTTTTAGGGAGCAGGGTGATTTGAACTTTATCCTAGCTGTCACTGTGGAGTTCCAAGTGGCTGAGACGCAGAGCAAAAAGACAACTGCTAATTCCCTGGTGGGTCGTGTTTGCTACAGTGCTATGCAGAGTTGTATAAGAACCCAGAATGTGCACTCTTTGCAAGCCATGAAATGGTCACACAGGCGCACTCACACTGAGGGGACAGCGAAATGTGCCTTTTTAGTTCCAAGGGTTTGAGAGAGTTGTACAGGTCGCGAGCAGTGGTGCAACTAGATTTCTTCTAGATTAAGGACTAGAATGTTCATCTAGATTACACCATTTGTACCATAGCAGGCTATCTTGCCAGGAACTCGGGTAAGGAACAAGCCAGCCCCAGGAACAAATTACAGCCAACTTCGATGAGACTGAATGTGTCCCATCTGGCCAGGCCCACAGTTACAGTAAGGGGAGGAGACCCAAATCTGTTTTCCTCGTGACCAAGCACTCGAGTCTCAATTCCACAGCTGCTGTGTGGAAAAGCCCACCTGAAGTCTGTGGCAGTGCTGCACGTGGAGCAGAATCAATCAGAGAAAGCAGACATTTTCCAGACTGCTGCGGTGGGCAGGACCAACTGTCTTCAAAGCCCAAGAGTATGTGACTGAAGCCTGGTTCCGAACAAGGGCTAGGGATGTTTTCTACACTGGCGGATGAACACGGCTAGTTTTCAGCACAGACCTGTCTGCACTATGGTTACATACTGGGGCAGTGGCCCAGAATAGGGTACTTCACCTTGATCCGCCTTCTACACTGCAGCTCCCCATTTTCAAAGACTAAGTATAAGCAGGACAAACCTGGAACCAGTTTAGCTACCAGCTAGCCACTTGCAGCATTTCCTGAATCACACGTACCAATTCCCCCTCCTTCTACAAACACATGCACACATGAATCTCAGGCCTTGTACACACGATCACTTTATCGCGCATTAACAATCATTACCGCGCAATACTAACAACAGTGTACACACGTGCAATAGGGCTGTTGCACGTTAACTGCCTTGTTGTAGCGCAATACAAAAACCACCTTGACGAGGGTGGTAGCAGTTAACGCGGAACAGCTGTTGCGCCTTTCCACTTGTGTGTACGCTTACTGTGCAATGATTGGCCTCCGGAAGTGTCCCAGCATTCCAAAGTTGTCCTCTCTGTTCTTCCCCCCACCCACTCTGTGGCCGTGACGAAACAGTCCCGGCCCTGATCAGATTCCCGGGATTTTCGAATTTCTCGTCTGTTTCACTTCCTGTTCTCTTCCTCGTGGAGTGCAGCTCCGATCATCAGTAGCAATGGCGGCCCGTCGTGGAAGTCGCGCACCCCTTTGGAGCACAGCAGAGGTGCTGGACCTGATCAGCTCCTAGGGAGAGTCCGCTGTGCAGGCGCAGCTACGCGGCAGCAGGCGAAATTATGATACATTTGGCATAATTTCTCGGGCCATGTCAGAGAGAGGTTATGATAGAGACACTGTACAGTGCAGATCAAAGGTGAAGGAGCTAAGAATAACCTATCACCGAGTGAAGGAGGCAAACCGCCGTTCGGGATCAGCGCCTGCTACATGCAGGTACTATAAGGAGATAGAAGCCATCCTCAGTGGGGACCCCACAACCACTGCAAAGAGTCCCGTGGACACATCAGCCTCCCCTCATCCAGTGAATGCCAGACCCGAGCAGGATGAGGACATGATCGATGAGGAGGAGGAGATGGAGGATGACCTGGAGGAAAGCGCAACAACGTGTAGCCAGGAGCTCTTCTGCACCCCCGCTGAGATGTCCACCCAAGACATGAATTGCAGCGTGTCCTCTGAGGCGGCAGAGGGGGGTTCCGGTAAGTTTCTCTTTCATGCAGCTATGGCTCCTGCTAAAATATCATTGTCCGGGGTGGGGTGCTTGCTGTCTCAGTCCCCGCTGTACATGCTCTTTACTCTGCATTCATTAGAAATGCATCAACACAAGCAGTGATTGTCAAAAAATCATCTGTATTTAGGTCAGTAAAGGTTTCCTCGATGTACCTCCAGAGCCTACTACTCAGGTTAGATGGGAGAGCGTTTGTGTCTACGCTCCCAAAGACGGATACTCTGCCTCGCCAGCTGCAAAGCACAGCCCTGGGAACCATGGCAGTACACAGTGCAGCAGCATACGGTCCTGGCTTGCAACCGGTGGCATGTAGGATATGTATTCTAGCTGGCAGGGGCACTCTGAGGAGAGAGATATCGGGTTCCATCTGTGTGCCCTGTGCAGAATGTTAGCCCCCAGTAAGCTTTCTATTAGGACGTACCTTGTCTGCTTCAGCGAAGCATAGGATGTTGACTGCCCTGTACCTTCCAGTGGAATGTGCTACTGGAAGGTTACATTGCTTATCTAGGCTCTGTGTTAACAACAGCTTTATTATTTTTTTTTTTTTTTAGATTCGACCTTCACAAGGCCGGTGTCTACCCCAGCTGACTGCATGAGAAACATTCGGCGGTATGCTTGAAGAAACAGGGAGGATATGTTTCAGGACCTGCTGAAAACAGCACAGGAATCCGCGAGGGAGAATCGAGCCTGGAGAGAGGAATCCCAACAGAGGAGGCAGAAACACAGGGACGAACTGATAAGCGTGATGAAGGAGCAAACAGAACTGCTCAAGAGCATGATTGCTTTGCAGACCAGGCGATTAATGTACGGGCTCCACTCCATACAGTTCAGCTGTGTCTGCCTCCCACACCCCGTAGTCCTTTAAAGAATTTCTTTGAAGGCCATCTGTTCCCCTGGTACACTGCAACATCCAGTCCCCCCCAGAGCTACTTTTTAGAGACCCGCAGCTACACCCATCTGTAACCCGCCCCTCCTTTAAGTTTTAATAAAAACAGTGACAAATAATTTGAAGAGTGGCTTTATTTGTACACATTGAAAATCTCATAAGGTGCACCTGATGCGTCCTGGAAGTTAACTATGGGAGGGCATCATTGAAATGGTCCCTGAGTGCCTCCCTTATGCGAGCAGCTACTCCTTGGGCCCCCCTAATACTCCTAGTGGCTGGCTGTTCGTATGCTTCCTCGAGGCGCTGTGCCTCCATAGCTCACCCCGGGGAAAACTTTTCTCCCCTACTTTCACAAATGTTATGAAGGACACAGCATGACGCAATCACAGCAGGGATGTTGTCCTCCGCCAAGTCCAGCCTCCCATACAAACATCGCCAGCGCCCTTTTAAACGACCGAAGGCACACTCCACAGTCATTCTGCAGCGGCTCAATCTGTAATTGAACCGCTCCTTGCAGCGATCTAGGTTCCCGGTGTACGGCTTCATGAGCCATGGCATCAGTGGGTATGCTGGGTCTCCGAGGATGACTATGGGCATCTGCACATCCCCCACTGTAATTTTTTGATCGGGGAAGAAGGTACCCCCTTGCAGCTTCCGGTACAGACCAGTGTTCCTGAAAATGCGGGCATCATGCACCTTTCCCGACCACCCAGCATTGATGTCCGTAAAACGCCCCTTGTGATCCATGAGTGCTTGCAGCACCATGGAGAAGTAGCCCTTCCTGTTGATGTACTCAGTTGCGAGATGGTCTGGAGCCAAAATAGGGATGTGTGTGCCGTCTATGGCTCCCCCGCAGTTAGGGAATCCCATGGCAGCAAAGCCGTCTACAATCTCACGAACATTGCCCAACGTCACTGTCCTCCGTAGCAGAACGCGATTGATGGCTCGGCAGACTTGTGAGAGGGCTAATCCGACGGTGGTCCTCCCGACTCCAAACTGGTTTGCAACCGACCGGTAGCAGTCAGGAGTCGCCATCTTCCAGATAGCAATCGCAACACGCTTCTCCACGGTTAGGGCTGACCTCATGTTGGTGTCTTTGCGTCGCAGGGCAGGGGCCAACTCTGAACACAGTTCCAGAAAGGTTGCTTTCCGCATTCGAAAGTTCTGTACCCACTGCTGGTCATCCCACAGCTGCATAACAATGCGATCCCACCACTCGGTGCTCGTCTCTCGCGACCAGAAACGGCGTTGCACCGTGTGCAGATGATCGGTGAAGGCACTGAGCAATGCGGTGCTGTTGCTCTGCATGGCATCGATCAGCCCCTGCTCCTCAGCGTCCTCGTCTGACTCGGAGCTCATTGCGTACTGAGCAACCAGCTGAGATGTATTTAGAATGCTGAAGGCGACAGTGGAGATCAGAGCAGGATCCATGCTGTCGCTGTTGTGATTGCTCGCAAGTGGTGCGGTGCGTCACTGCACTGTTGAAAATAGGCGCAAGTTGCTATTGGCAACGACGAAGATGCAAGGGGAACATAGTGCACCATGGGAAACTGAGAGTTTACCCATAGCGCTTTGCGTTCCTTTCCTTCATCCCAGGATTCCAAGCGCCGATTGAGGGAAAATTGAACTGTGGGATAGGTGCCCAGAATTCATTGCGCTACACCGCGATATTGCAAAGAATTCTGTTGCGTTGCAAGGAGCGACGTGTGTACGCGCTCTCCTGCAATAAAGGTCACATGTTTTTTATACCGCGATTGCCATGTTGCGCTTTAATCTGATCGTGTGTACATAGCCTCAGGCTTTCTACAGCCGACCCCCTGCTCTATAGCAGCCACACATCCCTGGCACCCTTCACTCCCAGCTCTCAGGTCTAGCTCAGTTCTAGGCCAGCTGATCGAAGCACTGGAAGAGGCTGGCCTGAGCAATAGGGGGATGGGAACGGAGGGTGGGTGGAAGGTCCCAGGTCAGGTGAAGTCCCCTCACCCTGGAAGGATGAAGCTTGTTACGGATGTTTTATACCTGCTGGCACGGGTGGCTGACAAACTAGCCTCTTGTGCATGTTCAAGAAGCACAACCAGTTGCTGGTGCACTTCTAGATAAGCCCAGGACATAGCTGGAACAGCACAGGGGAGCCCCGAGGCCAGCACCTCCCCCAGGTCAGAACAGAGGAGGTGATGGGCACACAAGACTGGAAGCCACTCACGAGGGGCTTCAGGTGGCCAGAGTAAATTGTAGACACTAAGATCTCTCCTCTCCCTAGCTTTACGAGGGGAATCCTTGCACAGGTGAAGACCCAATGAACGCAAGCCCAGGCCGTAACACCTCACACATATACCAAAAGAAGGGCTGAGATGGGATCCCTGCTCCAAACGCTCTCAATGTTCAGGAAACTTGAAGCCTGGACCAGGCTTTGAAGATTGCAGATCGGCCCCTATCTTTACACAGAAGCAAGGCAAAACCCAGTTCCAAACAACCTCACCGTGTATCCAAGACATGGAGCCCAATTTTGCAATTTGAACCTCTTTCTAATGTCTCTAGAGTGCATGCCTGTGAGACATTAGCTCAGACAGGCAGGGATCGTGAAGCAGAAGCAGGTGACCTGCCCAAGGCCATGGTCGGCCTTGGAGCAGACCCTAGGAGAAGTACCTGATCCCCAGGCCCTGTGCTCACACCATTCAGCGAGGCTTCTCTCTCTCGCACGTGGAGGAGCCCACTGAACTGCGGCTAACAGCCAGGTGAAACGTTTCCCTCCGGCCCTTGGCCAGCAAGCCACAAGGATGGAGGAGTCCCACATCCTGGCCAGTCAAACCAGATCATGACGCAGGGTTACATCATCAGCACCCAGTGGGGGAAATGGAGAGGAGAATGAGCACGTGGTAACAAAACCCTCTTTGGGAAGGTGGACACATCGGTTGTGCACTCTTACACATACACACGGCCACAAACAGCTTCCCACTGAGCCACCTCCCCCACTACAAGAGAAGACACAAGAGGGAACCTGCTGTTTCTCACCATAGCTCTTGCTACCAGGGGGCAGGGTTGGATCCTGCAAGTGGATACACCTATCAGCTGGGTGCATTACACTGGTTGGCTGAATTGCCTTAAAATTAATAAAAACGTTGGACATTAACAGCCTCCTTCAGCTCAGTTTCCCTCGGCTTCTAAGTTCCCACAGTGGTGGAAAGACCCTGTACCAGGAACGCACCCCTCCTTTTCCCACCACATCCCAAAGGGAGGCCCCAGGACCCAGCACAGGGGAGGAACAGAATAAAATTCACACAAGCGCCTGCTTGATGCCACCCTTCAAGAGGCCAATTTCCCTAATGGCGGCCTCTGCTTGGAGACTGGTGGCCAGGACACGTCCTGAAGTCAGAGGCATCGCTTATTTCAAACCTTCTCCGCCTGGGGTCAACATACCACCCATTTCACTGAACCGAAGCCACCTTGCATCTGGCTTTATTCAAGCCCCCACCACGAAAGTGACCACAGCTGGAAGGTTCTCCAGGTCTAATGCAGCCGGGGCCCTTTCTGCGCTATAAGACCAGGCCAAGGGGCACTGGAGGAGCCCGAGGCTGCCTGCCCTTCTGCCTGTCTCCAGAGCCATCTCCTCCTCCTGAGCACAACATGCAGCCAGTTGGTGCCGAGCGCCCAGTTCCCATTCCAACTCCTTTAGTGGCCAAGAGCCACCACATCAGCAAGTCCGCACAGCCAGAGAATCTCTCTGCGGGGAGGGGGCCGCTCATGCACGCAAATCAATGGGCAGGGAGAAAGGAGAAACGTAACCCTAAGCCGCACCCAATACTTTTGCCTCCAGCAGGCTCAGAAGAGGGAGGGCTTCTGGACAGAGAAGGAATGTAGTGAATGAGACAGGGACGTTACCACCCCAGGGTGGTGCTGCACCAGAGCAGTGTGTTCAGGGGGTACAGATAAAACACAGAGGCAGCAAGTCTGTAATTGCATGTAAAGTATGGAGGGGGTGGGGGCGGGGAGGATCCTAGTGAACCGGGCAAGTGAGGAGCATCAATTCCACAGCTCCGCTTCCCAATCTGGGAAACTGCCTCCCCACACCCCCATGGAGTCCACGTGCCCATCCATTCAGAGCATGACGAGATGCACTCACACACACTGACACAGCCGTGCTCCCATACAGGGATCTGATGGTTGAGACACTGCATAATGCACACTCCTTTCGCAAAAGGCACCAGCTACTTGCTGGCCACTGTTGCCTGATTTTAAGGGATTCATATGACTGCTTATATAACCTAGGTAATAGGCTCACCAATTGATAAAGTTCTTGTCCCAGAATCAGGCTATGCAAAGTCTTGTGAAGGCCACGCAGGTGGAGAACAAAATACAGACTTTTATTAACATCAGTGGAAAAGCAATCAAAGTTCCAAGCCCAGAATTAAAAGGAAATAGGACTGTTCTAGACGTACATGTGGTATCGTTTGTTATAAAACACACACCCTTGCTTGTGAACCTGCTGGTTAGGGGCAAAGGACAGCCCTGTCTCTGGCACACTAAGAGTCTGATGGTCCAGGGTCCTCAAAGCTGGACTGGGAAATGAAAAAACTTACAAGAAGCTAGTGAGCTTGAAAGCCAGGAAAAGGAAGCCAAGAAATTCAAGGAAAAGCCAGTGTAGTTTATATGGTGGTTTACCCCACTGTGCGCCCAACCTTCCATGTCCAAACTTAATGTCCCCACCCTCATAACATTGGGGTGCACTCCCTCTCCAGGCCGGCGTATTCAAACATATCAAGACTCTATCCATGTATATTAATGACAATCAGTTCTTTCTCACCCATTATTTCTGGCCTGAACCGGTCTGGTGGCGGTTATTTCCACGTTCTTTGTGGTGTACCCATTAAGTTTATCGAGGGTAATCGGTAGGTCATTTATCTACGGCAAAGGCCACAAGCACATGCCTGCTAACTTGGCTTGGCTCATCACACAGGGTGTGCCCTGTGCATTCCTTGCATTACTGCCAGAAACTCTCTAACACAAAGTTATAAATCTATTAAAATAAAACAACAAACCCGTAATAAAGGAGAGGATCAAGCCAGCAGGCGCGCCCAATGGGTGGCACTGGTGTACCATGTGGTGGGACCAGATTGTATTGTATTGTAACAAGCAACATACAGCTCACCCCAACCATAGGCTTCTGGGAAGGAAGAACCCACAGCCATCTCCCCTTGGAGTCAACAGAACAGAAAGCTTTGCAGTCCAGCCCAACGTCCTTTGCTAACAGCCATGCCAATCAATCTCTGCCTTCCTGCTCCACCAGTGGATCGCTCAGCCTCAGTCCACAGCACCGCCAACTTGCACAGGGGCAAGAAGCTATTATCAAGCACCTATGGCCCCGGGGTAACCCAACCCCATCTCCCCACTGGACAATCCTCTGAAAGCAACGCCACATCGCTCCCCTCCACCTGGCTGGGAGAGGGGCCCCGCCCCAGAAATCAGCCCCTGCAAGCAGAATTGAGGTTCTCTCTCTTTACCTTCGTGGGAGTGAGCAGCCCAGAGTTGCACCATCTGCAGGTCAGCAGGGGTGGGTGACCTGAAGGACAGGTCAGAGGGCAAAGGGGCAGGGCTTCCATGGGGCGTGGTGGTGGTCCCTAGTCCGCCGGCCACATACCCACCCAGGAAGGCCTCACCTGAATGGGGGAGGATGGAGAAGAAAGTCAGGGTTAGGTACCAGCTTTAAAGTAGAGGTTCTTTCCAGCTCACCCCCCTCACCCTGCCATCTGCCACGCCCCAGCGCTTGCTCACTCTATTGCCCATTAGGAGGCCTAATGAGAAAGCACTGCAAGATGAGGAAGTCTCTGTTGTCCACAAACCTCATGATCTGCAGGGAGAGGGGACACATGGGGCAGTGCATGGGGAGTGGGGCTGGTAAGCAGCTGCTGAATCCCTAGGCAAGATTGCTCCCCCTCAGCGTCCCTGGCTGTAACATAGAGGCAGTGAAATGGATCTGCCTCACACGGGTGTTGGAAGGAGGAGAGTTAGTTGGACATAAATCACACCAAGAGCTGTTGTTATAGGAGCTTGGTGGACGCAGCTGTGTTGGCCCAGCCAAAAACACCTTTGTCTTTGCTCTGCTTTCCAAACTGCAGGGGAAGGGCTTGGACGGGTGACTCACCAGCCAGAGGGGATGTGAATGCTGAGAAGATTAAACACAACCAACCACATAAACCACACACACACAGTACAACAGGGGGCAATGAGGGGGGTTGGCAGGGAGAGGGGACACCTGATGAGACACACTCTGCCAGATCAGGGTAGGGCTAAAAAAATCCCCCAGAAAAGAGTCTTCAGAAAGGATTGCCCAAATCTATGATCACAGCCTAGCCATCTGCACCGGGAGGAGTTGTGGAAGATCCAGCCTTCCACCTCTGTGCCCACATTTCAAACTTGCTGCGAGGAGTGGCAGATTATGTTTTATCCTGCAGGTTACTTCCACCAGCAAATGCAGACCCAACCCTTGAACATTCAGCATGGAACAAGTGCTAAGTAAAATGATTATGGAGAGAAAGAAAACGTTTGCAAGCTCCCCTGGTGCCTATAAGAAGCCAGAGTCTCCCCAGGCAGATGGAGACTATGCACCACCCGCTGCTGGTGTGCACTTGGCTAAGGGGAACTCCGCCACCCAAGCCCTCATGTGTTCAGTGATAGCCCAGCACCTTCAAGGAATCCTACCCCCACTGCAGAACAGCATCCTCCGTCAGAAGCAGGCTTTTAAAAACAAAGGCACCTGCCCAAAGATAAATCCTAGATGTAGATGCACCTGTGACGTCATTCGTCCCCCAGAACTCAGTGCAATCAAGTCTGTTGGCCCCGCTCTCCATTCCACGCAGGCTCCTTGCTAGTGGCCCACACCACAAGCCACCAGCATCACAAGGCTGTGCAAGACAGAAGCAGCATTCGGGATGCGCAAGCCATGGCCCACCAGATCTCACGCAGGACAGGACTCCGGGAAGTGGCTGGGAGGCAGCGTGTTCGCCTGGAAGTTGCTGGTCCCGAGCTCCTGGGAACCCACCGCTGGGACAGCTCATGCAGAGAGTAGGGGGTGAGGAGACAGCGCCATGTGATCCCTTCCTCTCAGAAGCCACAGACCCTTTGCCGGAAGCTTGGTGGCCTCTGAGGCTGTGCAGGAGGTTAAGTAACCTTCCCTCTGCTCCATACGTGAGCAGTTGCCAGCGGTTGGCCAGTTATGGGGTTTCTGCCTCTTATGAAACATTGCTAACTGCTGACACCGCGCCGACCTCTTCAGCAGGCCTTCCTGTGGATCGGCATGTCAGCAGGAAGTGGGGAGATCCGAGAGAGAGAGAGACACAGGCCTGAAAAGAGCTGATATGCCCAGGCCCCAAAGAAACGGGTCTGCCCCAAAGCCCAGCCTTCCTGAAGCCGCCGCACCTTTCCCGGTGGGCAGCCCAACCCCGGCAGTACCACCACTGAAGAATTATAGGAACGTCCACACAGGGGCTTGAACCGGCAACTTGCCCACTGAGAACACCTCCCGCTAGCATTGCAAGTTGAAGAGCAGCAGCTGTACCTGCTGGTGTGAGGACGGAGGCGTGAGGGAGTGAGGGCCAGACCAGAAAACGTTCTCCTCAAAGACCAAGGCACTCCACACCGAGGAGACAAAGCAGCAAGGAGTGAATAGCAAATTCCACAACAGCTAGGTAGGAAATCTGCCCCTGGACCACTGTTTCCTCAGGGGTGGCGCCTGCCCTTTTTGTCTCATTTTGAGGTTTGGGCCAACGGCTGTAAAACAGGACAAGAACGTCTCTCTGCCCACCAGCTCTGAAAATGCTGCAACAGATCAGCTAGTGCGCATGACTAATACTGCCCACTGCTGGATGAAGCCAGAACTGCGCAACTGTGTGTCCTAGGGTGCCCGAAAGGAGATTTGCAGAGTAAGCAGTAGGAGCCCATTGGTTGAGAGCAGGAGGACCCAAGAGTTATCCTTGCTGTTCTGTGAAGTGTCAGGCACCCACAATGTGCAGCAGAGAGAGCCAGGATGCTCCATGTAGCCAAGAACACATCCCTTCCCTCACCGCTAGAATCGATCGCAGTGAACAGCAACCGGGCCATGAGAAAATGACACAAACAGCTCACGTGCCTGGGCGATTGGTTGAATGCTAAAAAAACCATTTCCCAGCTGCAGAAGAGAGAGAAATCCCCTGGGGATCCAGGTCACATGGCGTACTGAAGGCCAGGGTCTGTTTCATGCCTATGACACCCCCTGAACAATAAGGGGTGCTCAGCATTAGAACAGATTACATCTGCCAGCCCACTGCCCTGTGCCAGTTCCCCTTCTGGTCTCACGCTCCGAGTTAGCAGGGGACTGGCTCATCCCCGAACCATCAAGGCTACTGGAGTAGGGCTTTGCTTTGACACTCTTTGGATTCAGCTCCCAACACCCCCAAGATTTGGGGTGATGGGGAGGGCTCAGATACCTGAGGCTCGCACTGAGACCCATCGCTTATTATGAGCTCATAGAGAAGGATGCAAACTTCTGGCCATTACCTGCCAAATGATTCTGGATCACAGAAGATTCTAGGATCAACAAGCTCCAGGGAGCACTGCATGGACCATAAGGCAATGGGGGGATTCAGCATTAACAAACTCTTTGCTTCCCCTGGTTCCAGTCTGCCATCAGCATTTCAGAGGAGATGCTCTTACTGCAGGTGGGTCTGCACATGCCAGGTTGTCTGCCACAGAATATGGTGGTTTCTGTGCAAAGGCACTCAGAACACCCGGGGCCAGCCAGTTGGGGTGGGAGGGTGCGTGGTGTTTCCACCTCTATCCTATCACACTGTGATGGACAAGGGAGGGGGGGGGGGCAGATGGGAGAACACATCTTGAAAGCGTGGAGACACGAACCAGGAAATATACAGCCCTGCAGTTAGCCAGCATTTAGAGCTGCAGCGAAAGAAAAAAATCTGAGGCTCCACCAAATGGCAGAAAATACAGCACTCATCTATCAGCAAACACACATCCATAATTCATACACCCCGCATGCCTGCAGAACATGCAGCTCCGGGCCAAGTGGCGGTGAGGGCAGAGCATTCCCGATACACGCTAGAATAACCCCATCCTTCCCAACTTGGAATATGCACCACAAGGAAATGCCTCCCCTCCTTGCAAAGGATCTCCCACCTTTTATTTTTTACAGAGTCTTCTGTCCAAAGAGACCAAGCCGCACACGGAGCCAGCAGCAGCTGTGCAAAGAGCTATGCTAATATATTTCAGTCCATACTTGCAAGGCCCCGGCTCAGCTACCCCAGCCCCTAGCCTCTCGCAGGCACAGACAGCAAGTTGGGCCACCATATAGAAGAACTTCAGGGATATGACCTGCGTCTTCTCAGGACAAGCAAGGGATTCAGCCAAAGATCTAGAGAATGGCAGCCCTCAGGCTTTCATTTTATACCCCCACTGCCTCAAGATACACTAAGTTGGTCTAAACCGAAACCAGAGAGAGAGAGATTACCTAGCATAGCTGGATGCATCTTTGGAAATCCCATCCTTCACCTGCATTTAAGAAGAAAAACAGACAGAGTGTTGGCTGGACCCCACTCCCCTTCAAAGACCCAGGGAACCAGCAACAATAGAATGAACCCCATGACCCAAACCTAGAGACAAGATCGGAATCTGCCTATATGTGGCCAGAGGCTGCTACGGAGGAAGGTTTTGGAGCTAAAAGCAGAAACCTGGAAGTTTCAGACCCATCACTGAACCTAGAGACCTGGGATCTTGTCCTGGCTGTGGCATTGTGTGTCCTTAGACAAATGCCTTGGAACCTCAGTTTCCCCACCATAAAATGGTCCTAATAATACAATCCTGCCTACCATGGGAGGATAAATCCATCAGTGTTTTGTAGTGTGCTCTGAACTCACAGAAGCGTAGGACAGGAAGGGACTTCAACAGGTCACCTAGTCCACTCTCCTGAACTCAACACACGACTAACTCAACACCATCCCTGACAGGTGTCTGACCTGTTCTTAAAAAACCTCCAGTGATGGGAGATTCCCCAGCTTCCCTCGGCAATTTGTTCTAGTGCTTAACCATCCTGACAGCTAGGACGTTTTCCTCATGTTCAACCTAAACTGCCTTTGCTGCAGTTTAAGCCCATTGCATCTAAAAGAGCCACAGGACTCTGTTGTCTTTCTACAATAGACTAACATGGCTACCCCTTTGGAATTGGAAATTTATGTCCAACTTCAGTCTTATCTTCTCCAGATTAAACAAACCCAGGTTTTTCAGTCTTTCTTCACAGACCTTTAATCATTTTTGTTGCTCTTCTCTGGACTTTCTCCAATTTGTCCACATCCTTCCTGAAATGGGGCACCCAGACCTGGACACAGTATTCTAGCTGAGGCCATACCAGTGCAGATTGACCCACTGGATGACAGGATGGATATTTACTGTTACTTCACTGATGGCCATCCATCATCTCTGAAGTGTCATGCACCTACCAATGTGCCCTTTCCCTCATGCCCTTGGGTTAACCCACCTCTCTGTTTCCCCATCATCAAGAGGAGCCAGTAGAAAGGAAGCAGCAAGAACATTTCTGACCACAGCAAGCTCCACCTGGAGCAAAAACGCAGTTACACACAGTTTCTGAAATCCAGCCTCCCAACCAGCAGGGCCCACCACAGAGTATGTAGAGGCCGATCACGGAACCCACATCAAGAGCCCGTGCAGAGAGAGAGACCCTCATTGAGACGTGCTCCAGCTGAGCAATGAGCAGGTCCATTACAGAATAGCCGGTTCTTTGGGCAGAGTACCCAGCAGAAACCATTTCCCTTTCCTCATCTCTGCCCTGGGACAGAGAGCTCTCAACAGCAGCTACTTCACACTCCCACAGTAAGGACTCCCAACAGCTGAGAGACCGATTGCAGGAGCGTGTAAATCTTTGCCGCCTCCTCCGTTGTCTCTTGGGTCAAGTCTAGTCATACTTCAGGTGCCGAGGATGTTTGAGCCCGTGCCGTATGCAAGGCAACAGTGAAACACGGGCTCCAGAATATTCAAAGCTGAACTAAATCCCAGCTCATCGGCTACCTGGCTAGTGGCCGTTCCCATACCTTTCCCAGTCGACTTCCCTATGGCTATTCTAATAACCCTGCCATTGCCTTTTGCTAGAAGTTCACCTATCTGCCTTATTAGCCCATCTCCCAGGGCTAATGATTGCTTCAAAGAGTTAATCTGTGGTGTTGATCATCCATATCCCCTCGAGCGTAGCACCAGCTCCAATAACAGCCCCTCAATACAGAGCCAGGAGACCAATTTAACTCCATGTTTAGTCTTCTGGGGGGGCTGGAGACTGCCGAGACATTCCCGACAGAAACGAACTGACCGGCTGAGCAGATGGGATCGCATTCTTGGTCTTTAGAATCTCTTGTTTTCGTCCCCTTGCTGTCTAATCGCCACCTGATGAGCTGGGGCGAATTAACATGGGCGCTTGCCTTGAATACAACAGGTAGCCTGGACCTAGGCCATTTAAAAATTGATCTTGCTCAGTACGGACTATTGTTTTTCCTTGCCTTGATAGGGCAACAGTGAGTCCCTTACTCAATGGACGGAGTGGCGGGGTCTGCAACAATTATCCCTTGTTGAATGCTGAGCAGCGATTCCTTACAACATTCTCCCTCAGCGACCCACCGCAGGCACCCTTGAGCCGCCCACAGCCAAAGTCTAGGGAAGGCAGAGGGGGATTTCATATAAAACCAAATCAGGTTTTTACGGCATCAGAGCTCTGGCCTTCTCATCACACAACGGACACGGCTGATGAGACGCACGGGATATTTTCCCCAATTACCGGGGGCAAGTGGAGCAAGACACACACACCTACAGACATTGAGGAGAGGGATAATGATCAGGTGATTAGGAGTAGCCCAAGAATTGGGTTCACTTCCTGGCTGTCACAGACTCCTTGGACACCTCATTTCCACACCTGTAACATGGGGGGAACAGAGGTACAACGTGGCCCTGCCTCATGGGGCTGCTGTGAGGACAGGTCCATTATAGGTGCTCAGACTCTATGGGAAGAGGGCTATAGAAGATGACACCTGAGGCTGTTGACACAGCCATGGATGGTAACAAACCTGTGCCCACAGAGGAACAGAATCATCACTAGAGACACCATGGTCTGGGGGTGAAAACATGGGAATCTAGATCCTCAGGGCCTCAATAAGCATCATCATTCACTGCCTGTGGAATGGTGCCTCCGGAGACACAGCTGAACCCTGCCCGATTGCATCCAGTCAAGGCAGAGATGTCCACACAACCACACACTGGCCTCTTTGTTGGAGTGTTATCCCCATTTTACAGATACAGAAACGGGAATACAAATTCTGGGCACCTAAGTTGAGACTCCAGCTATCCGGATGCCCGAGTTTTACCCAGCAAATGACTGCTCCCCTAAAAGGAAAGTCTCTTTTAGTGTAAAGAAGAAAAACTAATGAGCGAGAAGCCAGCTGCGAGGCCTTTAAAACCAGGGAGTCCTTAGGGGGAATGTGAAGACAGTAGCATATGAAGAGAGGGAAGGAGGGAAAAAGCAGCCATGTCAGACACTTCTTCAAGCAGGGTGGAACCGAGCTTTCACATTCCATGGTCTTTGTGAAGCTCTGATTGAGCAACAGGAAATGAAAGCAACTAAACCAGCCAGTCTGCAGTCTCCCGAGGGCTTCCAGCTCACCACTAGTTCCCCATTCATTAGGTCTCCATTCTGCCAGCCACCAACCGTTTGGAAACAGGACAAGGAGAACAAACGAGGAGTCCTGGGGCACTTTTAAAGACTAACCAATTTATTTATGGCATGAGCTTCCGTGGGAGAAAATCCCACTTCGTCAGACGCTTTGAAGATGGGAGGCCTGGGGCAGGTTCGATGTGTCTGTCAGCGCCTGAATCTGCACTGAGACCTTGAAGTCAGAGGCACTCGACTGTCTCTTCTTGCTCACTGAGTTGCCAATGAATTCACTTGGTGTTTGATGGCTTTCCCTTAACAGCCTGCATCTGAGACGCTCGTGAGTTGCGCCATTCTTAGTTTGACTTGCATCCTGTTCCCCTTTCTGCAGGGAAACAAGAGTTTTAACTGATGTCCCAAGGCTCCTCCCCAGATCACCCTTCCTGCCTCAGTTTACCCATTTACTCCGCACACAGCAGAAGCTTTCAGTAGCTCACACCAGCTGTGAGCCAATTTCCTAGACTCTCTTTGGCCCAAGAGGTATTTGGGCATAATTCTAAGGCTAGCATCAGCATTGCTCACTGGGGCTCTTCCCTTCTTTTGAGAGCTGTGAAATAGACACCAATGGCCTTGACGTAGCATGCCAGTTTCCTGTCGCCATCCCCCAACTCTCTTTCCGAACCCCAAAGTGGCTGACAAGCCAGCATCTCAAGGATGCTTCACTGCTTGATTGATCAGATTCCTTTGCTTGCGATTATTGGGCAGCCTTTCACCTCCTACCACAATGGCGGAGCAGGGCTCACCCTCAGTTGCTAGCAGCCTAGCCCACCTTGGAAGCACATTCAGGGGCAGCAGAGGAGGAACAGCCCTCTGATTAATGCCCAGTGTTGACAGGGCACAAGACTTAAGTCAACTGACAGAGCCCAGCGATTGTAACCTGGCTGCTCCCTTTCCCAGGGACAAAACCAGCTACTTGAACTATTTCTCCTCCATTTTTCAGGTGTCCTAAACCAAAGACCTCAACAAAGCTAGGTTGCTAGCCAGGACCCTTTTCAGCAAAGCCTGCCGTGGATCACTGCAACGGAAAAATTATTCCAAAGTCCCAGGATCAGAAGGTTCAATTTCCCCCAAGTTCTTCTACAGCATTAAAAATTCATCCATATGTGAGATCTAGGTAAGTGAGGCAGTGATCCATTGAGTGGCATTGTCCTCCTTAAAAAGACACGCTACAGAACAACAAGCTTGAGCTTCAACTTTGTCTCCTTTGTTTGCCAGGGACAAACGTCTAGTGCGGCTCTTCGGCTTCCCGCTTGCAGCTCCGGGCATCCCTGCCACTGGGGTACCCTGTGGGCAGTCTGTGCCAAGCTCTGGGCTCCTGGTTCCACCCCTGCCAGGGGACCCTGCAGCAGGCACCGTGGTCCAGCTTTCAGCTCCTCCCACCCTCCACCAGGAGGCTACACCCACTGCGGCTCTCAAAACACTTGGTTATTGAAAGAATTTTTTAAATGGCTCTTCTTATCTTTTGGGTTGCTGACCCCTGACCTAGAACTGTGTAGCATGGCGGCATCTAGTGGCTGAATTGTGTACGGCACTGAGTTTGCAAACAGCCTGAAACAACAGCCCGAGGTGGTGTGAATCACCCAGATTCATCCCAGTTAAGCATCAACTCTAAAACATAAATATGACAAAGTCAGTGTCAACAATTGACTCTCATTGCTGACCATTTTAGCAAAATAACCTATTTAGGGCTTGTCCATACATGTAAATTAATCCTATACAAAGTAGGGTATGAATTTTAAGCAGATTAACTATTCCCAATTAACTCCATGTGTTGATGCTCTTATTCGGGAAACTCCCTGTGCAAACAGGCTCTAAATGCTTTAACCCACAATCCAAATTTACCTACAACACCTTCCTGAGTGCCCAACACCCCAATCGTCTGTTATCAGAGAGCTCAAACGTCCAGCTTCTCCCCCAGATAACTTCACAGTTTAGTTTAAATAGCCTAGGGGCTTATTGGACTAACTGCATTCCTCTGTCTCTTATTCAATTCAACATGAACTTCTATTTTTAAATTAATTTTAACTGCTACAGAATTTCCACTAGAGTGATACAAAATCCAAGGATTGTCCTTGGCTTGGAATTTAGATCCAGCCTTCTCCTCTTTCCTCCTCCCCAGTCTTGCTCTGCAAAACCACAAGAGGGTGCCCAAGGACATACACCATTAGTAAGTAAGATTTTAATAGCAAGTAAGATTTTAATTAGGGCTTCAAATACAAAAAAAAGCCATGCACCCAAATGAGATTTCCCCCCCTCCTTATGTTCTGAAGAGTCCACGTGCTGAGAGATGCATCCAGCACAAACAATAAAAAATAAATTCAAGTCATATCCACTCCACCAGATGTCACAGATCCCAGAAAACGCTGCTGGAATTTTGAACCAGCTAATTGTTGCTCAAATGCATTCCTTTTCTTTCATACATACCATGATTCTCAAAGATCCGGTGGGGCAGTTGGGGCCTAGAAGGGAAAGACTTTTCTGTGCAGAACACTCTTCTTTGCTGAACATCCTTCTTGCAAAGTTCATAGCAGGGAATGAAATTTTTAAAGATTTACTTACAGACACATGGAATATATACATTAGTGACAACTGCCTCAAGTATCTGGAGAACAAAAATCTTCTAAGGAAGAGGGGAATTTTGAGGACGGTACTAGAGCGAATAAGATAAAATTAAGGCAATTAATATTTTAGTCTGAATATTGCTGCTCCTTTTCCTGACACCAGCGTACGTCCTTCTGCCAGGCAGTAACATGCTCAAGTCTTTGAAGATTGGCTTCCAACTGGATGAAAAATCAGGGTTTCTAATGAGTCTTGATACACAGATGGCCAAACACCATCCAGGGCAATCCCTTTTCCCAGGAATTTCAGCCTAGCACCAATGCCCATGTTCTCAAAGAGCAAAATCAACCCCAGAAATTGAGCTGAAGGCAGAGGGCGGGTCTCAATGTTCTCTCACCATGGGCCACTACATCTACACAACAGTTTGCATAACAAAACCTAATACCATCACCAAGTCTACCCAAAACTGAACATTTGCTCAGACACAGAAAAACAAAAACACATTTAGAAAACTAGGCGCAACAGCGCCATCTATTGACACCCGCCAAAACGATATATGCAAGGAACACTTGCACAAGCAGGAAGATAGACTAGATGGGACCTATTTGGTCTTTCCCATCTCTCTAATATGAATTTCTGTGATCTATTACGTTTATCCTCTTGTGCCTTCCCCTCTCTGCATTGTTACTGCAACAATCAGCCAAAAACCCTATTTGCAGGGCTGAGCAGACCCTGATGGAGCATGGACATGAAAGTAAGCTAACCAGCTAGGTATGGGGATTCCTTGTTTGTTTAATTTTTGAGATAATTCTTTACCAGATCTCCTTTAAAGATGCTGGTCATCTGCCTTGGAAAGCGCATCTTAAAAAGGGATCAATCAGTAGTAGTATTACATGCAGTCCTAGTTGCAGACCAGGACCCTGCTGGGGTTCGTGCTAGACAGACACAACAAAAAGCCAGTCCCTACCTCAAGAAGCTTTAATACGTAGTTTGGTACAGTGCTTTCCATCAGTAGATCTCAATGTTTTACACAGAGCACCAATATCATTATCCCCATGTTACATGGGGAAAGTTAGGCACAGAGAGCAGAGAGTTGATTTGCCTGACACCCAGAAGGCTCTGATGGGAACTGAGCCCAGGTCTCACCCCAAACCTCTACCCACTAGACCATGCTGCCACACAAGTATCTAGATGCACTCCTTGTACTGACACCACTATTAGCACGTCTGTGACATCACTAAAAAAATCTAAAACTTTTTAAAAACTTACTTGTTCTTTCCCACTCACCCCAGGACACATCCTGCCCTTTCTCTCTACCCACAGAGGGCTCAAAGATAGTGAAGTCTCTGCTTGCAGCTGGGAACAGATTTGAGGAAGCCTCACAGCTTCTGAGATACTCACTGCAGAGTCCCAGAGTCAGGCTTGGAGGCAGCCCCAGGATGGAGCAGAGCCTGGGAATCCGCTGCACAGATTCACGACCATTTCCCCAGCAGAACAGCGCCCTCCGCATCCTCAGAGCTAATGCAGTTGCCTCAGATTAGCTCTGCTGCTAGGAGTGGGGGGGGGGAGTTGATCCATCGATACTGGGAAAATGCACCCTGTGAGAAGCATGTTAAGAAATATGGATATAAACCAAGGCTAAGGGCTCACAGGTTAACCGGGACCAGGACTAGCTGCTATCCACAGTAAGGGTTAAGTGCTATTTGACATCATGCTAGTTAACACGTTTTCTAGCACAGTTCATTTTCCCACCAGAGAAAAGCTGTGTGCATGAACGTGTCCATTCCCGGCCTCTGCCATGCCATCTACTCCAGCTTGGCCAGGCTGCAGTGGCCGACTCCGCCTGCAATGGTTTATTACAAGAATCATTAACGTTAATCAATAATGAACAATCATGTTTATTACAGTGCTGTTCAAACACAGAGTGGTCCCTGCCCCAATGATCTTCCAAACTAAATGGAACAAATAGACACAGGGTGGGCGAAGGAAGAACACATCGGCAGAGTAAACACAGTGATTAACAAATGGCACATTAGTTCCATGTGTTTTTTAAAATCTAACTCACAAAACAATGGAAAGAAAAAGGCCCAGAATTCATTTGATTGTTCAGAGCCCTTCCCACCCACTGAACGCTGCACCCACACTACGGGGCAATCTTCCTTTAATTAAAAAGGGAGCACCTCATTACTACCTTTTGTCCATGAAGGCTACAAACATTTGAGGCACCTTTATTGTGGGATGGCACAGGTGTTGGTCCCAAGATCACCTGTGCCAAGTTTCTGGCAGCAGCAATGAAGTCAGCCTCAGAGACCGAATCCAGCCTTCCCAGAGTCATTAGCTCTGCCCCGAGGGGAAGAGTCTATTTTCAGACATGATGACTTAAGGCCAGGTCATCAGCAGGTTAAATTAAACTATGCAGCATTATCTTCCTCCCCTCCCATTGAGAAATTAAATAGTCCTGCCTGATGGGCACTAGCCAACCCTGAGTACTCACAACAGGGCGCCTGAAAGGAAAACAAAGGAGGCAGCTGAGCTCTGAAAGGTAAATATCATTTGCCGTGTCATCCCTTTCTGCTCTAGGTCTTTGAAGAAAGCTATTATCTACAGGGAATCGGGGAGAGTCTGCCCCTTTCTTGCTTTGTAACATATTCCTATCACTCTGCCATGTGTCTCGTCCCACTTGCTTTCACCTGTGCATTTTCTGCTTGGGCCCTGATCCTTCAAGCCTGGTGTGCTCAGGTGATGCTGAGGGGCATGTCACACCTGCATGGCCATCGCTGGGAGGCCTCCAGGAATCCTGGAGACACACACGAGCGTGTAGAGCTGCACCAGTGTGGAGGCATCTGAGTGTGCAGGCTCAAACAGAGCGCTGCAGCGTGGTTGCTCAGCCTGGGCGAAGCCAACCCGAGTGCCGAACAGCGGAGTAGTCTCGGGTCAGCATGCCAAGGGACAGCACCGTTCCACTGACTGGAAACACTTCGGAGGAGGACTGTACCTTCGTATCTACCTGTGAGACACCTAGCTCACCATATGATACACACACACAGAGCCTCTAAACCCACAGCAGTGAAACACCAGCACGGCCCAGGACGGGAGAGACTTTTCCACATCCTTTCCAAAAATCAGGGCATCCCTTCGAAAACCCTTTGAGGTTTCCTACCCTGCCTGAGGCAAGGAACTTGTACTTTGTAAATTCGCCCGCATACTCGGGCTGCAACTGGACGAGTTAACAAGAACCAGCCCCAGACGGTGTCATCCCCTCCTCCCCCCGAGCAGGTATCTATGTATCCATTCTGTACGAGGCCAAACTAACGAACACCCAGCCCCCACCATTAAAATTAGGTTTCAAGGGGGCAGCTGGAGCAGGGTTTGTTTTGACTCCGAAAGGCCATGCCCAGAGAGCAACAATAAAGGAAAGCCAGACAGAGCTGGCAGGAGCAGCTAGGACTCAAAGCTACAGTAGACGTGGCTCTCTTGACGGCTTATTTTAGATTTGGTGTCAAGGCTTTCAGAGGTGCATCAGCCAACTCACTCTTCAGCAGCAGATCTCAAAGCGCTTTCAAGAGAGATCAGCATCACCATCATATGGGGAAACTGAGGCATGAGGATGGGGGAGTGGCTTGGCCCAAGTCAGCCAGCTGGTCAGGGGCACAGCTGGGAACAGAACCCAAACATCTCCTCAGTCCTAATCCATGGCACTGCACACAAGGCCAGACTGCCCTAGTATCCAGAATTCCCCTATTATCAGAAATCCCCTTCCCAATGAGCTGCCAGTTTGACTACTTAACATATTGGGGGTTAACTGGGATTCTTGGGCACTTTAATTGGGGAGGGGGAGTCTTATATAAGTCATGCAACTTGCTGCTTCCTTATGAAGGCAACACAGGATGTGACCACAAGGAACATATGCCAAGACTTGGAGTCAATGGGGCTACTCACCGTACATGACGTCCAGCACGTGCATCAGTCTTTGCAGGATCAGCACCCCGAAGCCCATTGAAATCGGAGGGAATCTTGGGATCTGCTCCACAAAGGAGACCCCACCCACTGTGGGTCCCAGAATGTAGACGGAGTCTAGAGGCACACACCTCAGATGTCAGAGGGATAGGGAAACTGAAAAGGAGATGTTTCTCACAGATGGAAGCTGGTCCAACCTTCTTGAGAGGGTTTTAAGTCATTTGGACTTCAGCTTCCTTCAGAAGACCTCACGAGCAAGCTCTCTCCTGTAGCAGTGACATCTTTTGCTCAACCCACAGACTAACAAGTCAGGGAAAGGCTGGTCTGAAAAACCACACCAGGCTGAAAAAATTCCACGAGAAGGGAGGAAGGATGGCCACGTGCTAAATGCCCTAGGCTGGATACGGGAGATCCAGGTTCCATTCCCTGCCCTACCGCAGACTTCACCTGCGAGCTGGAGCGAGCCACACTCTGCTTCAGTTCCTCATCTGTAATTAGGAACAAGAGTACTTCCCTACATCACACGGACGATCGTGAGGCGCTCAGGTACTGTGGCAACAAAGAGTTTCCAAGTGGTTTTACCACAATCTCACCCAAAGCTGGGACCACCATTCAGTGTAGCAAGAGAGAGTGGAAGAACATATGTGCAGAAAGGCAGCAGCTCTGTCCTTCCTCTACTGAAAAGACAGTGACACAACACGGATTCCTTAGAGCCAACTTTCTGATTCCTCTTCCCACCCCATAAACTAGCCTTCGTCCAGTGTCAATATAAATGAGACAGATGCATTAACTATTGCTACTCTTCAAAAGCATCCACGGGAGGAGTTTGCTCTGGTTTCACAAGATAGGTTTCTAAAGTGATGTCAAGCTGGTTATTTCCACTAGACAAGGCCAAGATTCCTGCCACCTCCCAGCCCCTAATTCCGTGGTTCTGTACTGTTCCCTTCAAAAAGCCTGCTGCGTGAGGCCAAGTACCACATGGCTTCCTCATGGGAAGAGTCCTCTGGACTTCATAGTTTCACTGGAACACCTCACACGAGTACAGCAAGACTTGGCCATTAACTCAGGCACAATTTCCCTTCTTCAATGGAGCTCACACCATCTTCCAGTGAATTTTGTCAGTTCTTCAAACCCCTCCTTCCTTGTCTCACCACTCTGGGCCGCAGAACCTTCCCCTCCGCTACCAGCACCAGCTGCAATTGTGTCTCTGTATCTCTTTACATCTTGTTTCTACTAGCTGGCCTGGAATTCCAAACCACCCCTTATGAAATAAACACATTCTACCCGCTCCATCTCCCTGCATCCTCATGCTGAGCCATCCTGCTTGAAATTTCACCCCATCAAGGCTGCACAATTAATGCCCCCCTAAATAGCAGCGCCTTTTGCCAACTTCTCCCTGCCATTAAAAAGATGGTGTAACTGGAAATCATGTTTTTACTACTGGCAAAAATCAAAACAAAGACTTACTCATCGCTGATCAAAGGAGATAAGAGTATAAAATATTATGGTTGTGTGCCTTAATTCTTGATAAATTATGCGAATATGTATTCAAATTAAAACACAGCCCTTGGGCTCTTGACAGATTGCCAGCCCCGCCCCTGATGTTGCAAAAGTTCAGCCACCCAGCTATAGATGCCACTTGTGCGGTACATTGTAATCTCTGGATGTCACTTATATTTGTACATAAAGGCATGAAACATTTGTCAGAATAATACAAGAGATCGTTCTATTATTCTCAGCATTATATTTAACTTGGCTAGGAAAAGACAGCGAGCTTTCTTGCCCCAGACAAGATGGAGGCAGCTCACTTACGTGGAAAGATTTAGAGATGAAAATAAGGCAAAATTAACTTTAACAATGTTGGGGGGGAGGGAGTATACAATGCTTGCACCAACACGAATGTCATCGTGAGGAAGAGCTGTCCACAAAAAGTTAGAGAGGGCTCATCTGATGAAAGTAGGAGTTTCCGATCCCATGCAATCCCAGAACATACATTAAAAGGAGCAGAAGAATCGCTGCTTTGTGCACTAATCTCATTACGGAGAAGGCTGTGCTACAGCAGTGGGACTGTGAAGGGAAACCCCGAGTGTAACATAGGATTGAAATGACGGGTGGTGTGTATAGCTACTGGAGCATAAGAAGGAGAAAAAGTGATTTGGTATTTCACCAAAACCTAGATACTGGGATACGGTGGGAGAAAATAACCCATGTGCACGCACAAATACACATGCACACATGGATTTTTAAGCACTTAAACACCATAGCACTTGATTTGGCATAACGTGGTTCATATGATGCATAATAATTCTGGACATGAAACATAATGGTCACACACACACACACACACACAGAGTACATGGAGGAAGAGCCATGTCTTACTGCTTTCTCGTTTATTTCACACACACCTATGTTACCATCCTAATAGTGCAAGTCACAAAAGGTACATCTTCACTGGAAAAAAGTGTACTTAGCTCAGGTTAGCTAACCCACGTTAGTTCATTTGGATTAAAATCGCAGTGAATACCTTAACTCGAGCGAATTCAGCCTCAGACTCCCTATGGACTTTAACTCAAGCTGTACACCTGAATTAAACCAAGTTCCCAGGTCTTCACTGCTGTTTGAATCGGAAATGGCTAGCTGGGGTTAAGAACACTCTTTTTTGTGTTAAAGCCAAAGCTGAGTTTAACCTCACCTTCCAAGCATATGAGTCATTTAAATTATTTTCATAATTAAAACCAGTTATAACCAAATATCTTAAAAGTGCATTCAAAACCAAGGGAAATTTGCTTAAAGAAGAGGCTGAACAGAACACAGTAGTAAGTAGAAAAGAAGTATGGGAGCCAAGATTTAGTAACCAAGTATAAAAAGAATCTAACATTTAATAACTTACTAGGATAAAAAGGATTGCTAGATATATGGAACTGTGCCCATTTTTTAAGTTATGGGGAATACGTATCTAGAAAGAAGGTCTGTATCACCTTAAAATCCTCCCTCACTCATTTCTCTAAGGCCACCATCTCTCTTCAGACTTGCCACATCACTCATTTCATCGCACCAGTCCCACAATGTTCAGCTGGTTTGTCAATTTCCAATTCCCTTAAAACGATTCTTTTGGCCACAAGTCATGCCTGTAATAAAAATTGTTCTCAAGGTCACCTACATCTTTTATCAACATTTCAGCTCTCACTAGATTAAAACAATAAAATTCTGCAGATAGCCAGCAATGTCCATTTAGAATCATCCATCATCTCCAGATTTGTTCTCAATGCACCCCTGATTTAGAGTGATACCAAAATGATCACTTTTGTTCCCCATAATCATCATCTAAGTCACCTGGAAAGGAAAACACAAGCATACTGCATAGGCAATAAATAGCTGATCATTTGGTGAGGAAAGCAACAAACTTCTGCAGCTACAGCACTCCTAGAAGATTGTCTACATTAGCGATTTTTGTACCACTTTTATTACCCCCCGGTGTATTTGTGATACATCAGTAGAAAAAGGGATTTTGTACTGGTGAAGTTTCCCCCATCTTGGAGACTGGAGAATAAACACAAGGGGTCTCAAAGCCACAAATTGCTGGGTACAGAAAATCCCACACCCACACAGATCCAGCCACGGCACCAGAAGGCTAGAGTTTATAAATGTGCAGTTGTTTAAAAAAAAAAAAAAAAAAAGTATTTCACTGAAGTCCACACAGCAAAATCCTCTTCTAATTCTGCCTCAGTAATGGAAACCAGAAAACAGTGAGGGTGAGAATTACGGGCTGGATGTTTTTAGGAAGATCTCTGCAGATTTTGCTCCACTGAAATTCCAACCTTGCCTGAATTTATTTAAAGGGTCCCCTCCACCCCTTCCCATTGGCAATATGTGGCAATCACTATACAAACATGTCACTTGCTACCCTGTCAACCCAATCCTGCAGAAAACTATTTTCAGGCAAACCACAGTAGAAAAGATTGTGACTCTTTCGGCTCCTATCTCACCCATCTCACTGAGGTGTGAACTTAAAAGCTCACACATCCCTTACATTTTAGGGGCTATACTGTGTAACAGTGCTCCATTAAGCCAGACATTTAAACCAGACACCAGTACACCAATACATGGTCTTGATGGTGTTAGTTAGATGGAGCAAGTTAACACCTCCTAAATCAGGACAGAATACTTGAGCCCCTGCTAAACTGGCCCAGTCAAAATTTGGAGCCTGGCGGCCCAGGCTGTAACTCAACAAGCTTAGCATGTGCTTAGGTACAACTTGCCTTGATTAAGAGATGGGTGTTAGGTCACTTGCTAGCTAAATCCACCCATCCCACTTTCAAATCCCAGTCCAAAGACAAAAGCCCTAAAGTGCAACCCGCTAAGTTAACACTGTTGCAGGACCTTTATATTACATTTCCTTAAAAACTCCTATTATAACAGAATTATAAACCAACACAAACGTTGCTGCAGTATTTAGGAAGGATATGAAATTCAGAATTTCCCTTTTGCAAACACCAGCTCTGCTCACCAATGTTGCTACACTGGAAAAGTTAAATAATGAGCAAGCAGTCCCCATCTTCCCTTCAAAAAGGAAACAGAGTCCTGTGGCACGTTTAAAAGACTAACAGATTTATTTATCGCATGAGCTTTCGTGGGAGAAAATCCCACTTCGTCAGACGATTTGACATTCTCCTACCAGCCGAAGCACTGGAAAGGAATGGGTCTGTTAGGAAGTAGGCAGGTCAAGGAGGGCTCATGTGCAACAATTTCCCACCCTTCCTCTGTTAGAATTTCCTACGGCTACTACGATGCGTTCCTCTCCAGTGCTACTGCAATGATCAGAGCTTTAGTGCCGACAGTAATTATCGGCAGGTTTAGCTGACAGTGGTATAAATGCTGGTGCCATATTTCTACACGGCTTGTCTAGATCAGGTCAATCTGCCATGGTGTAAACGACACGGATGTAGTTTAAAAAAGACTAGCTCCCCACTACAACAGGGGTCCACACTAACGTTCTTTACTGGTGTTTGTCATGCCAGAAGAAGCCTCTCTTATCCAGACATGGCTTAACAACGCCGCAGTAGGATCTCTGCCCCGGGAAGAAGAGCTGCACCCTTGGGAGAATCCTGAAAAGGAAGACTAGTCAGGAACTAGCACTAGTCGGTTCTCAGAACGTTCGCTGGTTTCACAAGCTTTGGAGTGACCTTAGTTGAAGCCGATGGAAAAACTGGTAGTGGAAGGAAAGACGGAATCTCAACCCATTCCTATCCCTTTTAGGTACAAAACAATTCTTCTTCTTGCACCATAATTCACCAATTTATGCTCAACATATTTCTTTTTTTAAAAAGAAAACCTAGCAGGGGAGAAAAGTGACTCTCCTAGTTAGCCCACGAGTTACAACTTGCCCTTGGGGTGAATGGACACAGAACTGTAATTATTCCTCTGGTGGAGCTACAATGGCAGGTAGTTTCTGTCTAAAATGCCTATTTTAGACAAGGCTGGGGGGAGAAAGAACCTCTGGCAGATCTTCTCATCAGCTACCATTCCTTTATGCTTTATATTACAAACCAGCCCCCCAGCATCCGACCCCCCATGCTACCCAGTGGGGAAGTGTGATTTCAAGGGCCATTGAACACAATGAAATTTTCCCAGAATGTATCATAATTAGAAAATTACCTCTGCCGAACTGATCAGTTGACTTTACAGCACTGGATAACTTTAAAGGCCACATCCCAATCCCAACTTCCGTCCCTCTGTCAGAGGTTACAGGTTATTTCTTCCTACCATGTTGAGCACTACGCAGTGTGATTAACAGACAGAAAAGACGACGGGGCCAGGTCCATATTAAGCGCGTTTGACCAGTACGCTATCAACGCACTCCTCATATGGATGAAGCCTGTATCAGCAAAACTGCACTTTTGCCTGCATACCGGTAATTACAGCTACAGCTATGTGGGGTTTCTGCCAACAGCTATTTCAGAGAGGTCTTTTTTTTATTTTAAACCCACACTCCTAACACACATAGCAATGCTGGTGAAAATTTTAAATTGTGTGCAGACCATCTCCTACTCAGGCAAGAAAATCAGCTGCATGTTCTTACTATCACTATATGGGAGTATGCGCAATCAGTTTCCAATCCACTGCAAACTCCCAAGCTTCCTGTATATCTGGACGTAGATATCTAACAGGGAAACATAAAAGCATCTCTTCCTTCAGCCTGGGCCGTTTCTCTTTGGCTGGTGGACTTGCAACTTTTATTTAATATACAACTTGTTTTACCATTAGATTTAAGTGCCTTTTTGTGGATTAAGAAAACCTGAGTGGTACTGATTCTTTTATACCTCTTTTACTTGACATCAACATGGTCCTGCATCAGCCCATGCTGTTCAGTCTCCGGTTTTTCCTACACAGAGAATGCCAAGAGTAACACACTAATTCTGGTTTTGTGCTGGAAATAAAATTGCTTTGTGGATTAAGCCGAGACCACTAAACTCATTTCACTTGTGACCTAAGGCAAAAACCAATAACCCATCAGCTTTTGAACCCGGGTCTCCGGAGATGAAAGGCTAACCTATTAATGGACACTGCAGTCTGGCATCATTCATTACAATTACCTTCTTTTTTTATTTAAAGGACACCTTGTCTTGTTGCCAAGCTCCTCTGCTGCTGTGTCTAAGATTCCTTCGCGTAACATCCTCCTCCTATCTCTTTCCATGTACATTTAGCAGAACTCTTAGGAAAACGTACAGTACAGCCTGGCCTCTGCCATCCAAATGTGAACAACCTGCCCATCTCCAACAAGCCAAGAAGCACAGGAACGACTGCATTTTGCCAGATCCCAAAGCGAGGGTGCAGAGAAACCAGTTCCACTTTTTCACTGCCCTTAGTATTAATAAGTACCTCCTCCCCCATAACTGCAGCAACCCACACTGTATTGCTTCAGACAAAGGACTTCTGCCCCTAATCCTTCCCGCCCCACAAAAACAATCTTCAGTGAACCAGTATTATTGGAAAGTCCACATGAAAAATACATAAAAGAGAAGAGACAGCCACCTGGAAATCTCTTAGCTGGTCCTTCATTTCATAGTGTTCTAGCAAAGAAAGGCTACGCAGTAAAGAATTTTTAAATCAATGACCTAAAAGAACCCGATCCAGAAGCTTGGTAAATTATGCTATTCATAAAGGGATGAATTCAGCAGTCACTTTCCTCAGCCCTCCATTATTTAAAGACCAATTTTAAGATGTGCTTTGAAAACGTTAGCCCTCCTTCACTCAAAAATTTTAAATGACAGCCTGAAAAAATGACCACTAAATAGCAGGAAGTAATCTTCATTTAAAATGAAATTGTTAAAGCCGTAAACTATCCCTGTCGACCAACCGCCGCAGTCTGATGGAAGTTGAAACTGTTAATTGTACCTATCTTTTTAATGCAATTTTGCCTGCCTCTCCAAACTGTAGCCAATCTTGGCGAGAGAGCTTTGTTAATAATAATACAGGGTAGGGAGTTGGGGAAGGGGTGCAGGGAAACAAACCATGAAAAGCTGCCAGGGGGGAGTTATCTCTGAGGTGGCTTAGATGTCATATCTGAACTTGGGGATAGGGGAGTAAATTCATTTATATAAGGACCAGATCTCCCCACTGGCTCACCAGCCCCCAGGAAGTTCTAACTGAACCCCCTTTCAAAGGAGGGCACACGTTTTTGAAAGCCCCTGGGATCAGCCGAAAGAAAGGGAGGGTAAACATAAAGCAATTATTTCATGAGATAGCCCAAGCAAGTAAGAGGCAAATAAAATAAAATAAAAAGGAGCAGTAGCAGCCATTAATACAGGTTGAAAAGGTAACCTGTACATCTTCCCCAGCAAAGAATTAAATGCTTGTAAGCCTTTTAAAAATAAAGGAAACTAAAACTGGTAATAGGCTCAATTTTTGTTTGTCTAGGCAGGGAGATCAATTTTAGAAAGATTGCATTTTGCCTTAACAGGAGGTGGTGGAAAATGAGGTGTGTGCCCATGTGCTTTGTTTTATTGCTCTTCATTTTACACCTCTTGTTTTAGCACCTGGAAAACTGGCACAGCCACCTATTCTAAAACCAATAAATCTTTCCCTCCATTCCGGCTGCTTCCTTCTTTGCAGATGTTGGCAATCAGGTTTGCAAATTTCAAAGTCAATTCATTCCACGAGGCTGAGAGAAAAGCAGGTTTATTATTGCAAAACTTGTCCCTTACCAACGCCTACAATAAACTCAGAGTCACCTTTCCACACCCAGAAATAAAGACATTTAATTGCAGAAATATCCGAGGATTTGGGCTGCAAGCATTCAGGCCCCCAAGTATCTGAAAAGCACGTATTTTTAAACGTCTAATGCAAGAAAAATAAATAGCTGGCTGGCACCAAAGTGCAAACCGATCCGATTCCCAGCTTTGTTAACTTGGAAGGATTTAAAGAAAAATCCTGTCTGCAGAAGGCAGGCAAGTCCGAGCGCGGTTTATGCATTAATAAGAAATAACCCCGCCACAGCACTTTAGAAATCGCATCTGGCTCTAGGCTGGTAAAGGGGGGATGCTTCAAAAAAGTAAACCCCCTCCACGCCAGTTTTCAAAATAAAAACACTTGGAGCTACTTGGCATTTCAGAGCCACAGAACCGCCTTCTCGGCTAATGTGCAAAAGGTGGAGATTTTGCAAGGCCTGGAGGTCCACAAGGCCGGTTTTGCTGTCTCCCTCCCAGGGAACGGCTGGGAGCAGGGAATTTCTGCCGACGCTCAAACTTTGCATCTGCCTCGAATCTCCCGCAAACCAACCGACTGCCGCCGTGGCTCGGAGGCAGCCCCCGGCCAATGAAGCAGGGCCGGCGGGGGCTGCATGCCCCGCACACCCCCTCCCGCGCCGTGCAATCAAAGAAATAAGGCTGCTAAAATTAAACAGCGCTGGCTTCAGCTAGTATGTGGGGAGTATTTATAGGCGATGCAAGCTCCTGCACAGCCCCGACCTCTCCCTCCGAGCCCGTTGCCTGTATTTTTAAAATCCAGATGGTGTCTATTAAACAATTCCTTTTTTTCTTTCAGTTTCCTCCCCCTCTTCCCCCCCCCAAATAATCCTGCCAAATTTAACGAACTTCCCAGGCCGCCACCAAGACGCTGGGGAACGAAAGAGGCGCTCTCCAATGCTAACACAAACAGCCCTTAGCAAAACAAAGGGTGGTAAACCTGTGTGACTGCCCTGCTTAGAAACGGGGGGCTGGTTCGCTCGGTTCCCCCCCCCTCCCAGCACCTCTTGCCGGTCAACTGCAAAACACGTTTCTAACAAGCTCCCCGCTCCTGAAATCCTCGTCCCCAAGAGAAGAACACCAAGAGAAAAAGCTCCTGCAATTGGGGTTCAGACTTTTTTTTACAATGCCTGGCCTCGGGAAGAGATGGAAATCCGAGCTAGAAAATACGATAATTATTGGTTACATGGGGGAGGGGAATTTAGACTAGGGACAGGGTGATCCTGGGTTTAACCAAAAATCCGGTCTAGAGAAGCGAGATTTCTCCCTTGTTTCAGTTTTGTATCAATACAGGGTTTGGAGGAATGTGTAATCGAGCAAAGAATTTTTTTTAAAAAATAAGGAAAGTGGGGTCCGGAATCAAGGAAGGGGGGAGAAACCTGGCCAGCGTTTGGGTGTTTGCTTAAAGGAAGAAACCAGGAGGCAAGTTTCAAAGGCATGAATACAAAATTGAACCTGCTGGGGGGCCGTTTCAGAGGGGTGTGAGGACTGTGGACCCCGTATCTGGTCAGTTGGGAGGGGAGGAAAAAAGCCCCAAGGCATTGAAATGCCTCCCTAGATTGCACAGTCCCTCCAGCCTCTCTCCTTCTCGGGAAAAGGAGACGTTTTGGGGAGAGAAAAATGGGGCTGATGGAGCGGCCCCCTGACTTCCATCTCCCACCCCCAGAGCCCGGCGGCGGCTTACCCGGGTGGGAATGGATGTTGATGCCTGAGGCGAGATATTTTCCAGGGGCCAAAGGAGTCGGCAGCCCTGCAGCCATGTGGCCGGCGGATGGAGCGAGGCGCCCGGCTGCGCTGGCAGGTCCGACTCGGTGACTCTCCATGGCCAGCCCGGACAGCAGAGGAGGGGGAACGTGGACCGATCGGGGAGGCCCAAAATCTCTGCCATCCATCATCCACGGGCGGACTTCGAGTTGACTTGATCTCCCCCCTCCCCCCCGTTCAGATGGTTTTTAAAACTAAGGCGTTAAAGCGTCCCATGGCGGTGTTGTGGGGTGCCGGGGGGGTCCTGGCGAGCGCCCTGCAGGGGAGAGACAGACACAAACACGGGGGGAGGTTACCTACCGTCCCTCCAGTGAATTCACCCTCCCCAAGCTTGACGTTTGCTTTGCAAACGATTTACACACAAGTCATTCACCCCAACGTGGGGGTGATTTACACCCCTCCAGCCCCCCACACACCCCATATAAATCTGCTGGGGTTTTTAAATTAAGAAGAAAAAGCCTGGCGGGGGGAGAACCCCCATATTGCTTGCCACGATCCAGAGGGGAGCCGTGTTAGGAAACCCGTGATGGCGGGGGCACGTAGTTGGGTGGCGATAACAGAGAGAATTCTGTTTAATTAACAGAAACCCCCCAGCCAAAACCAAGGGGGGGGTCGACGAGCCCCCGATTCCCCGCGATTTGAAATAGGTTTGGGACAAATAATAAAAGCCCGGGTCAGGCATTCCTGTGGCACTACATTATTCTCCGCAAACCCAAACTTTGGGTGAGAAACCCGCGCCCCCCTTCCTCTCACTAGATTAAACCCTCCCCGCCACATTTGCTTCTCTTGTCCTGGAAGGGTTTAAATATTTAACTTTTTAGTCCTTGAGGGGCTCCCGGGGCTCCACGCAGCCGGGGATTTTTAAACGTTTTTTGTTTCGTTTCTAAAGTGGGGCGCCTGGCTCCCCTTAAAGGAGAATTTGTGCGAATGTGGATTTCTCATTGAAGACCCGATTTCAAACACTCCCCCCAACCTTGTAACTAATTCTGAGATTAGGTAGAGCTCGGGCAGCCCGCTGGCACAGTTTTATAAGAAACGGCTTTCGTTTTCACTTACTGGATTACTTGAATATTTTCTAAAGGAAGGCTCTCGGTCGCCAGTGAAATTAGTTATTAAAAAGCATGATGTTTCAGCACGATACAGACCGTGGTTAGCTCAAGAATGTCTTTCGCTCTGTAAATACTCGGATCTGTGCGTTAAAATGTTCCGGTGCCTCGTATTTACTGAGGAAAAAGGGGCGACGGAGGGAACAGAGTATTTAAAATCTGTTTTGCCCCCTCCCATATTTATTTTCAATAAGGTGAAATCATTCCCAGCTATGTGCGTGTTTTAAAAAGCTCTCCGAGCTGTCCAGGAAGCCCCGGGTTTCCAGATCAAGGGAACAATTCTCATCTTGTCTCTCTCAAAATACATAAATAAATATTTTTTTAAAAATACTCAAATAAATTGAAATTGTCTCCTCCCCTTCTAAACCTACATATGATTTAAAGATTAAATGCACTGTCCAAACCCCAAAATCCCTCAAAAGCCACTTCACATTGGCTTTCTTACCAGCTTTGTTTCTTATTTTAACCTGGGTTTAATTCCATCTATTCCAGCCTTCCCTGCCCAGACGAAACATTTACTTAAAAAAATAAAACAAACCGTGATAGTGGGCATCCTAGCTACACACTTTCCATTTTAAGTAGGGGGTGTAGCTGCGTTAAAAACCCACCTCTTACTCGCTTCTTCTACGGTGCAATTAAATAACATTATATGACCAAATGGAGAAATTCGGGTGCCCCTCGGATCCTAGCTTTTGGGGCCGGGGTTAAGGATCTACCTTCATTAAATGTCCCAATTTCAAGCTCTCCTTACTTTTCCTTCCTCTTAAATGCAGTTAAAATGGCTGCATTCCTGCTTTTAATTAAAAACAGCCCATAACCATAAAATGTCTCTCTCTTACCTCCTTCCCAATCCTGTCTCAGCAAGCGAGAAGTTGGGGAGTCACTTTGGGGAACCTTCTTTTTATTTTCTCTTTTTTTTTCTTTGTCGGGGGAGGGAGGGGAGCTTTTAAATAACGAAAATGGGGCGAAATCAGATCTAGCTAGACCACAGAAAGGGTTTTGGAGAGGGACGGGGGAGCTGGTCCCATCGCAAAGCCATTCACCAAAGAGAAAGAAACTAGTTAACTTACAGCAAAAATAAATTCGGAGAATCCTACCTTTCCAGCCCCGAAAAATCCTTCTCTGCTCTATGCAACTCCCTTCTTTGGCATTCTTTAGCTCTTTGCTTTCCTCCCTTCTCGGCAATTAGATCCAAGCTAGAACAGTACTTTTTGCCCGTCTTGCCTTTTTTTGGTATAAAAATGTCCTTTTAGTCCATAAATCGGCCTCACCCACTCCTCCACCCTGAAAGAAAAAGGAGCCCGGGCACCAATCTCTCTGCTTTCCTTTAAAATCCAGCTTTCCTGCTCCAGAGGTCCCTGCTTTTTAATAAAATCCAGGTAGCGCTGGTTTAGAGAACTCAGAATCTCCATATACAGCCCGGGATTGGAAAAGGTACATTACACAAACCCCCTTTCAAGTTCCTCTCTCTGGATCTTAAAAAAAAAAAAAGAAGAAGAAGAAGAAGGAGGAGGAGGAGGAGGGAAAAAAAAACTCTTTAGCAATGAAACAAGCATTGTTCCCCCCGCCCCACCCCTCTCTAAGCTGGCCAGCCAAAATTTCATAGTAAACACCCCATTGGCTGCTCGCCTTGCCACTCACCCTCATGTAAACACTTTGGCCCTCAGCCATTCCTATGAAACCAATTATGGACCCGAGACTTCAGCGGTTTCTAGGCTCCCCCCGACGGGGCTGAATGATCAGAACGGGCGGTGAGAATTTTTAGAGACGGTTTCAAGGCTGCCCAGCCCTTCCCCCGATCTGGGCGAACCGATCAAAATAGAACGGAGGTGGTTGTAGCTGCAATTGGGCGCTCTTCATTTCGCTCTATTTGGTGGCGACGCTGCAGTTCGTGAAAGTTCCCTATTTTCAGGGCTGCTGGGTGAAAAATAAGCTTGCGCCAGCCAAGGCAAAAAAATACAGGGCGGGGTATTTTTTGTGACCCCCCATGTTTTTGCAGTTGGGGCTTAATGCGGATCGAGTGGGACAAATTTCCCCCTGGCTTCTGTGAAAAGCCCTTCTCCGCTTTAGGTCAGGATTTTTTTTATCATCTGAGTTGGAGCGGTCGGGGCTGCAGCTAACGAAGCCCATCAGCGAAGGCGGCTCCTCTTTCCTGGCTGGAGAGGCAGGCGAGTGTGTGCACAACCTTTCCACAGCGGTTCCTATAGAAACAGGCTATAGGCGCTGAGAGCAAACTGCAGCCCCGCTGGCTGAAATAATCCCAGAATAAATGCACGTTGGAGAAGAGTAAATAGTGCATTTAGAGAGCGCCTTCAAAGGCAAACACCTCCCCCCAACACACACACCAAAAAAATCCGGGCTGATTAAAACGCAAGGAGCTGTAGCCAAAAATCCCCTCGGACATTTCATGTCACTGCAGCCCTGTCCCTTTTAATAAACACTCTTAGCTCCGCTTTTTCCACCTCACGGTTGGTCCCAAAGACGAGCCCCCCACCCCAAATCTGTTTAGGTGGGAGAAAGCGGGGCCCTCGCTGGAGGAGGAGGTGGGGGGAAACGACTTTGCATTTGATCCAGTGCTTCTTTCAGCACAATCCGTTTTCACGCTGCGCTGTCGGTTTGTTGTTTCTCCTCACCTGGGAAGAGAAGCGCGCACCTCGTTTTAAAGAGAGACGCTGCCACGTGTAAACGGAGACCCAAATGCAGCTGTCTTCCTTGGGGCGGAGGGGAGAGCGTTTTTAGCAAGTCTATACCTTCTTTTAAGTAGCTCGGGTGGCTAGTCTGCTCCCGTAATGGTTCCCCAAGGAGCCAGAGATGCTTTGTTTTGTACTTCATATTCGGATTAACTGTTCTACAGTTTGGGTTTTCATTTTAAAAGCCCTACATTTAGCAGTTTAGGCGTATAAATCACCTCTTCCCCCCCTACCCGCTCGTCTGGAAATTAATCGAGCAGTTAGAAACTCTTCTTTTTCCTTAACTTGGGTATGGGGGGGAGGGGAAATCGAATTTAATTCCAGTATAAATTAAAAAAAAAAAAAAAAAGTGGAGCCCTGTAGGACAGTTTCAAGTTGCCCACAGCCGAACCGTAGCGAGCTGGTTTCTAGGCTGCCCTCTTTTGGAAGCAGAAGAGCGCGGAGACAGGCGAGGAAAGGAGAAGGGGGAACACGCCTCCCCCCCCCAACCCTAAAATAGTAATGAGCCACGGGGAAGAGGAAAAAAGCAAAGAAGAGCTCATCCGAATATCACCCCGGCGCCTGAAAGCCCAGTGAAAGGCTGGTGAATTCTGCAGGACGCATCCACCGTGGATTGATCCCAAATTAGCGGAAGGATCAAGGAGGGGGGAGGGGCGCAGAGCGAGAGGCCTGGCGGGAGGGGGAGAGGAAGCAAAGGAAATGAACGCGGCGGGTTCGAGGCTTATGGCCGCCTGAACAGAACGCCGAGAGATTGTGAATGGGCGCTGAAGCAGCAATGAATGACAGCTTCCTACCAAAGATTGCTTTTTAACTAGAACTTTATTCCTCTAGTGGCCTAGATTCCGCCGCTAATAAATACCCCACCGATCGAGGCGAGAGCGATCCAAAACCTGCTCCGTGGACTTCTCGACTCCTGGATGCCGAACGTTTTGTTCTCCTTTCCTAGACCCAGGGAAAAAAAATAACAACCGCTTTATGTGGCTTTAAAAGCCTCTGGTAGACATGTTTAATGTTTTCACACCCGGATCCTGCGCGCCGCTGTAATTGGGATGGTGGGGTACGTATGCAATAAATCATTTGGTTTCTGCTAATAAAAATTCTGCCTATTTGTCCTTCGTTTGCTAGTGGCGCTTGCATTTTTCAAGTGTGTTTCTCGTCGCCTGAGAAAGGAATCTGCATTTCATTACAGCTGCGATTTCTGTTGATCAATCTCTCTTCTCTCCCTCCTCTTTCCCCCCCACGCTTTGTCAGCCACCCAACACCCCCACAGCTTTAAGTAAGAAAAATGTATTAGGTCGGCGCTCAGGACAAGGAGAACCTTGGAGCTATTTTAATAGCATTTCATGTAATCAAATGGTTACCTAGACGAGATGATGTTGTGGAGGGGAAATGCAAAGCAAATCCCAGAACACTGGCTGCCTTCCGCTGTAAACAATACTGGGTGTGGGGGTTTTTCCCCCTTAGAAAAAAATAAATAAGATCTAACTCTCTACCTCGTCCTGCAGCAAATATTTAATCGCCTCGACCTTTGCCATTGATGGCGAAATCATGGATTGAGTGAAGGGTTTTTTTCCATCTCATTTGGTGTAGTCCGACTGATAGATACCAGCTGGGAGCCATCTTGTAGGCTGGGTGGTAGCGGGAGAAAGAGAAAACATCTCTAAAAAGCTCTGGCTTTCCCCATCTCCCCAGTATATGAAAGACTAGTCTCTCCGCCGCCTGCCAGGTTGGTAATTAATCCCTTTAAATGAAGTTACAGAGCCGATCTCACTTCTTCCAGATAGCCACGTTTAAAAATTGTGCCTGACGAGCGAGCTTTTCTTTCCCACCACCGTCTTGTGTCTAGGAAGGTCCCACTCCCCAAACGTTTAAAGCTATGAATCCAGGATCCGAGTCAGGCGGAGGCTGGGAGCCATTTTCTCTGCTCCCTTTGGGTTCCTTTCAAAACAATGCCTGGGTTTTTGTTACTTTCAGATCTCCATAACCGAGCCCAGCCAAACATTTCCCTTGTCGTTTCAGTTGTTAAACTCCCCCTCCCCCCTTAACTGCATGTGCGGAAAGTGGGATTTTCTCCCAGGAAAGCTCATGCGATAAATAAATCTGTTTGGGCTTTAAAAGCGCCACAGGACTCTGTTTATGCAGAAATTCAGGGGCGCTCATCTCGCCTATTTCTTTTCACAGGCCCAGAGCCCCGGGTTCTTTTCTCTGCCAAGGCACATATACCCTTCAAACCAGCCGATCTGATCTGTATTTGTATTTGCAAAATAAACTGTGAATTAAAGCGCATTAGGGATCCTCCCCCCCCCCTTCCCTTCATTGTCTGGCCGGTGTTAATTAGATTAGACTTTCTTTTGTTTTGCTATTGTTTGTCCGATCTCGGGTTGCTTTTTGAGTTGCTGTACAAGAAACACACAATTATTCCCAGCTGGGTTGACAAAATACTTTTCCTTATCAAAGGACGCTCCAACCTTGAAGCCGTCGGTACGCTGTTTTTCCATAAAAGCCAAACCCATTGGCCTTCAGAGGCACCTCCTTTGTCTTATTTTTTCTCTCCGGATCCTGGGATGAGATACTGATCTGTAGTTACTTTTTCGCAGCTCTTTTAATCGGCTTTTAGGGTCCCAGCTGTAAATACAATTTCTAAAACCGGAGTTGGAAGGCTGTCCTTTGTAGTTTATCTGGGGGTGTACGTGTTTAAATACGAGACTCGCCGTAGATCACAACCCGTTTGTTTCATGTGGGAAAACAGGGGAGAACTTCCCTTCCCCACGCCTTTTCTAAACTGGCTTATCTCCTGCGCTAAAACTCATGGCAACCCGCCAGCCTGGGTCTTCAGAAACGTCTTTTCTTTGGGCTACTTTAGGAGCTCTTTGCTCCTTTTTTATTTGAGTGGTTCATGGTCCCCAGGAGCTTTGAAATCTCCAAGCAGTAGCACCTCCTCCGTGTAAAAAAGCTTACAGTTTGGGAAGGGGCTGAGCGCAGCCTTCAGCTGCTGCTTTTAAAGAAATAATAACGCTTTCATCTGGAAGATCAAAGGCTCCCCCCTTGTTTTTCCGCTTCTACGCTGGAGAATTTGAGCCCGAGTGCTATTTGCAGTGATTTTCGGCGTATTAGTGGAGAATTGGGGGGCCCCCCCGGGCCGCGGGGGGAATAGAGAGGGGTTGGTTCCTTCTGAAATCTGATTCGAGTTTTAAAAGCCCACACCCTGGGTTTGCTCCGTTTTCGCCAGGCGCCTTTGGCACATGGTCGCATTTGATTCCTTGCCGGAGCTCAT
Source organism: Pelusios castaneus (assembly GCA_007922175.1). Classification (NCBI taxonomy): domain Eukaryota; kingdom Metazoa; phylum Chordata; order Testudines; family Pelomedusidae; genus Pelusios; species Pelusios castaneus. The sequence goes on along the minus strand of ML685786.1, from coordinate 7,724,759 downwards.
TAACCAGGGTCTTGATGGGTTTTCAAAGCGTCTGATGAAGCGGGATTTCTCCCACGAAAGCTCCTGCGATCAATAAATGGGTTAGTCTTTCCAAGTGCCCGAGGCCTCCTTGTTCATTCCCCCGGCTCTCCTTCCATTAAAGTGTAACTAAAGGGAAGGAGCGCTCGCTTCCAGCCGTTGCTGAGGCCAGTGGAGCCGGGCTGGGAAGGCGATCGGAGCAGTAAAGCGCCGGCTTGCCTGGGGTCACGTTCTCCGCAATGGGTATTTTTTCTACCTGCTTGTCTGTTAGGCGGCCCAGGGTTGAGCCCTTTGCAGTCCCAGGCGCTGGGCACAAGGCTGTGCTTGGACTGGAGAAGGATGAACCGAGCCAGCCATAAATCTGCCGCTTGCTAAACTGGGCGCTTTCCCCCCCGAAATGCAAGTGTAACGGGAGGGGTTACCCTGGCCCGGCTGAGCGCCCCCCCCCCCCCCGTTTATTTTAACCTCAGTCCCCAAGTCGCGGCGGAGGGGGGAGCCCTGTTCCCCCCAGATAAGGGGCACTGCAGGGCTGCCTTTTCCCCGGCTGTATTTCTCTCCTTGGCCCTAGCAGATCCGTCGGGGGAGGGGGGAGTAGGGTGGAAGGCGACCTTTACGTGCCAGCTGATTGCTGAAGGAGCACTTGGGGGGGGGGGCTTCCACACACCCCGCTAGCCGCTTCCTCGGGGGCTACACACACCTCCCACCCTCCGGCACATACTGCAAGGGCGGCCCCGCGCTGGAGCTGGGGCGAGACTGTTTTAGGCACCGATTCATTCCCGCTCGCACGCGCAGCCAGGCCCCCCCCGTTTCCACGCTCTTTTGGAGAGCCAGGAGGTGGCCAGAGGGGTCGGTGAGGGCCGGCGGGTGGGATGCCCCGGCCGGACCCCTCCCAGAGCCCTAGCGGCTTGGGGAGAGCCAGGCGATGATTTCGGAGCCTCCAGCCCCTGATCCAGTCTCAGAAGCGAACCTGGTCCTTCTTCTGCCCCCGACCCAAGCCCCTCGCCTGCTCCTCCCGCGCTTACCTGGGCCGGGAACCCGCCTCCAGCGATCGCCCTGCCCGGGCTGCGGGAGAGCATTTCAGGGCGCCTTTGTAACGCGCCCCACTAGTGTGAACGGCCGGGCTCTGCGGGGCAGAGGGGGAGCTGGGCGCTTGGTTAGAGAATTTAAACAAACCGTGCAAGCCAGCTGGGAAGGGGGACTTGGGAAATCACCCCTAACCGAGCCTGGCCCAGGGCTGGGGACCTGGCTTAGAGCAGCAGAAATGCACTGTCAGATGAGGGGCCCAAAGCCCAGCTGTGGAATAAAGCCCACTTCACCTGCACCCAAGGCCAGCCACCCCCTTCCTAATAGAGGCATTTCCTAATTTGTAAGGAGAAACCTGCCCGTGCACAGCCTGAGGCCAGAGGGACACCAATGTATAGCCAGAGTTAAAAGGCACGCCGGAGAGCGGCTGGGGGTGTGCAGGGAATTAAGGAAATCTGTCGGGTTTATGTCTTTTTAATAGGGAAGTATTCCCGCTGTATTAGGATTAATGACAAAAAGCTCCTTTTTCTTCATAAAAACCAGCTGACTAAACCCAGCACCTCTCCCCCCCCGCCTCCCCCCTTTACCACCTTATATAAGGATGAAAAATGTGTGCATTCAAGGCGAAGGTGGTGATGAGCACAGATGGAAAGGGCTGGAAAAAGAAATACAGGTGCATTAAGAAGTCCTACACTAATAATAATTTTGTAAAAAAGCTATTCAAGATCCTAAAACAGAAATATTGGTCACCCTGTGGATTAGACCTCAGTTAGGAAAAGGAAAGGAAAGGAAAGGAAAGGGTGGTGTCATATTTAAAATTCCCTCTCGACTCTTAATTCTAAATCCAAGGTAGTGCAATACCTAGGTGAGCAATGTTTTTTGGGCTTTGATAGCACCATCTAAATCAGGTCCTGTGTGTGAGAAGCATTCCATGGATTGTAGGTGTACAAATGCTTCCGAGACCATAAAAAGCTCTTCTTTATAAATGCTGGGTTATAGCTTAGCTCACCCATGCCACAGATCCATCATCAACATTTAACAAGTCGATCAACACAGCCAGTTTGCAAATCTGATTGTTTTAAAGGTAGGTTAAAATATCCCCCCCCCCCAGGTGTTCCCAAATGTACCTGTAGAAGTACCTTTTCCATTAGTGCATAATGGATGTTAGTTTAAATCCTAGCCTGTCAAACTAATTTTTAATGGCTTGGTTGGAATGCTGAAAAACAGATTTTAATGAAAAGATTGTAAAGCAGTTTTACTTTTAGTGATGCTTAACACACAAAACAAACAAGAAGTCCTGTGGCATTTTGAAGACTAACAAGTTTATTTCTCACGTGACCTTTTGTGGGTATAATCCCACTTCATCAGATGCATGAAATTAAATCTGACCAAGTGGAATTCTGCCCACAAAAGCTCATATGAGAAATAAACTTGTTAGTCTTTAAAAGTGCCCCAGGACTCCTTGTTTGTTTTGCTGAACTAGACTAACTACCCCTCTGGAACTTAAAGAACACTGTAATGACCACACACTCATCCACACAAGTGTTAGCAGTAATACTTTAACCATACATGATGCCTCAGTCCTACAATTATCCTTGAATTCAGTATTCTGGCTGAGAGGTGAATACTCACCAGCTGATACCTGTACTATGGGAGGGAACAATTTATGTCAATCTCTTCTCAATGTGAAAAAGGCCAGAAGTGAGCTCACTGATCCAGGTGTCTTTTTACAGGTCCCTGTGTTTACAAACAGCAAGAATAAAGGGCACTTTTCCTGTTGTATTTTTATTGCAAGTTGCTAGGGCCATAAGGCATTGCTGCACAATCTCTGACCAACAGATAAATTATGAGTCTTCTCATATGCACACTTTAGGTGTCCTTCAGGGTTGTTCTTTAAATCTATAATCCCAACTACGTATTCATATACCCTGGATATTGAGTTTAAAAACTACCTGGACACTCGCAAATGAACTCATGCAGAAAAATGATAAAAGAAAATAACTCCCTATCACTCAGGGGTGACCATTGGGCACAATGACCTCTCAGTCCTCATCCTCACAGGAAATCTGGACACCACCTTCAAAAAGACACGTCAAAACCTGGGAGCAGGGCCAGCCCAAGGGCTTTTGGCACCTTAGGCAAACTTTGATTTTGGTGCCCCTCCCCCTCGAGTTATAAGAGATAACATATTAATATATTTTTTAAACAGAGAAAAAAAATCACTTCCATCTAATTTGGTGCCCCTTAAAGCCCGGCGCCCTAGGTGATTGCCTAGTTCACCTATAATATGGTTGGGCTGGCCCCGCCTGGGAGCTTAAATATATACTTTTGCTAGACACTAAAAATAATGGATTTAATAAAGACACTGGATGTATGGCTAATTACAACAATCTATTACCCACTAACCCCTCTCCCCCCCCTTTTTGGTCCTATGACTGCAGAGGTGCTAACTGGCTGCTTCATCTTGAATGATCTCTTACAAAATGTGTTAACTACTTTGGCTAAACAATCTGTTCCATTTTGTAGTTTGCTGTGACACTCTGAGCACCTTTCCCAGACCCTAAGAAGCGCTCTGTCTAAGCTGGACAGCTTGTCTCTTTCACCAGCACAAGGTGATCCAATAAAAGATTACATCACCCATGTTGGCCCAGTCATTTATGTTGGCCTGCCTTTACTGATCCTTGTGTGGATGGTTGATCTGGTACTTTGGAAGATTTGTTATTGAAGTTTAGAATTTCCAATTTGCGTTAAACATTTGAAGTTGAGTCTGACATCATTTTCCGAAACAATACAGTGTTTTGTTACAGTGGAAGATATCACAGTGTAAAGTACAAGAGGTAAAAGTCTGTCATTTGTGGTCTGGTCTACACTAGAGTCAGGCGGACATTGGGTACCTTTCCCTACCCAGTGCACATACAAGTTTGATTTATATTTACTTTTCTCTAAACAAAACTAAAAATTTCACCCAAGATCAGGAAAAAAAAAAATAGAATGTTAGGCAACTCTGAATTCTAAGACTAAAATTACTGCATGGATTCTTAGGATATTGATATAGCTCCCCTGGTTTTTGAAACAAAAGGAATGCAAATACACCTTTCAATGGGAAACACTTTCTTTTAGAAGAGAAATATAAAACATTTTCTATCCAAATTTTCAGTCTCTCTAGAACTCAGGGTTATGATAGGGCTCAATATGATAGTTTAACACAATTGTGTGCCCAGTAAAATGGGAATTCTCACTCCCAAATGGCAGGATTTTTATGTAATCACAACAAATTAGATTTTTTTTTGCTTGAATTGCCTGTCAGTTAAGCCAAGACTACTGGGGGGGAGGGAAAGAGACTACAGGTGCTGTATAAAGATTTTATATATATCTTCTTTGCTTTAAACTTCCATCTCCGACCACACAATGGCTGCAGCTATTTTAATATGCATACAAAACTGATTTTAAAATGGAAAATATTCACAACTACTCTTGCCATTTGGATGGTGGGGAACTTTAGCAGGACATGTTAAAGGAAATATTAAGAGCTGTGCTTGGGAGACCCTACAGCATTTACTCATTGAGTATGAAGTTAGCTGCATGGTTCTCCATCTTCAGGCTCTGTCCTTCTCAAAATTCACCTCTCCTGTCTAGTACAAAAGTGGGCTTCTGAAATCTCTCTCTCTCTCTCTCTCTCTCTCTCTCTCTCTCTCTCTCTCTCTCTCTCTCTCTCTCACACACACACACACACACACACACACACACACACACACACACACACACACACAGAGTTTCTGCCCAAGGTTAAATTCTAAATTCTAGTGTGCCCATTTTTTACAGCAAATCATAGATAGTATTTCTCAAAATAAAGAGCTCTATGGAATGCTTGTGGAAGTAAATAAATGCATGTTTACCTGAAAATGAACTCTCTGAAGCTCATCAGTAACCTTGGGACACTTCAGTTTTGGTCCCTGAAAACAAACAAACCCTCACTCTCTCTGTTTCTCTCTCTCACTCAGGCTCAGGCAGCCATGTAAACCCAAAGCTTAAAGCAAAAACCTGAAAGAAAGTGTTAAACCAGCAAGGTCTGTGGAACTGTTCACATAGGGCCATAAATAAAGCACATTGCAAGAGCCTTGGTCCTGGTGCACACACTATGTATTTTGCTTTTGCACAGGAGAAAAACTAAAAGCTGGTTGAGAGTCAGATCCACGCACGAACGGACTGCAGTACTGCACCCAAAAAGGCCTTCAGAAGAGCCCAACTGAGTTGCTGTGTGATGTGGCACAAGTATCTTACCCTCCAAGGGGACAAACAGGGAAAACATTGCTTTTGATGCTACTATTCAGGGTAATGACCATGGCACTCTGTAGTGTTCTCAAGATTAAGCCCTCTGTGCCTCAGTTTCCCCCATCTTAAAATAAGGGTAACACTGCCTACCTTTCCAGGAGTGTAGTGATTATATATTTAATGCTTAGAAATGTACTTTGAAATCTCTGGATGAAAGACACTATATAAGCACAACATATTAATACTATAAAAATATCTTAAGCTTTTAACAGTGGCTAACGGCCATTAAACCAAAGCACTATTGCTTTATTTTTAATAGATCTGAATTTCCATCTACACCGAGTATTTCAAAGCCTGGCCACACAATATAAATTTCCTGGCTATGGGCCTGTCATGACAAGGTGTAATCAATAAATCATGTGCCAGTTGGGGCTACTCTGCACGTCAAGCCGTATTTCTATATTTGGGTGTCCAGGCAGTGTAGGTGCCTTTCCAGTGCCTTAGAACAGCTATGCTGGGCTTGTAGAAATTCCCAGAACATCAAATTCTGTATCTGCCAAAGGAAAGGAACAAGGGAAGCAGTAGAAAACTTGCTTGCAAGGAAACTTTGCTCTTGTTATCCCGGCTCGAAAACCACCTGTCCAATGTTGGTCATGACCCAGCTGGCCAGTCTGAAAAATCAAATCCACCTCCCAATTACCATGAGGATTAGCTGTTGTTGCATGGCACACCCAGATTGGTTCAGCGATGAGTGGACCAGGTTTATTACAAGAGCAAATCTAATCAAAGTAGATGCCCTTCTGACTCTTTCTAGGCTGCTCCGGAATTTAACCAGCCACCTTAGTTAAGGGTTCGGTAGTTTTCCCAGCTGAATCCCTTCAACATCTCATCTCTATACCTCAGACTTTAAAAGACAAGGCCAGGCTATGGAGAGCAAACACTCCTATCTTGGCTCTAAGTGGTCTGCTGCAGAGGGATGCTTTTCCTGTTTCTGTATTTACAGTTCCCTTTTGCATACATTGTTCCAAATTTTATTTGCTTGCTTTTAACTTTTTGCCAAATGTCCCTGAACAACTCCCGTCATTAAGGGGGCCTCCCTCTCTTTGCATAGGGCAGGAGGCAGTTAAAATTTTACTCTGATCATGCTGTAGGGATAGAGGTGATGTGCAGAAAAGAGAGGTCAGTAATCCAACAGGGCCCCCTACTGACCAGTCACCAATAGCCCCTTCAGCAAAACAAACCAGGAGCCTTGCAGCACTTTTAAAGACTATCAAATTTATTTATCGCGAGAGCTTTCATGAGAGAAAAATCCCACTTCGTCAGACACTTGAAGATGGAGTAAGTTCTGTAAGGTCTCCATCCTCAAGCATCTGACGAAGTGGGATTTTCTCCCATGAGCTCTCATATGATAAATAAATGTGTTAGTATTTTAAAGTGCCACAGGACTCCTCGTTTTTCTGAACTAGACTGACACGGCTCCCCCTTTGGAACTTGTCAATAACCCCTTCAGCGTAACTCTAGGCTTGTGAATACAGAGAGGGCTAACAATACAGATCCTAGACCATTGGCACCTCGGTTGCACATGGCACAATGTTGATGGGGCCCAGCCAATGGCCACATGGCATTTCTGAGTTGCTGTGTGTGTAAAAAGCACTCCAATCCACAAGACTGAATAGAAGATACATTATTTCAAGGAACAGACAACCGAACAGGCCTTGTGAGTACTGGTGACACATCACAGTCATGTTGTCATCAGAAATTAGTAGAAAAGAAAAGTTTCAAATAAATCCCTCCCAGCCACTGTTTTGGAAAAAAAAAAATTTTCAGCAAGGCACACGGTATTTCCAGTTGGGGGGATCTCCCTGATGTTAGGGAATTGCTTCTCTATTTGCATCCATTTTCCTACATGTGCAGGACAGATCAACCTGATATTTCAGCTATCTCCCCCCCCCCCCCACACACACACACTGATCTGTGCCTTGAAAGAGCCCAAGTCACGTAATGCTCATTGCAAGAAAAACCCTCTCTCACCTAGTGACACTTCACACCCTCCCTGCTGAAGGCTGCCTTTGACTAACACTTCCTCCTCTTTCTGAATCATAACCACAGTGGGAGCCTTGGCCCTACTGAATTCTACTACTGAAGTTGTCGTCAAAGACAATACTTTCTTTTCCCTCTCCTTTCATACAGTAGCCAGATCATTTGTTTGCCCTGGTTAATGGGCTTTTTTTCACTAAAGTTAAACTATTTGCTTTGTCAGTCCAGCATTCAATGGATGGAAGAGGTGGCGGTACTTCTCAGACAATAAGAAGAGTCATAATATTTCCATTCTGCATGTGACACTGCTTAGAAGAACATGCAGACACCTGCCCCAGTCCATAGCATTACTGACAATTAATGTGCAGGCCTAGGAACCTGGAGGGAGGGAGGGAGGGAGGGAGGGATAGATAGATAGATAGATAGATAGATAGATAGATAGATAGATAGATAGATAGATAGATAGATAGATAGATAGATAGATAGATAGATAAAAATTCCTTCTGCAACAACCTGTGTTGGCTATCAAAGTATTCTTGCATTAAAGGACATGAGAGGGATTCAGTGAGAGAAAATGAGAGAAAGAGGATACAGAACTATTTCTTTGTCTTTGTGAGGCTCTGCGGAGTTTGCAGGAAGATGCTGTCTTTCACCCCTTCCTCTAATATATCCCCTTCCTAGCTCATTATTCTCTTGCATTTTTTTATGCAGAAACAAAACCAAAACAACCCTAACAGCATTTCCCATGGCTAATCCTTTGAAATGATTCTCTCTTCTTTTTCATTTCTCCAGTCCTCTTCAGCATGCATCTCAAAGTCTAAACATAAACCTGGAGCAAGAAATCATCTGGCTGGAGATCAATCTAAAGTGCCTACCTACCTTCCCTGCCCTTCTTCTACCCACCTTCTTTTTATCTCGGGAATGTACATTTAATGCAGAGAACAAAGTTGAAGCTAGAGTCCCCATCCACTTCACTGCAATGTTTATTTTGCTTTGTATTTTCGAAAATAGTGTCCTCTTGATACAGAGAACAACAATCTCTGAGAAATCTAGCTCAAGCAAATGGGCATTGCAATTATTAGCTCCACGGATAACCATTAATCCCTGACAACCTGCACAATTTTTTGTATATTTACTGTTTTGAGTATTGGGAAGTTTTCTCTAAAACCTCATGGTTCAAGGCTTACCCCAGTCTTTAGCTCTTAGGGGTTAAGAGGTGGTTTCCAGAGGGGGCAGATCATCCCATACATACAATTCCCACTGGCCACTGGACCATTTCTAAGAGTGGGACAGGCATAGGGTTGCCAGTTTTGATTGGATGTATTCCTGGAGGTTTCATCATATGACAATCTTTAATTCCTGGACGCTCTAGGCTGATCCTAGAAGGTTGGCAAGGCAACTCTAGATCTAGACCTGCCCAAAACTAGAGGCCTGCCGCCTCAACTAAAGGGGAGGAACCACTAATCCCCAGTTACAGTTGAAAAAGTGGGACAATGGAGGAAAAACAGGAATGGGAATGAGGTCTGAGACAGAAAATGAGGGAGCCAGACGGAGACACTGAGCCCCGTTCAACATCCACTGTCCCTCAAAGGCATTCAAGGAGTTAGTGGACGCTGCTTTAGGGAACTCTGCCCAGAGGTGGGACAGGATAAGGGATTGGAGATAGGCCTCCATCCAGCTTCCTCTTCCTGGTATGACAGACTGGCATCTTGGTGCTAGCCTCTGTAAGACAAGCTACTGGACTTGATCTACGGGTTTGATTCAATCTGGCAGTTCTGTGTTTAACGGCTTGAAGTCCCTGTCAGGAGTTAATATTTATCAGCTGGTGTTTTTCCTTTTTGATGGTTACTGATTGCCATCAATAACATCAATCATTGTTATTGACTAGCTTCAACCAGACACTTGCATTTATAAACTATGATCAGAGTTGCAAGGCTTGATAGGCATAGAAAATAAGGAGGGGGCATAGAGAACAGTTCAGCAAAGAGTCTCTGCTTGGCAACGCTTTTCAGACACCAGCATTTGTCTTTTAATTATTATTTCCTTAAAGACAAGGAGAGCTGCTATAGACAAAAAGTCCTTTCTTGTAGGGAGCTGGAATTTGATGTCATAACAACTGTTTTTGTACCATGCCTGTTAGAAGAAAGAGCTCTGCAGGAGGGGGAAGGAAAGATTTAATTATAGAGCTGTATTGTGATTTTGCACACATAGCTGGCTGTTGTAATCAGGTTACAAGTGTATCTGATTTTTCCTTTTTTTTTTTTTTGTGGTCCAAATTAGTTGCGTATGTTTGGGTGTCTCTGAGACAAGCTGTTATTTGGTTTCTGTGAAGAAGGAGATTTTGATCAAGTGAAGAACTTTCCAGGGGAGGAAAAGAAACATTACTGCCCTTTGCCTTGGAAATAAACATGTGCTGGGGTTATGCAGAAATCTGCCAGTTGCATCTTGATCTAAAAGGTTAGGGGGAGTTTGAATTCCTCATCCTGCTCTTCTTCCTGCACTTCCCTTCCAAGTCTACATGAAAAAGAAATAGGAAAAATATTTCTTCCTTCATATGTGACCCAATTCCAGCATATTTATTTGGATTCCCCCCATAAGTATCTATGAAGGATTTTGAAGATTAGGAGTTTTATTTCCCTCTGTTGGGAAGAAGGAAGACAAATAGTAAGGGACTTAATATTTTCTCTAGTCCATGTGAGCTATGCTTCACTTAGTTTTCGTACAGGTTGTTAGGTTCATTTAGCAATCCATTGTTGTCCATGCAAATTCTTTTTTACATTTCAAATAATAAGATTATTTCCCCAGGGGGGTAATATCCTGTAATTTGAACACAATAATGGGAATAAATTACTTACTTAGAACTAATAACGACAGTGTGATTCCAATATATATAGGAACTGTAACAGCTTTGGTTAGTTAAAATGTAATTGTGTCGACAGATGACATTTTCTTTCAAAGGAATCTGAATGACTTAATTACATTTGTTGGGGGTGGGGAAATAAAAAATAAAATAGCAAGAGGAAAAGAAAGAGATTTTTGTAGATTATGGCTAGGGCAAGGACTAACAACCCAAAGCAAATAAAGGAAAGAGAAGGGGTAACATTTAGGCCCAGACTTGCCTCATGTGATTTTATTTTCACAAAGTTCTTGCATTTCTAAAGCAGACACAATGGGCAATCCCCTCAAAACAGACAGACAAACAAACAAAATATCTATATCAGAGCTGTTTGAAACTAGTTAGAATCAATTGATAACATTTTTAAGATGATGTGGAACAGGATGCAAAAGATCCTTTTTGGACGTATTCTGGGTTTAGGCTCAAATCAGACATGTCTGTTGTTCCAATAATTACTTCAGTTGAAACAACAAAACAGTGGACTCTTCCCAGGTGACTAGTTTAGAGTATTAGTAGATGTTTTATTTTATGTCAAATTCCAAAGGGTGGCCGTGTTAGTCTAGTCCAGCAAAACAAACGAGTCCTGTTGCACTTTTAAAGACTAACAAATTTCTTTATCGCATGAGCTTTCGTGGGAGAAAATCCCACTCTGTCAGATGCTTTGAAGATGGGAAATTTACAGAATGGGAGCAAAATAAGTGCAGGGAAGTATTAGTCATAGGATTGTTGCTGTTTACAGCCTGACCAGTTCCTATGACTTATACCTCCCTGCATTTATTTTGCTCCCGTTCTGTAAGTTTCCCATCTTCAAGCATCTGACGAAGTGGGATTTTCTCCCATGAAAGCTCATGCGATAAATAAATTTGTTAGTTTTTAAAAGTGCCACCGGACTCCGTGTTTGTTTTATTTTATGGGCACTTCAGATTGTGAATTTGTCAAGATATGGATCATACCATATTTTCTGTTTGGAAAACGCATGGCATAGTATGGGTACTATCAGAAATCGAGTAATTAACTAATCAATCAGATTCAGGACAGTGGAGGAAGTGTATCCACAGCAGGCTCACTCCGCAGCACACAGAGCAGCAAGCTGGTGGCAGCTGGCAGGAACAGGACACGCAGATGCTGCTGTGCCAACTCCACCAGCAGCAGGACGAAAGCCAACCTCAGTCCAGGAGTGTCCAGTTGTCTTCTCACCCATCCTGACCCGGACACAACACATGCAGAGCTCCATTAGACGCCGTACAAAAGACAGAACCAAAAAAAATAGGTCCTGCCCTGAAAAGTGCTTGTGCTCTAAAGGTACGTCTTCGCTACCCTGACCCTGCCCATCCACACATAAAACCCTCACTAGAGTCAGGAGGTGGTATCTTCAAACCAAGATAGCTGGCCTGGCTGAGCACGTAGAGCTCAGCTGCTGCCTTCCTTCAGACTGGTAACTCACCCACTTTGCAGTGAGGATGCAGACTAAAATCACTCAGGCAGGTCTAGTCCTCCAACAGCTTCCCACAACCCCCTCAACATTCCCCAGAAAGACAGACAAGTTCTCCCACAATTCCTGGGGAAAGACACTGAGTGTCTCAGCTTACTGCAGCACAGAGAACCATGGGATGTGCCCTGGGAAGTCTGAGCAACACACGCACCAGTGTTAAGACTCAGGCATGCTGCTCACATGGGCTAGGGCTAACCCCTACGCTGGTCACCTGGGGTTAATTCTGCAGTGAAGACATCACCCAAGAGATTCCAACGAAGCTGGTTAAGAACCTTCCTGGGCCTGATCACTGATTGTTTCATTTGACAAGATCAATGCCTGTTGTTATTGTATATTCTTTAGCTCCTTCCACGCCCAGTCCTGACATTTATTTGGTCCTGTTCACCCTTGTCTACTGTTAATACATTAAAAAAAAAAAAAAAAAAGGCCAAAGCAGCCCTTTATTCAGCCCCTCCCCACTCGTACCTCCCAGAAAATTCACCCCTGCTTCAGCTTGCAGGGAGCCTACAATAATGTTTCAGTTTAAGAGATTTAAAGAGATAATGAGGGGTTGTTCTTCCTACTGTCTTCAGAGGGTTACAATCTTCTCCTGTATTTTTCGCTTAGGCAATTGGTTTTTTTATATGCCCTACAGAACTCCTTGAACTCAGCCTTCACTTCTTCCTCTCTCTCTCTCTCCACTCCATGCTGGTCCCCTGCTCTGCCTGTATTGGTGAAGGCTTTCAAAATCTACTGGGTGTGAGGTGAAACCCATGTGAAGAGAATCCAGCATTTCCACCCTGCCCCTTGCTTTTATTATTCCATTGATTGGGTTTCATCTGTGTGTACAGCAACACATTTTATTTGTTTCCTCAAAGATTCAAAGAATAAAATATTTTCTTGCTGCCTTTGTCCGTCCGTCAAGAGACCAGTCTACCATTGCTACCGATATCCAACCATTTAGTGAAATTAGCGGTAACTAGATTCCCAGGCCTGCAGTGTCATGCAAATAGTCCCATTAAAGTCCTCAAAGGGATGATTCCCATGAATAAAGGGTGATAGGATCAGGCCTCTACCTCTCCAGCACTATGAAACTTCTTTTGTGAGAACTCAAAAAGCCCCATCTGTTGGGTTATTAACGTGTTCTGCTGCCCCACTGAGTCCTAGATTTAAAAAAAAAAATTATAAACATTCCTTTTAAAAAAAGCACTTTTCAGCTTTAAAAGCCTCAGCTTTCTCCAGAACTAATTTCCCCTTGTTTATCTTAAAAATATTTCTGCGCTCCAGCCCCACCCACTGCCCGGGAGCCTTCAGAAGCCGGCTGACACACACACTGTTGTTTATCTAAAGTGAGCTTTACAAATGGCTTATTAAGCCCAAAGTCCTGTTTACTTCTCTGAAGAGCCCTGTAGGAAAACCTAGCAAAGCTCCAGGCCCGTAAGCGGCTTCTATTGGCTTTAGCAGAGTCGCGCTTTATGCTTTACCCAGAGACTGAATTTTCAGTGTCTCCTTTTTCACCTCCTGCCTTGGCAGCTATATGTGTCTGTACAATTAAGCCCCATAGGGCCAGATCACAGAATCCCTTAGCTGTTGCTAAGTTTTCAAGTTACTTGGAGCTTTAAGCATGAAGACATTTATGGGACCAGCATCTGCTAGCTGTCTTTCTTATGGCCACCGTCGCTGATGTCAATGCATATCACAGATCCCGCCATGCTACCAGTTCTTGATCATCTGATTACTTAAGTATTTCTGTTGTCTTTTTGTTTTTTTTAAAAGCAAGTTTTACTCTGGAGGGAATTCAGCACCTAATCTCTCTCTCTCTTTTTTAAACAGATTTTAAAATCCTGCAAATGTTATTGGTCAATAAATAAATGTGGGGAGCACAAGCCACTGACTGTGTGGAGGGGAGATCACCCCCTCCCCTCTCTAGGATGGGGCCTGATCCAGAAACATCATGGGGCCCTGCCCCTCTGCACCAGGCTCTCCAGGAATGTGCAGGCAGACTCAGCCTAGCTGCGGATCCAGGTGTGGGGCAGGAGGATTCTATATAGGTCAGTCTGGGTGCGGGCAGCTCAATGGAGGGGTCTGGAGGCACGGGGGCTTGCTGCAGGGCTCTAAGGTCAGGAGCAATTGGAATCTGTAGGGGGCCCAAGTGAAGGTGGTTGGGGCTCAGCAAGGTGGGATCTGTGGGGGACTTGCTGGGGGGCTCTGGGTGCTCAGGGAGTGGAGCTTGCTGGTGGTGGGGGTCTGGTGCAGCTAGTTGGGCATCAATGGGGTGGGGGTTTGACCGCAGGGGGCTCAGTGGGGTGGTCTAGGTGTGCCTGCTTAAATGGGGAGCCCCAGTGGATGTTGCCATGGAGGGGATGCCATATGCTGGGCTCCCACTTGCTCCCCCCTCCACTTCGCTTATCCCCCATTTTTCCCCAGCCCCACCCCCTTCATTCCATGCTACTACAGGCATTCACAGCACATAGCAGGGGAGCACAACAGGCACTAGGATAGAGGAGATGGCGTCCAGTTGCAAAGTCAGCAGCTCCCTCCATCAGCCTTTTGTGCTCGCAGAAATGGGAGGGGCGATTGGCCTGTAACCCTGTGCGCACTCTTTTGCTTCACCTCTGTCTGGAGGGGCCATGCCTTCCCACCACTGTGCTCAGGGGCATCCCCAGTCCCCAACCCCGCCCAGGGTTTCCCTTTGCTTCTCCATCATTTTCTGCAGGGAAGCAAAAATCTGCAGGGGACAGGAATACTGCATGTGCGCTGTTGTGCAGAATTCCCCCAGGAGTAAATTTTCTAATCCTTGAGGTTGCAGAAAGAGAGCTTGAAAATGTGACTTGGGTGTAACCTGGAGGTCAGACTGCAGAAGAGAAAGAAAAAGAACTTCCAAACTCCCCCTCTCCACAAAATCCAAGTCTCATGATTTCTCATGCTGTCTAAGTTAGGATTTTTGAATGCTTAGGGTAAGCAACAGAGCAGGTATTAATAAAATTAGCTTAACAGCCCTTGGGAGAAGGTAAGTGTTATGCCAGTTTCTACACAAGTGGAACTGAAGCACAAAGAAATTAAATTACTTGCCCAAAGTCGCATATAAAGTTTGTGGCAGATCTGGGAATTGCAATCCGATCTCCCGCGTGAGAAAAGTCAGTCTTGTGGTTCTCCTGATGGCACCTGCATCTCTCTGCCTTTACATTAAAATGCTGCACAAGTATCGTTTATTGTAGTTTAGTCATTGTAGCCTGTAAGAAACATATGATTTGATTCAGGCCCATAAACCATGAAAGCCATCCCACATAAGAGAAAATGAAATATTGGTAACAAACCGTAATCATCATTACCTGAGGTGGGTTTGGTGGCTGATGTATAATTCAAATGAACCATTAATTTTTTTTCTAGTGCATGTTTTTAAAAAGCCAGCCGATGGGTTTGGCTATTTTTCCCAGAAAGATACTGCCAAGCTGTGCGTCACTGCTTTATTCCATGTATTTATAGGCTCTGGCCATCTGCATATAAACAGAGCCGTTTGGATGTAGAACGACCACAGACAACAGACATTCAGCTCGACTTACAATTGGATTGACAATAAAGACACTGATTTGTTTCCTAAATTATTAACATACAGAATGACCCTCACCCTCCCTGCCTCCAGAATGCTCTCCAAGCTAGAAAACAAAGCACTCTTGTAACAGTAATATATTGTACATGTTTGAAAGGTAGGTTACATGTGAAGCCTCAAACTCCTGAAGAAATCCCTTTAAGGTAAGCGCTACACATCTGTGTATTACATTGCTTAGGAGATTGATGTTAATGGAAATGTGCAACTCTGTTATGTAATATAAAGCATGTCTAAACTCAGTGATGGATGAGTATGTGTAAGGAAAGCGTTAGCATATCTGACGTTATTGCTTTACTATAATCTCAGGCAGACACACTGGATGGGGCCCAGAAGGCCACACAATGTGTCTGACAGGGGGAGCAGAAAGCAGAGTGCCATGGCTGAGACACTCACTGAACCGTCAGTGTTGATTTTCAATAAGTCTTGGAGCACCGGGGAAGTTCCAGAAGAAAGCTAATTTGATGCCAGTTTCTAAAAAGTGTAAATGGGATGGCTCAGGTAATTATAGGATTGTCAGCCTGCCATCGATCCCAGGTACGATAATGGAGTGCCTGATATGGGACACTATTAACAAAGAACTGAAGGAGGGCTATGTAACTAATGCAACTTAACATGGGTTTATGGAAAATAGAGCCTGTCACACTTATTTGATATCTTTTTTGGGTCGGGTGACCAGATAGCAAGTGTGAAAAATAGGGACAGGAGATGGGGAATGATAGGCACTTATATAAGAAAAAGCCCTGGGACTGTCCATATAAAATCGGAAAATCTGGTTACCTTATTTCTGAATGAGATAATAAAGTTTGGTGGTCCACAGTAATAATACACTTAGACCTCTGTAAGGTATTTGACTCAACATCACACAACATTTTGATTAAAAACCTACAACAATATAAAATTAACACAGCACACATTAAATGAATTAAAACCTGGCTAACTGATAGATCTCACATTGTAACTGTAAATGGGAAATCTGAGCAGGTCTGAGCAGGTCTGAGCAGGTCTGTTTCCAGTGGAGTCACTGAGCAGGTCTGTTTCCAGTGGAGTCCCACAGGGATCAGTGTTTTGTCCCTATGCTATTTAACATTTTATTAATGACCTGGAAGATGACAAAAATCATGACAGCTAAAGTTTTCAGATGACTCCAAAATTGAGGAAGTGGTAAATAGTGAAGAGGACAGGTCACTGATATAGAACCATCTGGATTGCTTGATAAACTGGGTTCAAGGAAACAATATGTTTGAATATGCTAAATGTACATAAGATAAGAACATGAGAATGGCCACACTGGGTCAGAGCAATGGTCCATCCAGCCCAGTATCCTGTCTTCTGACAGTGGCCAGTGCCAGAAGCTTTAGAGAGAATGAACAGAAACAGGACCATTTTGAATGATCCATCCCATCGTCCAATCCCAGTTTATGGAAGTCAGAGATTAAGGGACACCGGAGCAATAGGTTGTGTCCCTGATCCTTCTGGCTAACATACTCCATGAATTTATCTAATTCATTTTTGAACCCAATTATACATTTTGGTCTTCACAATATCTGCTGGCCATGAGTTCCACAGATTAACCATGCATTGTATGAAGCACTTCCTTTTGTTTGTTTTAAACCTGCTTCCCATTCATTTCATTGGGTGACCCCTAGTTATGGTATTATGTGAAGGGGTAAATAACCCTTCTCTATTCACTTTCTCCACACCATTCAAGATTTTACAGGCAACTCCCCTCTCACCTGTCATCTCTTTTCTAAAATGAACAGTGCCAGTCTTTTAAATCTCTTCTTATATGGAAACTGTTCCATACTCTTAATAATTACTGTTGCTTTTCTCTGTATCTGTTTCAGTTCTAATACATTGGTTTTGAGTTGGGGTGACCAGCACTCACCCCAAGATTATCCCTGATTCACTCTTGTGCAAGTGAGCTCACAATCAAGCTTGCTGTCTAAGACAATCCACCTCAGCATCAGAATGACTGGTGGGGTCGTAAGGCCAATGGCCAGTTCGACACATGCAGCGGTGCCAAACAACAAGCCGGCGAAGAACAAGGGGTGCCAGATGTGGAGGACAAATGAGGGTGGGGACAATATGTCACCCTAGTTATTGGTTATTTGCTGAGTGGATATGTTGGTTTAGAATAATCGGGGCAGGAAGGAAGACAAGCAGGAAGGAAATCAAATGGCTTTATAGAGGCTACTTCTCTGCAACCACTTGTGGGTTGTTAACAGACAATGCCATTATGGGCCAAGCCTGGGAAGCGGAAGATTAAAGGGCCTGAAGCAGTTTAAAATAGGACCCTTCTTTCAAGACGACAGAACTCAGTCTGACCAGTCACCTGCTGGGGATCCTGCACTCAGCCCTGCCTGGCTTGCCAGTAGGAAATGCTAAGATGGACGTGTATAGACTTGTTTTTAAATCCTTTCCCCTTCAAGTGCTTAGTTCCTGCAATTGAAACAAAGATTATGTTTGTTTAAGGCGGCTCCTTCCATTCACCTAAGGGAAGAGCCCAGAGGTCTGAACTCAGTCAGACCTGCTGAGTAAGAAGGCTGATACCCAAAACTCTACCCCAGGAGAGACAAAAGGCACGAGGCCTGAGGAGGGATCCTCAGGGAGTGGACACAACCCGATAACCATGACACATGTATGTCTAAAAGCATTTTACTGTCGTCCCATGATACAGCCCTTGAGTCCAGTCCTCTACGGGGCTCAGCTGAAGATCCTCAGAAATTTGTAAACTGAGTTATCAGGATAAGAGGGGGAAGTAGCGCCTGAGAATTACAGATTTCTACAAGTTTTGAGCCCCTTCCCACAGCCCTTACTCGCGTGAGGAATCATGTAACATAGCAGGGCTACACCTGCACAAGATTCCTTAGCAGGAGCTCCATTTTACAGACCGGGGAGCAAGGCAGCGCACTGCCTGTCACACGCTGGCTCACCTAGCTACGCCAGGAACTTGAGTCCACTGGACAGACTCCCCTAACACAGCTCCTTCTCTGTGTCAGAGTCACACACACTTTTACAACGGGGACGCTGAGGGTAGCTGCTCCGACGTAATCGTTTACGGCTGGCCACACCAGGACTTGAAGTCAGAGGGAGCACAGTTACAGAGAGACACAGCTCCCAGAAGGATACATGCATGAAGAGAGTGTGTGTTCAGCATCAAAGGAGATACTCCATGGCCCTGCTCCTGCTCCAAGTGACGCCCTTGTGCCACTCTGCTTTCTTTGATTTGCAAAGTGTGCAGCCTGTTCCTAATCTACATTAATGGCAGCTCAGATCAGCACAATGAATTTAAATAAGAGGGAGGGTGGACATTGCATGCCCAGAATGTAGGACCCTTCTCCCCACCCCCATTTGTCTTTACAAATTAAAAAAAAACTGCTTTCACAGCTCTCCCATTGGTTAGCGGTGGATAAAAAGAGGCATTAGGGTCCACAGATTATTTACTTGTGGTGCTTTAGGAACAGATTGTCTTGTGCATTTACCAAGCAACTGCATAAATCTGTAGTCTCAGTGCACCGCGGATCACTGAAGCTTCCAGTCGAAAGCTGTACAGCAGCAGAAGCCGCGTGCAGCACGCTTCAGGACTTTTTGTATTCTCCGCGCACAGCTGCGGTCAAACAAGCCAGGGGAGTTACAAGAACTGTGCCCAATTCACTACGATGTTAGAAGGTGGCAACAGCCTCTGAAGAAACGCGGGAACAGCAAAACTGGAAGAGTCACTGCCCTTCTACCCCTTTCCAGACAGATCACACTTCTCTCTGCCCTCATTTCACTCTGTCCCATGATGGTGTATCTTGGAAATCTTCCATTGCTTCGCTGGGGACAGTACAAGCCGAGATGTATATTGGCCATTTGCTCAGAACCCAGAACCTTATTGGCTCCAGAAGGAACCAGGAGAAGATTAGTTGGAATCTTGTCAGGACGATGCGTTCTCCCCCTCCTCCATGTTTGACATGGCCTCCTTCTGGCGCCACTTGAAACACCTTACTCGGACATGAAATATTTACAGCATTTGTTGCGTTTCTCTTTTCTAACATGGCAGCATTTAGAAGGTTCTTCTGTGACACCCACCTCTCCCGGATCAGAATCTCTGGCCATCAGCCCAACTCACATCTGCCACTCTTTCAGCTGCCTGTTCTGGAAGTCACACGCCAGCCTCCCCATCTGTTTCGGGAGCAGTGGCCTTCTTCCCAGCCACATCCTGCCCTGCTAGTTCACAGGGCAGCTTGATGCTTACACTGGCTGCATTCATGTCAGGTTCTTCTCCCTGCCACCGAGGGCTTGTGAGTAGCGAAGTTCCCGGAGGTCAGTCAGGAAGAACGGAAGGGGACGTGAAGGAGAGTGGCTGCAAGGGACTGGAGCTGGTCTGAGACTGTTCACCTGGGAACGTGGGTAGTAGAATGTGGGCAGTCCGGCCTTGGGTGACCCTGCTTCTCCTTCAGAGCTGCACAGAGCCCCGTAGTACCTGTTGCAGGTGACACCTGGCTCACATCAGCGTGGCAGTTGTTCTGCAGCAAATCACTACGTGCCTGGGTCACCCCTTGACATTTGCTTCGTATCACGTTATGTTCTAGTCAGTAACATAAATCATGCTTCCAAACAGCCAACAGTTGGGCATTCAGCCTTCTCCTGACGTCAGGCCTGTTTCAGGATCCAAACTTCTGTCCAGCCCACAGAAACCATACCCTGGTTGGGATGATTTAGTGGGAACGTCCCTGCTTTTAGCAGGGGGTTGGACTAGATGACCTCATGAGGTCCCTTCCAACCCTATGATTCTTAGACATTTCAAGTGAAATGGAGGGGAAATGGAGGGTGGGGATGTGAGAAGAGACCTGGACTCCTTGGGAGATTCTGGAAAGCTTTCATTTGGCCACATGGGGTGAAGTGTTGCCCAGGAAAGGGGAGGGATAGATTAGATCTACTAGAGGCCTCAGCATGTAGCTGAGCTGTGGTCTCAGAACTAGGGATGGACAAGCCCCACTTCCTGCACTTTGGATCTGGTGTGGAACTTCTCTAAGCTTCTCAGTTCAGGCCCATCTGGGGTGGACCATATGATACTGTAGACCAATAAGAATTTCTGGCAGTACAAAAGGGAGAAGCTACAGCTTTGAGCCACTGAAGTTACTTAGGACATTGGGAGCAGAGGCAGATATCAACACTACAGCCCTGGCTAGAGTGGAATTGCAACCCCCCTAGTTAGCTATACTGAACTGAAGCCATAGTTTTTAAGAAGTGAAAAGGACCAGGAGACCCAGGGCCGTAGTACACTGCTGGCTAGGTTTTCAGAAGAACTTGGGGCTGGATTTTCAAGGGCTCAGCAGCATCCACGACAACCCAACATGGCTAACACTATTTTCAGGAAAGACACTCCCCAGCCACACTCATTGGCAAGATTGTGTCAGAACCCTGCTAACAAGAGCCAGGTTTAAACATAGCTGCCTCATCATTTTCCACATTTGGGAGCCTCTAGGATCTACATCTTCATTAGCACCATTTTTCGTTCCTGACCCAGACCCCCTCCTTTATATAGGGTGTCCCTTTCCTTCAGGTACACAAACCCTACAAAACCTCCCAACAGTTCTTTTTTTGGCAGTAGTTTGATTGAGTCATTCCCCTTCATCTCCATAGCTAACATTTCATTAGAGAAGACCCCCTGCCAAGGATCATAAATTTCCCTTTTACAACACCCTATGCATTTCATGCCATCGCTACTGTGCAATCAGAATATACATCACAGTCTGGCTTTTGAGACAGTGTTGATACACTTTTGCAAAGCTCAACCGGAGACGGACAATGTGCTAATCAAATCATCCATAGATTCTAAAATCTAAAACATTTGTATATTCTAAGTCCAGAAGACACCAACCAATGTGATCCTCTATTCTATTCTCCTCTCTTGGAACACAAGCCATACGATTTCCCTGAATTAATTCCCGTTTGAACTAGAGCAAATCTTTTAGAACAACATCAAAATCTTGATTAACAAATTGCCCTTGATAGAGAATCCGCCACAACCCTTAATAAGTTGTTCCGATTGTTAATTGCCCTCACTGTTACAAACGTTTACTTTATTTCAAGTCTGAATTTGTCTAGCTTAGACTTCCATTGGCTCTTATATCTTTGCCAGCTAGATTGAAGAGCCCATTACCAAATGTTTGTTCCACATGCAGGTACTTAAACTGTGAGTGAGCAACCTTTAACTTTCCCTTTGTTAAGATAAATAGATTGACCTAGATTACGGCATGTTTTCCAATTCTTTCATCATTATCCCGGCTCTTCCCTGAAGTCTCTCCAATTTATCAATCTCCTTCTTGAATCGTTGACACCAGAACTGGACACCATACTCCAGTATCTGTCCCATCAGCGCCAAACTCCTACTTGATTTTCCTCCATTTATATTTCCAAGAGTTGCAGTAGCCCTCTTGACCACTAAACACTCATGTTTACCTGATTGATTATCCACCATGACCTCTCAAGACATTCAGAATCACGGCTTCCCAACAAAGTCCCCCACCCATCTCTATTATCTCCATATAAGACGCAGGACTTCCTTTTGTGGTGAGTCCAAAGTTAATCTCAAGTGGTTACATGGAGACAAAAGACAATTTGTCCTGTCTCCACTAGAATTTTACATTTGCCATCTTATTCTAAGAGCACACAGAATTATAGAATCATAGAAACCGGAAGGGACCATGAGAGGTCATCGAGTCCAGTTCCCTACACTCACAGCATCTTCCTCCCTGAGTAGCCATTGCCTTATAGAGCTGAATCTGGAGTAACTCACTGAAGTCACTGTAATTCCCCTGGCTTTACACTGGTATGAATAAGATCAGATGGTCAAATAGGGATTTTCCATCTCTAGCACGGGCCAATTTCTGTTCTCTCTTAAGACTAACACAAAAATAAATAACTCCATTGGCATTGCTGTGAGAGTAGGAATTGGCTCTTTATATACCAAAAATTATTCTCCTTTGGTTTTACTTTAAAGGCTGCAGAGCTGAAAGACCCTGTTACCTTGATGCTAAAGCCTACAAGCCTGTACAATTTCATGCCGATTAAATGTGTATGATTTCCTCCTTCAAGTAAAAGAAGAAATTGTCTTACATTTTGCTAAAAAATTCCTCCAATCATAGGGCATCGATTCTGGTTTGAGTGATCAGCTAAAGAAAAAAGAATGCATTTCAGTGCTCGTTAATGCTTGGCCAATAGCCCCGATTTACCATCAGCTGTGGCTCTGTCATTGTTACTCAACAGACATTCAGAAGCAGCAGTGATGTGAATTAAGAGGTGGAATAAAGAGGTGGTGGTTTGTGAGGAATTTTTGTCCGCGTGCTTGTTTAAAGCTGGGTTCATTCTATTGTTAATGGAGACGGACTAGAATTGCAGATGGCATGGAAGAGGTTCCCTCCCACTCAATAGATATTGCACAATGGCCTCTATTTTTTTCCCCACTCTCCCCCTGTAAGAAGTTGAAGACAAGAAGGAAAAAGGGGGTATAGGCGAAAATCAACTCTGTTATAGTGGCAGCCAGTTGTCAAGGCTCAGGGATGGTTTAGTAGGGCATCTTCCATGGAGCTTGCAATTTTTTATTTTCAGATCTATCTTTATGCTGACAGTTCTTGGAAGAAAAGAAAAATCTATCTGACAGCAGTAAAAACCAGCCTGCAGAGCACTTCAGAGACCAGGGAGACACAAGATACCATTTTCAGCTTCCACAGAAACTTTCTGCCATTATTTTTGAGGCATAGCTACAAGAACAATTCTTCCTCTTGGCAGAAGAAAGTCAAAGTGGCATGAGATTGAGTGCAACCTTCCAAACAATCTTTGCAAAGCATGTGGGGACTGGGTTCCAATCATATTGGCTGAGAGGAGGGTTTATGAACAGTGGTGGTGAGAGGGCAAAACACTAAAATGCCATTCCATTGAGTGGGTTTCCAAGGTTTCCACTACGGATATTCAGGCCAGGTCCACACGAAGAGCCCTTTGCCAGTACAGCTATACATCTGGTATACCATCCTCTTAGGCTATGTCTACACTTGCAAGTTAGATCGAATTAAGGAAGCTTTATTCAAACTAACTTAAGCCTTGGCCACACTAAGCTTTCATTAGTTCGAAATAAGGGCTTCTTTAATTCAAACTAATAAATTCGATTGCTTAGTTCGAATTAACCGTTAATTCAAACTAGTTAGTTTGAACTAATCCAATGTGGCCATATTAGTTCAACTAATCAGCAGATTGACCTTCCTGCAACTGACTAATTCGAATTAAGCAAGTGCCCTGCATGGCCATGGCTAGTTCGAACTAGCGTTCTAGTGGGCCCATGCTACTTCAAATTAAGTTAATTAACAAATTAACTAATTCGAACTAGCTTTTGTAAGTGTAGACATAGCCTTAGTGCGGATGCAGCTACATAGGCAAAACCGCTTTTGCTGGTGGCGTTTATTCTCCTCACAATACCGTTCCCCAAGCAAAAATGAGCTACACTGCATCGATAGACGTGCCCCAAATGAGTTACACTGGAAACGGCACGATTTTGCCAGAAGAATTGCATCTACACTAGTTTTACTGGCATAGCTGTGGCTGTTAGGGATCTCCCCTCATCACACTCAACTAATATCACCAAAAGTTTGTAGCCCTGGCTTTGGGGTGCATCATACTCAGAAGGAGGAAACTCTTGTTGACTTAGAGGTGTAGTTTCATGGGAACATTTGATAAAGTTTGGTAAAGAACTGGGAGACAGCCCCTCACCTCCAGCCAGTTGCTTATCAAAAGTAAGTTCATTATAGGGATTCTGTGTTTTGAGACTGGAGGGAGGGGTGTTAGCAATTGTTCAGTTTTGTGGTGATACCAGGAGAGTCCCCAAACTCCCAATTTGGGGGTATTTACTATAATGAATACATTACTCATGACAGAGTATATACTGTCATGGGTTACATTTCCTAGGGCACTGTAACACATACTATTTCAAACACCACTGCACTGAAGCCCACTAGGAACCTTTGGTGCGTACCAGCAGGACCTATCCGGACCGAGTGATGCACAACACACTGGTGTGCTTTAGAAATTACACCCCTGCTTAAACAAGCCCTGATACAAGTAACCGTTTGCAGCGGGTTTTTTGGTGTTTATTTGATAAATAAATAAAATGAAATGAAAGCAGGGTTTATATGATATAGGGATGGGTTGTCAGTGTGTATTGGCTAAAACAAACAAACAAAAAATATCAGACGCCTTACTCGCAACCACTGAACATATATTTGTGAAAGCTTCAGTCGAGCCCTGGTATCTCCAAAGTGACTTTCCAAGGAGACATGGTAGACGACCCTGTCTCTTTCCATCACAGTTATAAGTACATTTAAAACACCCACTGAGAGCTGAATAATAAGAGTGGTGAGACCATTCATTAAGCTTGAGGCTGCTACAACTTTTGATTCATAGAACTGGAAGAGTGGGAGGACCTCGAGAGGTCTTCTGGTCCACTCCCCAGCTCTCATGGCAGGACACAGTGTTATACCTGACCAGTGTTTGTCTAAATCGCTTTTTACTCCTTTACTTCCAAAGTCTTTGAACAACATCTATTCTGAGATGCAATTAACGAGAGGAACAATTTGTTTGTGCCCCTTTTTTTCCACCTAATTATCAATTAACACAATGAGAAGGGGCATAAACTCCCCCAAGCACAAGACTATGGTTTTTGACCACCTGGCATTAGTTTCCTGGCCTTGGGGCCCTCAGTTAAGTGAATTTCAGCCCTTCTGCTGGTGAAATCTTCACTAAAAATGCATGTCAGAGGTAGCTATTCCCTGCCGGTGTGTAACCTAATTACTCCATCTGCAGGGGGAATTTAAGCATTGGAAAGATGGAAGAGCTATCAGAGTTCCACCCAGCTATTAACATTTTCCATAGCGTTTTTCTATAAAGACACACTTTCGATTACAGATCGTGGGCTAACAAAATCAAGAGCAGAACTCCAAAGAACTTCAATAGAAGAATCGGGGCCCAAATGTTTTCTTACAAACGCATTCGATTATTGCAACCAAAAAGATCCGAAAGACAACTGACTTGTCATCATTTCTACTTTTTCCTGCTTGTCACTTTACTTGGCTGGTGAAAAAGAAAAGACAATTCAGTTTCACATTCTGTTTTCTATGCCTTAAGACAGCACTGAATAGTCTGAGTTTTAAAGACAGCAAAGGGAGATTTAAAATCCAAAACACAAGAATTCCCTATTTTCATTAAAGTGTACAGAAACATCCATCGCAAAGCATAGAGTTCTCAGGTGTGTGTAACTTTTTTTTAAAAGTGGCATTGCATGGTTGGGTACTGCTCCCTTTGTTTATTATTTTATTCAGAGATTTTATGGCTGGAAAGGACCATTGTAATAATCTAGTCTCATCCTCCTGCATAAGGGCAAAAAAATTCCTGCATTTAATTTATAAAGAAAACAAACATATATACACACAAGACACCCATAAACAATCTACTTTTTCAATGGGAGTTTTACTTTGATACTGCCCCTCTAGCCCCATGAACCTTTAGTTACTGACCCAAACTGTCTCATTAGCACATCAAAAATGTAATTCCATTTACCCAGCTCATTCTTCCCTTTAATATCAAGACGAATTAATTCTCTGCCTCTCTACCAGGAGTTCCCTTAACTTTTAATCCAGCCTTTAAATGTATAAAACAATCTGTACCCAATACACAGGCACCTAGATCCACTTTACAAAACTGACCATTTCCTCTGACACTCCTTGTTAATTAGCAAAGGTATTCGCACTGAAAGAAGAGTTGGGGCCAGAAGAGGACTGGGAATGAAGAGGAGGCTAATGGGAAGGGAGCAGGCAAGAACTAGCGGAGCTATATACCAGTAAACATTGGTTACATTTTAAGTTTTTGAATCTCTTGGGGCTGGCAACAGTTTCAAGCCGCCTCTGATAATGATGGTGGTGGTGAAATAAGCTGTTAACGCTTGAGAATTAAACCGGCTGACAGAACCCAGCAGAAATGCAAACTACACACGGCATTAAACACAGGTGCAAGCAAGGAACGCCCATGGATCGGCATTCAGTGGGCGTGAGCCAGCAGGCAGAGCCACTTCTCCTACCAATCTCCCTGAAAGCAGGATCATGCAGTTACACCAGCTTCCACGAGGCCTTGCTAGCCCTGGAAATGAAGCAGGTGTAATTCGGGTGCGGGGAGCGAAAGTTGGGAGGCTGCTTTATTTTACACTCTTTGGTTAGTTGCTCTCCCTGTTCTATTCCTCTTCCACCCCCTTGGCATGCCAGTTATTCTTGTCTGGCTCTGTCCCTCCCACCCAGTTTGGGACTCAGTGCTACACCCAGCCTGAATTTGGCCTAGAAAAGCCCTGGGAGTGACCCCAGTTCAGGCCACACCGAGCTATGTGCTCTCTTCTCTTTTTCTAAAAAAAACCCCATTGTGTAAAGCGGGCTGCCAGCAACGTCTTCGTTCCTCCTGCAGCTGGGCCCATTTCTGACGCTGTTAAGGCAACATCATTATGCATCAGCAGTCTTTGCCCAGCCAGCCAATACAACCAACCAAAGCTGAAGTGGACACGGGTTGTGGAAGGTCCACACAGCATAGCTGGAAAGGACCTGGGTATAACCCCAGGTCTGACATTCTGCCCAACCTTTTTCTCTCTTCGTCTATTAGCTAAGGCAGCATGCTCACATGATGCTGAGGCCATGTTTCCAATTACACGGTAGACCCTAACTCCTTATCGGGGCCATGGGGCACTTTAATTACAGAAAATGCTGTTAAAAAAAAAATCAGATTCTGTCTATTCCTTTCTTTTAAGCAGGTAGAAGACCCCAGGAGATTACAGTCTATTTCAGGGCAAGATCTTAGAGGCTGAATTCAAAATTTACACTGACAAACAGCCTAAAAAAGCCAGCCTAAGCATGGCAGACGCACACCATCATTCAAAATAAGCAATGGAAAAGGCTGCTGCACAAAAAAGATCACAACGCAAAACGGCTATAGCGACACTGCTCAAGAGGCCTTGCCCGGAACAGAATACAAAAGGCATTCAGCATGTTTGGGATAATGGCAAAGGAAGAGATGATTGCCAGGCTGTAAATCAGGGGATCGGTTCTGATGATACAACAGGCTTGCAATAGCTTCTGAAACCAGAGGCTGATTTACACCTTGGTAACCACCTCTCCCCATTCATTATTTGCACACAAGAGAGGGAGAGGTTTTAAAAGACTGGCTGGCAAAGGAAGGAAACATTTTGTTCTGCCGATTTCTTCGACCAGAGGACGCTGACAGCAGGTTGGTGTTGTGACTCATGGGGTGGCACACTAGCAAAGTGTTAATGAGGGAAAAGATCTCTATTCCATAACCATGTCAGTACCGGACAGGAGAGTAACAAGGACGCTGCACAGAGCATTATCTGCTAGCCCCAGCGTTCAGTCAGGGTGGTTGAATCTGTGAGGTTAGGGTAGTGCCGGGCCATGGGCTCCAATAGATTTGCAGCTGGATCATCGGACTGTTACGAAGCCCGATGCGACTACAGCAGAAGGCAACAGCACAAGAATTTCAGTCTTGCTTCAAAGAACAAGTGCCCAGTGGGTTCAGCCCCAGACAGCAGC
The DNA here is from genome assembly GCA_007922175.1 of Pelusios castaneus. Classification (NCBI taxonomy): domain Eukaryota; kingdom Metazoa; phylum Chordata; order Testudines; family Pelomedusidae; genus Pelusios; species Pelusios castaneus. The sequence continues at coordinate 7,696,818 of ML685786.1, read as the reverse complement.
TTGCTAGCTTTGAGCAGCTAGCTCACCCAAGTTCACCGGGGATAAAAGGTTAAGTGGAGTCACTGGATCTTGCCTGGAGATGGCAACCTTTCCCGGGAATAGTCATTTGACTTTCAACTGAATTCCTTCCAGCTACCGTCACGCCCCTGCTGGATTAGCTTTCAGAGAATGTTGGTGCAGAATTGTTAGTGCAATGCACTGGCCTAGTGCATGCTTGCACAACCCATCTGGTGGTTGGTCTACAACTACATCTTTTTCTACAATGAGCGGTAACATTCTTGGGCCTTGAGTGGTAGGGCCTCATTCCCCACCACCAAGCCTCTGGGCCAATATATGTGATCAAGGTTCAGTCATGACAGCAATATGAATGGTCACAAGAGTCAGTTTTAAATTGGTATGCTCTCTCATAGATGGGGAGGTGGGGGGAAGGATTGGGTTCACTTTCTGCAACTCTTCACGCTGGAAATCCCAGTTGTAAGGTTCATCCAATGTGAACAGAAATAATACCGGATCGTTCATATGACCAGTCACAACCCAGAAGCCATTCAGATTTCAAACAACTGGTCAGAGCAAACAAAGTCTGGGGAAGGATTTTCCAAACAACGTCAAACATAGGCCACGTGTGAGAATGCTGGGATCTGGGGAAACTGAACAGAGAAAGGAGCAGAGTTTGTTCTTCCAAGGAGGAAGGGTTTCTCCTGAAATGCAGGGCACGGAGAGCCAGGAAGATGGTTAGATTCAGCCTGGGAGGAGTGGGCTGGTGTGTCCTGTAGGGTTGTGATACACTGTCACGTGTGTCGCCACCCATACTCCACAGCTGGGGGGAGTGATGTTCAGGACTCACTCATACCCCATAGTCATTAGGAGCAAGATCAGGCTCTAGGTGACCTGCTCGAAGTGTCTCAGAACATGATAGACCTCCTGTAGAGCCCAGAGCTCTTATTCCCTGCTGTGTGCATGGTGGGGAGATGGACTGAAAGGGAGAAATCCCTGTTTAAAATAAAGACACTTGGTAGACAGTAAACATCAATGGGGAAGAAGCAAGAAGCACAGCCTATCAGGAGGACACTCGGTTGCCCTCTTTGCTGCGATGGGACATGTGCACGTAGATTTGGGGGCAGGCATTGGATTAATGAAGGTGAAGGGCAGTTTCTACACGCTCCAGTGGCGAAGGGTTTTTCCACCTTTCCTGCCCCATGGAATTCACCTGTTGGTTTTGAACAAATGTGAAAAAGGACACGTTGGCCTGTTTTGGCGTGAGTTATAAGGGAATGGGGCAGCTCTGAATTGCAGCGTGTTGTATGCTGTGTGAATCACTGGTGCAGGCTACTTCAGCCTCCAGGTCTAGACTGGCTCAGCATCTACCCCAGCACATCAGCGCTTCCCAGCTACATACAAAGACAACAACCTCAGCATGGGACAAGCAGTCCTGTGCCATCCGTCCTTCACAGATTAAATCGAGTCCCTCTTCAAATGGGACATGGAATTTAATGAAATGGTTAGACCATTTCCATTCAATACCTCTGGACTCTTCTTTCCCCATTGTTTCTATGTACCATGGATGAAATTGCCCTTAATAATTCCAATTCCTAATTGGCCACAAAGCATATGGCCACAGGTCCTCTTGGAGGATCAGGGCCCAATGGTGTGTGAGTGCATAGATAGGGGGGTGTGTGTGTGTGTGTTATAGCAGCTCCAACAAGCCCCCAACTGGACACAGGCCCCCCACTGTGCTACCTTGCAGCTATGTCTACACTTACTAAAGTTAGTTCGAATTAACTAATTCGAACTAACTAATTCCAACTAATTTTAGCTAGTTCGAATTAACTTAATTTGAACTAGCAAAACTTAGTTAGAACCAAGCAAGTGCCATGCATGGCACTTGCTTAGTTGGAATTAGCGAATTGCATTGAGTTCAATGGGCCGGTTAGTTCGAACTAAGTAATTAGTTCAAACTAACATGGCCACATTGATTAATTCGAACTAGCTAGTTCGAATTAACCCTTAGTTCGAATAGCATATTCGAATTTATTAGTTCGAATTAAGAAAGCCCTTCATTTGAACTAATTAAAGCCTAGTGTAGCCATGGCTTTAGTTAGTTCAGATTAAGCCTCCTTAATTCAAACTAACTTGCCAGTGTAGACATAGCCTGCAAGCCCATGCACATGGTAAGACGTCTCCACCCTCAAGAGCTTAGCGTTTCAATAGGCCAGACAGGGAACATTATCCCCATTTTACAGAAAGGGAATTGAGGCACAAAGAAATTCAACTGACTTGCCTAGCTGTGGCAGAGCTAAAATTTGAACCCCCTGCCCCCACGTTCAGGTCCAGTGCCTTAACCATGAGGCCCTCCTCTCTAAATGAAGCGTAGATACTGCTGGTTTTCTGACCCATTGGTTCCTTGTACAGGGGAGAGAGACATGAATTAAAAAGATCAGAACAAAAAGGACTCCTCTTCTACTGAGTTTCAGTCCCACTACTTTACCCTTAGTCTTGCTGTGACGTCACCAAGAGAGGTTAATAACTAGGTGATCTTTAATACCCAGTATCTGTCTTTTCCAATGAGTTCAGGTCTGTTTATTACAATGGTTCCGGCACCATATTGCCACATTTGAAACACGGTGTTCTGAGGTTTAACTCTGCACTTTATCTTTTACACAGCTGTTAATCCTCAGTACACATGTTTCCTATCAGCCATTGGTATTTAACATACAATAAGTGTCTTATTAAATCCAAACTATAGGTTTATTTTTGGAGCCTCCACGCAGAGTGTTACCCATGAAATGGAGAATTCAAAAACAAGCTGTGCTCTCTGGGCTCTCCCTGTGGGATATTCAGGGGAAGGGAATGCTTTACTGGCAGCCGTTCACCAGCAACAGGCAGAGACATGCTCACCTGGGCATCCTAAGGACATGAAATATTCAGGGAGGCTGGGAAGCTGGGGATGGTGCTTTGTATGAAGGCGAGTTTGCTTAACCTTTAGAGCAGAGACTGCGGCACTTTCACTCTGCAGCTGCGGTGTCTGTTACCATTTATCAGCCGTTAGGCTGAGCGCTCAGACATGGGAATGTGTGGGAGAGAGAAAGGCCATGCTGACGCTAGAAAGTTGTGCTGAGTTAACGATACCAGCATCGTTAGAGCAGCGCAAACGCCTGGAGCTTGGCAAGTTACATTGGAATAAAGGTCCTTATACCGGCATCGCTTAGTCTGTTAGGGAAGGTAATTAGTCTATAATGAAATCCACGGTAAGGACTGCGCAGGTATAGCTTATTTTGCTTAAAGAAAAGCAGCACCCATAAGTGAAATAGTTTTGTACTGGGATAAAAGGTGTACACATCAAGCCTTAGTTATGCACCACACCAGAAGGCGCTGCAAAGGGAGCTGGAGAGGACAGACAGGTCATTTTTGGAAGCAGCATCTCTATGCCTGATCCCTCCCGCCATTACATGGTAAGTGGTTTCCCCTCAAGCTGTAATGGTGAACTTCCCCAACCTCCTATAGGAAGGTCTGATACCTGCTTCCTGTCTCTCAAACAGGCCATGCGTCGGGATATATAGGCAAAAATTGTCCTTTAAAGCTTTGGCATATTAGTTCTTATTGTTTGACATAGCAAGACAGCACACAGGGCTTTGACTCTTGGACAGAGCCTGGAGGAAAGAAGGAACTGCTTTCTAAATGGGAGAAATAGTTTTATAAATAACTTTGCCTTGACACAGGCTCTCACCTGCTCTTTAGTCCTGTCCTCCTATCCCTTTGCAAATCTCCAAAATAGTTTATAACAGTTAGGTTTTTAGACTGGCTAAAAACCAAAACCTATCACCCAGCATGTGGCATGAGCTCTGTATGTAGATTTTGTTAAGAAAACTATGTGCTAAAATGTAGTAATCGAGTTTGCTTCATGCCTTTATAAAAAACTGGTTATGGCTGGATTTGAATATTCTGAGTAGCATCTGTATTCTAATCAGTGCCACACTGGATTTCTTGTGGCCGCACTACACCTTTTACCTCAGTATGGCCTTGATCCTGTACCATTAAAGTCCATGAGTGCTCTTCGATTGACTTCAATGTGTGTTGGACCAAGAAGTAGATTTGGGACAAAAGAGACATGCCTAGGTTTGCTGGGGGAGAATTCAAGAACAGCAAGAAGCAAACTGGGTTTTTGAAATTGTCATTTTTAAAGACTCACAACTTTCATAACACCCGCAAGGAGAATTATTTGCTTTTTAACCATCTGGTGGTTCCTTTTAATGTAGCGATATAAATAAAGACAGCAGCCGCGCGCTCATAAACAACCCCTACAATCATAAGCCAATGTGCACATGCATAAGGAGATTAGTTCTCAGCCAACAAGTATCAGTTTCAAACTTCCAGGGAGTCACACTAAAGAGTGAGTGTAAATGTTGTGAAATGCCCGGACAGTGCTCTTCAAAATGCAGGAAGGCAAAGGCAGAAAAGCCCTTGGGGAAAATAGTGTTGCATGAGCTCTTGACCCGAGGGTCACAATCAGGTTTTGGGGGATCAGGGCTAAACATCTAACCACTCTCTGGCTAGATGGGAAGAGCGGTCCTGAAAATTTGCTGCACTATGGGCATGGTTGGGAAGGGGTTTTGAGAACTGTTCTGTAAGGACCAGCCCTACACTGGTAGAGACTGCGAATGGAAAAGATGGAGCTTCAGCCGTTTCTGCTAAATAGGTGTATTTTTCACCTCGTGGGAACTAACAGACAAGCTACTCCAAGATACAGAAACACAGTGAAGGCCAGGCACTCTAGTTTTAGTACAAGTTGAACAGCTCTTCTAGGGATTGACTTCAGGGAGTTTACTTCATGACAAAAACTAGAGTCCCTCGTTTACTCTGTTTTTATCTCAGGTGTGTCAGTTACTCACAGGTAAAAAATGCATCTTCAGTAGCAGTGAAGACAAGCCCTTCCTGTGGCAAGCCTTAAACTGCCAGACATTGAGGCCTGGTCTACACTACACAGTTGGGTTGATGGACGGCTGCCATCTGAGGAAACGTCTTTGCTTAAATATGGCTCCCGCCAAGGGAAGCGCCTCTCACTAACACGACCTCTCCGAGTAGCGTAGAGTCAGTCAATGTCATTAGGTTGACACCGTATCGCTGTAGACATTGTGTTGCTTATGTTGATTGTTGCTGGCCTCCAGGAGCTGTCCCACAATGCCAGCACAAAATCAATAGAAGCACTCCTGGTGAGGACACGCACCCCCGACACGAGGAGCCAAGAGTGCCGCACACAAGCGATTTCATAACTGACTTGGCTACCTGCCAGCCTAAGTTGAGCTGACATCATTTTGCAGTGTAGACACAGCCCGAGTCTGAACGAGTGAAGAAAGTTCAAATGCTAAGGACAGTACTTACAACGGGATGGAGAAGGAACGCAGCTTTCTGTCTGACCCAGGAAACACTGACAATCCATGGTGGCGGAGAGCTCCCAGGGAGCAGACGGTGCTCTAGGAAGCACCACTTCAGTAAGGTGCGAGAGCTGGTACCCTGCTGACGGAGGGTCCTTACTGAAGGAGAGGAGATGGAATTCTGCTGGGAACTGCAAATACAAGAGAACAGCGCAGGCCTTCTGAGCAAAACTGCAGTTGTCACATAGAGGGAAGAGATTGTGCGGCCTGGAAAAGAGATTGAAATGTCTGGATGCATATGGTCCTCCAAATCCTGAAGGTGTGACTGGCAGGACCAGCTTTCAGCACATCACTAGAAAGGAAACTATAGCAGAGATCCTATGCTGTGGCCATCAGGGAGCACATCTTAGACTCTGCAGACAGCTCAGGCGGTGAAGAGCACAGACGTGCAAAGAAGCAGCAGCAGCTCCGCACAAGAGCACTTGTAGGGACGCTGGTTGTATTCTTTTTGCCGTTCCAGCCTCCATGGAGATCTGCTCAGCTGCTGGAAGCATGCGAGGGGAAAGTGATGTTTGGAAGCAGAACTAGTTGACATAGGGTTGAATTTTACTATGAAAGATTTACAGAAAAATCTACAACTATTGGCTCATTTGAAATTTTTCACTTTTAATTAAAAAGAAACACTGAAGTGGGGAAAAAAATTGCTGCCTTTTGAGAAATTCCACGGCCAACAGAAGTTTCAGCAAATCAAAAGTCCTGTGGCACATCTGATGCAGTGGGATTCTACCCACAAAAGCTTACGATTAAATAAATGCGTTGGTCTGTAAAAAGTGCCACAGGACTCCTCGTCAGTTTCAAACAGAAGTTTTTCACCCCTACGCTTTTTAAATAGAACCCCACCATTTTCTTTCCCTCCCACATTCTTTGGAAACAAAAACAAAAAGATGTCACACAAAAGTTTGACAACACACACACACACTCTCCATCAAAAGCAGGACATCAGTGCACAGCTCTCTCTTATGGCAAAGCAGCCTGTGGTGCTGGAATGAAATAGGGGTTGCTTGCCTTGAAGCTTCTTAATTGCTTTAATTTGCTCAGCCCCCCTAGTGCTTGCATGTTGGCAAATGACAGAAGAGGACTGCAGAGTGCCTATCTCTCCATTTCAATTTGCAGCAGGGATGGTTGCTAATATGATGAGCTCATAGCTTAAAGGACAAGGCTCTGGGGCAGGCACTTTCATTTTCTGTGGGGAGAGGGAAAGTGGGCAGAGGCAGGGCTCAGTTCTTCACGGTGCCAGACACTCCCTGACAATATTCTCAGCCACAGATGCCAGTAAGTGTGAGAGTGCTCAGTGGGTCACAAGATCAGATCCCTCACTAGGCAAGAGGATGGAAATCAGGTCTCAGCAGTCAGGCTAGATTTTTTGTAATGCTTGCTCCCCCTTGCTGAGGGCCCTTCATTGCTGAAAGATGACACACACCATCCCTTCCAAAACACCACACAAAATGTCATTCTGTTTCTAATTTGGGGTTTGAAAATAACTTTCCATCCTGCCTTCCAAACGAAGCCATAAAATCCTCTTTCCCGAAAACCACGGAGGGGACGGTGAGAGACAGGGAGGGGGGAAAAAAAAATGACCCGGCCGAAATTCAGTGGGAAATGGCAGCGCGGGGGGGGGAAGATGCTTATCACTTATCTATAAGTGAGCCCAAGAAAAAACAGAGCAGTTACATATAATGAAAGCTCAGTGAGCCTCTAGAATTAGACAGTTTAATCTTGCTCCTGGCATTTGCCTTTTCAGTCCCAGCGGGCAAACTTTGACCATAGATGGTGCTGTCATGCAAAGTCTTTGCATTGCCCCAGGGACTCTGCATGCAAACTGGCCCAAGAGAAATCTCCCAAGTGCCTCATGAGGGAAAAGAAAATGAGTCTGGAAGGAAATGGGACCCTGATATGACCAATTCCTCCCCATCCCTCCCTCCTTCAGCCTCAAAACCCAGTGCCATTTTCAGAGGGCTCTAATTTAGTATTGCAATGGTGGGATTCCCTAGCCAAACACAGGTATCGGCCCTCTGCAGTGCAATAGGAGACAGGCTAGTCTGGGTCACTCTTGACCCAGACCCTTGAGTAGCATCATCTAAGTGGGGAAGTCTCAAAACAAACCAAGAGCTCTGGAAGAGAATTTCTGGACATTAGGAATGTGGGAAGCCACAAAAAAAAAAAAAAAAGAAGAAGCTGAGTAGGAAGCACAGTAAATATCAGCTGCAGAGTTGGAGACACCTTCTACCCTGGGAGGAGGTGCAAAATTAAGACACAGGAAAGACTTGTAGAAATCAAACAGGAGAACTACAAATCAAAGGCTTCGTACAGATGTGTGCATTCCCCCATATCAACTGCTTAAAGAACACAAAACTGTCCAATCAGCCTGATGTTCCACGTCTGCAGCAGCTGAACTCTCCTGGGCAGAATTCAGCCGTTTCCTGTAGCAAAGAAGAAAGTGTTTTGACACTTCCCACATTTGCCAATACAGATGAGCCCAAGGTCCAGAACTGAGATCTGGATCCAACGTACTCTGAAAGCTGAGAGTAAACAGGCTCTGTGGGCTGATTTGACCCATTATAGATATTGGGGACAATCTGGGATTTCAGATTCAAGTTTCCCCAAAGCTCGAGTGTGCTGTGATTCAGAGCTTTGCTTTGGATCCATCTCTAACTTTTGGATGGCAGCCTGGCAACATAATGTATTTCAAAACACAGGGCAGGCCTACTCCTGGGAAGCTTGGAAAAAACAATCTGTTAAAGATGCATCTAGAGCATATGTTCTGTATTTTTCTTCACTCATTTATATTAGCTGGGATATGTGCATGAAAACAGGCTAACAGTGCATTAGTCTTTGAGTAATATTTCCAGAGGGGCCTCTTTTGAGCCGTTAGAATTGCAAATGCAATTTTGTTCTCTGATTTTGCATAGACACATTTTTGGTTCATATGAAAACCCAGCCAGGCCCATACAAAACCAAAAACTGGGGAAATGCACACCAAGACACTTGTGTACACACTGCAATGTCTTTTACATGCCATTGGTAGGACAGGAAAAGCTGCCCAGGCAAGACAGAAGTATGCCAGATTTCCTCTACAGATTCAGGGCTGAATTCAGGAGCGGCCTCAAAAAGTCTATCATCATTTCCATTTCCAAAGGGGTAGCCGTGTTAGTCTATTGTAGAAAGACAACAGAGTCTTGTGGCACTTTTAAAGACTAACAGATTTATTAATCTTTAAAAGTGCCACAAGACTCTGTTGTCATTTCCATAGCAAGCATTCCAGACAGAACGATGCCATCAGGTGGAGAACGAGTAAAAGGGCTCCTAGGATCAAGGCTCCTAGAAGTTTTCATCCTAACATCCCTGGAAGAAAAAAATTATAAAGGACAAAGAAAATGGAAAATGTGACGTGTAGAGTTGTCTCTATACCAAGTATTTTCCATGAGTCATGAATGGGTCTTCCTGGGCATGGTAAGAACATATCGACCATCACTCCACAGACAATTGCTCCTTCACTTTCGGATACAGGCCAGCTCAGCACTACAAATTTCACTGATGCAGCTTGGCAGCTTTTGGGAAAGATGCTGTAAGCTGACGGGCAAGAGCTCTCGTGTCATCTTAATTATGCCACCTTTCAAGAGGCGGTAGCTATGTTTGACATAGTGTTGTCTCCCGCGGGGAGGAGGGAGTTAAGGTCAGTGTAAATATGTCATTTAGTGGTGTGGGCTTTTCATACCTCTGAGTGCCATAGCTATACTGAAGAAAGTGTGCAGCATAGACCCGGCCTCACTTATACATCCCATGTCTTCCTGCTTCACCTTGCCCTCTGGATCCTCCCCCTTCTTTTCCTGCTTCCATTAGCTCTGGGAGTTCCCGCTCAGCTGCACCGTACTGCTTGGACAGCAAGCTCCATGGGGCAGGGGCCAGGTCTTCACTTTCTCTAGGAAGCACCATACAAACCTATGACCTCAAGTCATACAAACCTGCAACATCCCCGTATTGCTTTCCTCTGTCCATTGTGTGGTCTTATCATTTAGCTCAAAGACCATAGGCCAGTGTGCTCTGTCCAGTGTCTCACTCTTTCTTGGCCTTGCAAGACACTGAAATGGTTTCTCCTTTTCAGAAGAATGCCACCCATTCCCTAAACAAAAACCAGTTCATTCTGGCTAATCAGAGCACACAGAATGTTTATAAATTAGAAGTGTGTTCAGTACGTGACACTTCAGGTGTTCTTCTTTTGTTCCTGTAGCGCCTTTCTACAGGGGCATGGTCAGGGCAGAGTGGGGTTTAGTTAATTCTTTGGTTGGGTTTTGCTTGGCAACACCCACGCCCCATGCCTCAACGATCCAGCCATCCAGGGCAGGGGATTTGTTCACAAAGGAGTGGTTCCAGTCTGTGTCCATTGCGCACCCTTTAAAGGGGTTAGAGGATCCCCACCCATTAAGACATCTGGTCAAAGAGCATCCTTAAACCCAGTCACCCAATGAAAACCCAGTTGGGTGGCAACTCTAGATGGGATCTGTGAAGACTTCCATACTTGACTGAGGTTTATTTCTATAATAAACAAGAGATATGTTTTATGGAACGTTGGCTGGGAGAGGGTTGAATTTTTCACTTCTTTTCAGGTCCCCACCCCAACAGCAGCACAGACAGATTCCCCACCTGCCAGCGGACTGATGCTCAGCAGAGAGCCAGGCTGTCCCAGCACCGTCACACGAGTGCAATTACTTTAGAGAGGCGATGGCAGTAAAATGAAACAAACAGTTTTGATTTATTGTGCTTGAAAAGAAATGGAGTCTGTTGAAAGAAATCACAGGAAGTCATGGGGATAATAAATCCTGCTTGGGAGCAGATAAAGAAAACGTGCTTCCATTCTTGGGGACAGCAAGGGGGGTTACTGGGAGGGCGGCCGATTAAAGTTGAGGGAATTGTTTTTGAAGCAGTTGCTACAAAGCGCAGTCACGGCTTCTCCAAGAGAAACTGAAATTTACCAATAAGATTCCGGCCAGGGTGTGGGTTTGGTCTAATTGAAGGGGAGGGGGAAATACCGTGAGCACCCCCTAAATCAGGGATGGCCAGGCTCTGGGACACAAAACGGCCTTGGCAGCTTGACAGCAGCCCAAAGGCTGCACCTCATTAGCATCTATGTTTACATTGGAACGATCAATAGACGCCACCCTCGTGTTTGCTTGTACTTGACTCCTTCACGGCAGCGGATGAGAAATTGCTACTTTGCATTCATCAGCAATAAGGCTGAAGGAGAGAGCTAAATAATTGCCATAGTTCCTAATCTTCGGTTACTCGTCCTCTCCCATGCTTTTGATCTTCACTGAGGCCCTACCTGTCTTCCCATTCCTACCATACTGGGGGGTGGAGGGACCTCACTGGGGAGATTACACCATGCCACATTGGGGCCTGGCAGGGATCAAGGCCCCCTCATGCTAGACACCATATACATACAAGAAAGCCGGTCTCTGCCCTCCTGGAACGTGAACCGTGCGTCTGCGTCACACGCAAGGCCTATCGCAGGCTGGAAGCCTCATATGGGAACATGGCTAACAGATGGTTCAAGCCCAAGGCCAACCCAAATGGAGATTAAGGTCCTTCCTTTCCAGGCTACGAGTGTTTTTGTAACCAGTGCATGACACTCACCCGATCCAGTTCAAACAAACATGGCCAAATAGCGTCTACATAGTCATCTTTTCACCACACAGCTGGGCAGCGCTGCCCACCACGCTCTTTAACCTTGTTTGCACTGGGGAATTCGGCGCAGCTCTCCATTAGTACATACACCCCCAGAGCAGCACCCGCGACCCCTGTAACAGGGCAATAAACCCTCTCCCACCCCCAAGAGCTGGCAGGAAGGACGAGCAGCCCTCACTGTTAAAGGGGCATGTGTAGGAGTGTCCAGCCACACACCCATATTAACACGCTAAGCCTAGGCAAAGATCTAGCATGGCTATAGCTTTGCCATAGGAGAAGAAAGGGGGTTCTACCTCCAGGGAAGCAGCATGGAACGGGAAACCAGTGCTAGAAAGCCTCTACTTCCCCATTTGGTGACCCCTGTGCAAGTGGGTGTGAGGGGGCAGAGGAGGCTCCACCCCAAATATGTCACTTTGCCAAGGAGCCTACAGAGCATTACACATAGATCCAGCACTGTTCACTCTCCCCTGCCATGGTGGGAAGACATAGCAAATCAGGGCTCCCTGTTGGACTGCTCCAGGGGTAGTGTGACAATGCCTGACCCCTGGCTCGGGGCTCCTAGTAAAATGGTGCATGCATCTTGCAAAAAAGGGACTCTACTATAATGAAGAGTCATTCCTAGCATGGGAGAGTGTCGCTGGGGGCAGTAACCCCATATTAGTGCTTAAATGGTACAGTGGTCGGAGGCCCAGAAATGTCTCCAAATAACAAAGGAAAGGAGGCAAAGAGCTAACAGTCAGAGTGAGTCAGTCACTAAGGGCTTGATCCCGCAGGGTATTCTGCATTCTGGGCCCGACCCAGACCAGCACTTATATCTCACTCAAGTCAACAGGGCTTCTCACGTGCTTAAAGTTAAGCATGCATTTAAATGCTGTGCTAGACTGTGCCAGAGATCTCACTGCCCTGCAGGACTGAATTCCAGCAAGATCAAAAAGGAACAGAGTGCAGAAGGGGGTGGGTTTGAGGGCAACTTCAATACCCCTCCCGTCCCCCCCCGGCGCCCCCCCCCCAAAAAAAAAAACAACCACCCAACAGTTATGCTGTGGTAGAATCAGCACATATTTGTTTCTGGCTGCATTTCCTGGCAGCTCGAGTGAGGACTTGGCTCTACACAAATTTGGAAGCTTTCTGAAATCCACGAGAAGCGAACAAAAAAAGGCTAAACCAGTTTTCTGCCAGGGGTCAATGACACATCTCTGCTCCACCGTGGATGGCAAAGGCGAAGAAAGAAATGTTGCAGCCCTGTCCTGCTGCTCTGTGATGTACAAGGACCATATCTGAGTTTGAAAAAGCATTCATTCGGGCTTGCTTTGCACGGTCAGAAAGACAGAGTCCTCGCTTCACTTGCTCTGCTGAAGGAGAGCTGTAACCTGCAACTCAGCTTTCATTCTTGCAGGCCAGAGGTCGGCACCCGAAAGATAAGAGCCATTTTTGGAAATTCCTTCAATATCCAAGTGTTCTGAGAGCCACAATCGGTGTAGCCTCCTGGTGGGGGGATCTGGGAACTGGGCCAGGGCGACTTCTACAGGCTCTCCTGGCTGGAAAGTGTGGGGAGGGAGCCTAGAACCAGGAGTGGGCCCCCTATAGGATCCCCCAATAGTCATGGAAGAACGGGGGGTCCCAAAGCCGCAAGAGGGTAACCAAAGACCTGAATGTTGCAGACCCGTGTCATAGGCCATCACTCGCAGAGTCTTCCAGAGATCTTCCTACAGGCCTCCAGCAAAGAAAGGGAAGCACAGACGAGGCGTTTCAAATGGGAAGAAGCAAGTGCGTGCGCAGATTAGATATAAAATTGGCTTCAAACTTTTTTAATCAAGTGGAGGCGCTGTCAAAGGCATGAACCAACGGGGTTTAGAGTGGCTTAGAAAGCTGCCTGAGGATATATGTATTGGAGCTGTAAAAAGAAAGTCACCTCTCCCCAGACAAAGTAGGGTAAGAGGTTCACTTCTACTTCCAATTCAGGGGACAGGCGTTTGACCACCTCACCCAGTCTGCACTCAAGCGTGGCAGGTCTGAGACCACAGGCCTTTCTATAAAATCAGACAGGCTCAGGTTTGGTGTCAGAAAGGGGAAATGCTCTTTGCACCCTGAAGCTGGGGATCTTCACTGAAGAGCCAGAGTAGAAATAAAACCCGCAGTTCAGAGTAAAAACACAAATCTCAGTATAAAACGCACACATTTTACAGCTTCTCCCTGCAAGGTGTGGAAAGTGAGCTCTCCCTCGTAGCAGTAACTGCCCTTTACCCAAAATGGCCTTTCTAGAGACGCCCCAGTGAACTGGATCTAGCTGCCCTTGCAGACCCTCAGATATTGGGTCGTGGTCCCTCTCCACAGTGTGCCTGGGGACACATGCCCAGGCAGGCCATGAGAAGAAGCCGCCTGGAGTGGCGCCTCTCCACAGCGTACCTGGGGACCTCCACCCCAGCCCAAAAAAGCTGCCCAGAGTGGCTCCTTTCAGCAGCATCTGGGCCCTGCATGCTTGGGACTCCCCTCCCTTCAGCTGTGGCCACTGCCGAATTTTCTGGCAGTGACAGCTTTTTTCCTCACCAGAGGGGGATGCCGCATAGTTGAGGGACTGGCACGGGTGTCAGCAAAGGTTGCCAACCCCTGGTCCAGGGCTGTGTTGTGGGTATAAGTTATTTTTTTAATTGGATCCTGAGGGGGAAAAAGAAGTTTGAAAACCAGTGCCTTTGCAGATTCCTCTGGGGCCAAGCATCCCTTTTTAATTAAATGATGGGGCAATTCAAGACCACAAAGGCTCTTCTCTGGCTCCTGTCACCCATCACACAACACGATCCACACTGACTGCTCTGGCCACTCAGCTGTTAGATACATCTTCGAGCCACGCTGGGTCTTAATGAAAACGGTCTATGGTCGTCAGTGACCAGTTGGATAAATCCCAGCTGCAAACCGAAGGGAGAGCTGGGACTTGGATCTTAGCCTCGGACAGAATCACCCCTCCTCAGTGACACCACGACCCCTGCCAGAGCTGGCTTCTCTCCGAGCTTTTTCCAAGTCCTTCCCCACGGCACCGTCTTTTACCTTTGAGGCCCTGCAGATTGTACAGTGCATCAGGCATTTTCAAAATGTTTCTGGGGGGAGGGGGGGTGCACGGCAGGGAACGATTATTTTCTGAACCCTGCCCTCCTCCCCCATCCGCAGTGAGCCAGGGGACACACTCTGCTACACTCAGCATATTTCCAAGCAGCTAAGTCTAAACTTCCCAGCTCATGTGCCTGTAACACACGGTTCTTTGCCTTCTGCCTCCATTATTAGAAAGCGTTTGTGTTTCAAAAAGGATTCCGATGGGTGATGGCCTCCCTTCAGTCACCACTCCTCGCTACAGCCACGCACGCCTTGGGATAGAGGCTAAGGAGGAAAATACAGCTGGTAGCTGTTATGGAGGATCCTTGTGTCCAAAAAGATGTTAGAAACAGACACACAACGAGGAGCCCAAAATGTGTGGCTTTATTAGGGAAGAACTAAAACCCAACAAAACCGGTTTTACCTAACATCCTATTACTATTGTAACCCCTCCTAATGGTCTAGTTCCACCACTAACCAACCCAAATACACAACTGGGGCCTTCGACAGTGCATTAACGGATGCATTCCTATCCCTCCTGCTGTCCATAGAGAGACTGAGACTCAGATCCTCAAAGGTATTCAGGCTCCTAACTTTCACTGACATTTTAATACCTTTGTGGGTCTGGACCTTGGCCTTAATTCATTAGAAGAGATGGGCCAGAATCCAAACCCTGGCTCCCAACCTCCCTTAACTTCAAGCGTGTTCCACTCCGGTCACAATGTTCTATTAATAAGGAAAACAAAGCACCTTTGGGAGGGAAGCCGCAGCTTCCACCCAAAGCACAAGAACAAGACAGAAAGCAGCAACTTCCCCCTTTCCGCCCATCTTCCCATGCCTCCATGAGCAGAGAGCAAATGGGTGACGAACAGGAGAGACCACAAAGACTCCAGGGACTTAGCTATTGCCAATCCAAGGCCACAGACCTGTACTGATGCACTCGCGTTGCTCAGGAGTGTGAAAAATCTACACTCCTGAGCGATGTAGTAGACACGCCAACCTAACCACCCCTACCATTGGTGTAGACAGCGCTATGTCAGTGAGACAGCTTCTCCTGTCCATGTAGCTACCAGCGCTACCGTGAAGATGAGCCCTAATCCAGAGTAGCGTACCGGTACAACAGTGAGCCACCGGACAGATCCTGAAGACCGAAAGAAGAGAGGCAGAGAACTAAAACAGTTCTTGATGCTATCTGTGAGCTAAAAAAAGCTGTGCATCTCAGACAATTTACTATCTCCCCAGCCAGAGTTATAGTTAATTTACAGTGACATCATAATATTTGTTCTGTTGGTCCAGTCGCTCCGTTCTTCATTGCCTTTAACTGGTCTTAGCAAGGACCACAGGGCTCACAAAGAAATAGGTCAGAAAGAACCCTCAAATTCTGCAAGGGCAGCCGGACCTAGAAGAGCCAAGACTCAAAATCCCTTCAAAACACATGAAGCATGGAAGGGAAAGAAACCTACATGCTTCAGGGCATGAGCAACCTGACTACAAAGCATCAGCAGGAGATTTCTCCCGAACAGCCTCCAGGGAGCTCTCTCGAACCTTCGTCAGAAGCATCTGGTGCTGGCCACTGCTGGGGACAGCTGGGTTAGATGGGCTACGGATTCAGGACGACAATCCCTATGCTAGGCCTCTCAAACCAGTGGGATACAATTCGTCAGCAGGGGCCTGACAAATATCAGTGGCCCAGAAGAACTTCCCCCACCAGCTTTGGAAGAGAGGAAGATGGTGATTTCAGTTCTTAAGGCAGGGCTCGACAAATCCTGCCAGGTCACCATGGCACCCAGGATTTTGCCCCAGGTGCCTAGTGCCACCAGCTCTTTTTTAAATGCCAGGGGGCATTTCCTTCCCTGGTTACTGTGGTGCTGTGCCCGCCAAAAGCGGCCTTTCGATGGAGGGGAGTCAAGTCACAAGAACCAGCAACTGCAGCAGTTTTTCAGCAGCAGGGAGCCCCTTCACTGCCACGCACCTAAGAGCGTCTCAGTTTTGGGGCTGGCTTCTAGGTGTGCGACAGATTTGTCAAGGCCCACCTTAAGGGAGCAGCCCCACAGACACACTGGTAAATGGATGAAAAGCCTCCATCTCCTCCTCGAAGCCAAGAGAGAATTCAGGTTACTGCAAAGAAAAAAGGTACCACCACTCCATACCCTCCCTTCCACACACTCCCAGCTTTTGCCTCAGCCTGACTGAAGAGCCTGTTTGTACAAAAAGGAAGGCGAAAAGAAAAATAGTGTGTAATAAAACCTTAGAGGCAGCTCCAAGGTGGCTGAATGCCTCGGAGCTCCCACATTGCTCGAAAATGGTGTTTCATCCTCCACCATGGCTGTCAGTCAGACTCCCCGTGTTCCATCCTTCCCCTGATCCCCCACCACACTTCCTGCCAGCACAGACTGGTCAGATCTCCCCTTCATCTGCTGCAGTGGGGTTTCATTGAGCAACCACAGACACTCCCTCTTGCCCTGAGCCATGATTGGAACACTCTGCTTCTTTCTAAACTGGTCTGAGTCCCCCTGGCACCAACATGAGGATCATGCATTGAGAATCCGAGTCAATTCCCCCCAGATAGATCAGGCCAGGCTACCAGCCAGATAAGCAAGTTAGGCCCAGGGATTACGGAGACTGCATTGTGTAATATTCACAAACAGCCAAGAGAGATGCTTTTGAACAAAATGTGCCCTTGCCTCCAGCGCTCTTCCTATGCCAGCACATTTCAACTAAAAAATGAGTGCACTTGGTTTGCTTTTTATTTCTGATGGGAAGCTCGGCTTCGATACAGCGCAGGAAATTGCAGGGAGGTTCCTGCACAAGAGACATTTTTCCTCCCAAGCTGCATGCTCAACCAGTGGTTTGGGTGGAATGGGAACCCAGAGGCAGCTCCAGCTACCAAATCTTTGCTGTAATCACACTAGAAAACCCAACCTTTTGTGCTATTTTAGGAGCTTCCTGACCTTAGAGCTGGTGTGGTACAGGCTCAAGAGAGATTTAGTCTGTCCTAAACACGGAGCTAAGACAAGCATTTACATATCGCTCTGCCAGGCACAGGGAACCACGGGAGGGAAACTTGTCACATTCTGACCCATCACCCCAGCTGGTAACCATTAGCACGATGTGTGTCCAGAACTGGAAGTCCACCTTTTACTTCTGAAAGCTGGAGCCAGGAGTAAATCCCATTGGACTCCCTCTCAATGGAAGTTACCTGTATCTTGTGATGGGGGAAAATGGAGACCATTTGATTCTAGGATCCTAAACTGATTTCTCACAGACTCCTAGGCCTTAAGGCCAGATGAGACCCTCACAATTATCTAGTCTGATCTCCTGCACGTCGCAAGCCACAGACCCTCACCCACCCACTCCTGTAGTAGACGCCTAACATCTGTCTGAGTTACTGAAATCCTCAAATCATGGTTTAAAGACCCTGAGTTTCAGAGAATCCACCATCTCTAGTTCAAACCAACAAGTGACCCGTGTCCCATGCTGCAAGAGGCAAAACATCCGCAGTGTCTCCGCCAATCTGACCAAAGGGGAATTCTTGCCTGGCCCCAACATATGATCTGTGAGACTTTTAGCATGTGGGCAAGACCCACCAGCCAGGCACAGGAAAAGGAATTCTCTATAGTAACTCAGAGCCCTTTCCATCTACTGTCTCAACACTGGCCATGGGAGATATTTTACTAAGATCAGTTGCAGATGGGCCATGTGACCTTGTAGGCCATCTGACATTACCGTCCCCTCCATAAACTTATCAAGCTCAGAGAGCATTTGTCCATACTCATGAAAGGCCCAAGACTGCAACAGCGGCAGTAACCCAGATCAGGACTAAGGTGCATCCCCAGGCTGATAGGAGGGAGGAGGAGTTGTGCAGGAATGGAATTCTATGGGCACTTCAGGTCATGATTCATGTGTAATATTGAGTGTGCACGAGGCCAAGCCCTGGAGAGATGGGAGGAGAGAAGGTTAGTGAATGGAAGAGGGGGAGAGAATTCCAGATGCAGCACGCCACAGTTTATTATTGCTTCTAAACCTCTTTTCCCGGACAATCCTCCCCCTCCCTCCCACCAAGATCTCCTCCAACATCTTCAAAATCACCACCTCTGTCAAAAGTGCAGTAATTTGCTTGTTCCAACAGCCCCTGAGACAGGCTGGCAATCAATAGTGCAAATATTAAAACCCATAAATCTAACCAACCTTTGACACTGGACTGCAGTTTGCCGATCTGACCCCACAGATGTGATTTTTCATCTAGGGAGTGACGCAAAGGGTTGCTGATGACCTCTAGATTAAAGGGTCGATTTATTTTAACACCACTCTTTTCCAACCATCTTCTCCTTCCCCTGCCTACCCTAGCCCAGCCCATGTTTTCATTTTGTGTTTTGATGTTGATGTTTGGTTGTCTGAAAAGCAGAATCAATCTGGATACAGGGAGTATTTAAAAAAAAGGAAGAAAATAGCCTGGCACGGCCCCAGTGCGCTCACATACAAAATGATGGGGGAAGATGTCATGTGAAAAGAATGCACGCAGACAAGCGCGGGAGGCAGATCGTGTATCAGCTCCTGAACCGCCCTTTAACCAAAACTTGTGTAGTTGCAACAACTACAGCAACAAAGCTACAGAAAATATTCCCTTCCCCACCTCGCTTGGAACAAAACTGTGTGGTTGAATAAATAGAGTGAGACAGCACAAACAGCTGAATGCCAGAAAGAGTGGTATTCCAGAGTCTTGAAAGAAGACCTGGAAAGAAGGAAGGGAAAAAAAAATAGTACCCTGCGCCCCTTTAGGCTTCTTGAAAATATCTACAGCAGCATGAAACTTTAAAAATAAATAAAAGGGTCTGTTTTCTTATAGTCTTCTTCTAATTCAGACATCAAGTATCTTCCTGTGTTTATTGTGAGCGATGGAATTTTAATTGATGGACTTCCTTTATCCAACGCATCCGTTAGTCATTGGAGTTAAATAAAAGCTAATCATTTAAAAAAAGAAAAAAAAATGAAAAGGCCCAATTTTCCAGCTGTAAATGCTGAAAGTAAGATCCTTAGATCCATTGTTTAGGCCTAATTTCCAAAAAGACAGAGCACCCCCAGTTCCTATTGACATTGCTGGGAGCACTCAGAACAGGAAGGCAGGGCCAGACCTATCATTGAGCCATATCTACTTAGGAGAACGGCGGCTGTCCTAGGTACCAGCAGCACTGCAAGCCAGGACCGAGATGACCTGGCAGAGCTTTGAAGATACCAGAATTTGGAGCCGCAGGGAGGTTGCCACTGGTCAAGGCATGACTCTAGCTGTGTGGAGGAAGCTTGCAGAGATGGCCGCTCCCTAGCCCTCTTTCATAAGTGCTGGAAGTAACCGAATTCTGCTAGAAATGTAAAAAAGAGAGAGACCATAGTCTTCCTGAGGCTGCAGAGCTTGGCCTACGCCATGAGACTGAGCCTTGGCGAGTCTTTTCATTTGCCCTCAGCGCCACAATGGGCTGAAGGTCTGCAGAGGGAATGACGTAGCAAGTATCAGCACTGGTGAGTTTCTGGTCTAGCTTACTGAACTTCATTCTTGGGGCTTTCGAGCCTCTACCCACATGGATTTGGGAGGTTACAAGTCTTCGAAGCCAGGTTCTTTCCTCTCTGCCCATCTCCCCCAGCTCCTCACAATGCCAAGAACCCAGCAGGGGAGGGGTATCTTCAAAGTGTCTGACAAAGTGAGATTTTTCTCCCATGAAATCTCATGTGATAAATATATTTGTTAGTGTTTAAAAGGGCCACACAGCTCCTCGTTTGTTTTTCGGCACTAGACTAACACGGCTACTCCTTTGGAACTTATTTATATTCAGTATCTCCAGCTAGGATCAGCTTCCCCAGGGAGCAGGCTTTGCACAAACACAGAGGCAGACACGGTCCCTGCACTACAGAGTGTATAGATTGATTGAAGACATAAGAGGTAGGTGTGACAGACAACAGGGGGGGGTTGAGGGCAGGAGGAGGTGGGTAGTAGTGAGAGGAACCATGAAGATGCCGAAAAGGGCAGATCCCCCTTTCAATAGGGTTGTGGAGATCTAGTCCCACCTCTTTCCCCAGATCTTGCTTTTAAGCTCGGAAGATCTCTGCTGAGGCTCCCAACATACACTGGGACCTCTAAAGGCCACTTTAGTAACTGGCAGCCTGGATGCTGCTTTTCCTGGCTTTGGAGCAGGTCAGTTGTCCCACTGCCTCTCCACCAGCTTTTTACTGGACACACTCCAGGGGTTAAAAGAATAAAATTCTGAGCGCGGTTTCCTTGCGGCCTCCGACACGGGAGCAGGTGTTAGTGCAGTAACCTATACGGCTCACAGGGCCTGAGCTGTAGCCTTTACAAGTCAGTGGAAAGACACCCAAGCAGGCTTTGATTTAGTTCCCAACTGGGGACTTTGTTAGAAGCAGCTTTTAATAACCTCCTGAACCTGCAGTTGAGCCGGATTTTTGTGACAAGATTTCTCTGCGTCCTCCGCTCCTCTCTATCACCAACAAAAGCTGGTTCCTACTTGGAGCTGAACAAACGCTCATCTCTGCAGGAGGCTGACGGCTGTAAAGACTTGAGCCTTCTTCCAAAGCTTCTGGGCCTGAGAAGCTTTAAAGCTGAAGTTGTTGAACGTACGACTCCCTTAAGAGCCTCCCGCATCCTCCTAACTAACTCCAACGGATCTTTAACTAGAAATATTTCACCCGATCCCTGTAATGACACTCTTTCCTTCAGCTCTGTGCTGCTGGGGTTTCTTCGTATCAGACATCTTTCGTGCTGCCAAGGCCCATTTTCTCCTTCACAAAGTTGTGTCTCATGCAGCTCCTGGTTAATTTCATACTACGGAGGGTGTGATGGATTTCAGGAGAAAGGACCCAGAACAAGGAGCTTTGCTAACATCCGCGGCCCCAGAGCCATGCAAAAAAAAGAAAAAAAGGCAGAAAGTGTTTTGGAAATTTTCTAACCGTACTGGTGTGATCCTAACTGTAGATGTGCTGTCTGGATGTACAGGATGCTGATAAGGTGATTTCTTAATTTCTGAGAGAGTTTATGGCACAATCTCTCACTGTAATCTGTGTAATATGTCGATTGTAATGGGTTCTTTACCTTCAGTCCATTAGGTATAATGTCCAGTTGCTTGCATTTGGAAAGGAAGATGATGTCTGTCTGGATGTAGATGTGCTTTATTGCAGTGGAGAGAGATTCAAGCAAGTGCAGTGGTATCAATTTCAAACCAGAATCAATGGTTCCACTAGATTGCATTCACACTAGGGGTCGGCGCTCCCTGGTGTAGTTACTCCAGTGGCTAGTAAGAAGCCTAATTTCTCCCAAGCATGTCATGGTGACTAGTTAGTTCCACTCATACGTGTGTCCAGAAGAGGAGCTTCCTATCCTATCTCTGCTATAATCTGTGTTTTCTAGGAAGCCATGGTGATGTCCTTGACGAGTGCGTAGAGCGTTGTGCAATTTCGTATGGGAGAAAATCATCCCTCCGTGGTTTCTATGCACCTGCAGTGTTTTCTTGTTTAAATCTCATTCTTACACTTCACTTCCTGCAATTATCTCTGCTACCGATCAGTTTGGTCCCTCTCCAGCTTTTAAAATAAATGCTCTCACACACCATGGTTATTTCTTTAACAGGTCAGTGCCTCCCTATGGGTGTGAAAACCCTCGTGTCACCAGAGGTGTGTCACCTGTGTTTGTCTGCGCATGGCATCATGGCAGACACCGATGGAAGAATTTATAAAGATCTTGTCTTACCCTCTCTACTTTGAGAGTCCAAGAGGAACACAAATGACTTTCCAGTGGCTTTTTCATCTCACTTAAGAGAACATTTTTAATTAGTATCAGAGTAACCCCACACTGTACAGACATGGCATCTCCTTGGTGTCTTAAATGGCACAAAACCCCCAAAAAACCACAAACAAAAAAATCGACACCCCATGCACTAATATATTTCAAGGGGTAAATGACCTAGGCTTAAATGTATGCCTAAAGGGAGAGGAAAAGTGCAAGACAAAGATGCAGATTTGCTTTTCCCCAACTTTAAAATGGTATAAATATTGCATGTTTAGTTAAGACATGCCAAAGATTTGTCTACTGGCCGCTCAAGTTCAGCTGAATTCACATTTGCCTTCCCACCCCTCTTAAATTTCTGTTTTGTTTGTTTGTGTTGTAATTTCTCCTCCATGCCACAGGAACTTTAATGAGTCCTACGGAGTACAAATATGATCTGATAAGGAACAAACACTCTTGCTTTAAACATGCCCCCTTAAGGCTTATTAAGTCCCTCATTCCAGCTTCCTCCCTGATTTAAGCAATGGATGGCACAACGCTTAATTTTGGTGAACCCCACACAATGTCCCTTATGAATCACTGGCCAGGAGATTAACTCTCCTAACAGGCACTTTTATGCTTGTTTGGAAAAGAAGCAGGATTTGCTTTTACAGTACTCAGAAGTTTCAAGCATTCCTCTCCTCTTACATAGCAGGAAAGGCAAATGCCATTAAGCATTCAAAGAGAGTTTTCTGAAGTCTTTTAACTTCTAAATCTACCCCTACATGGGAAAGATGAAGAATTGCAAGAAAGGAATAAGAACCTTATCGTGAAGCAGATTTACAGCACGCAGAATCTGTTCTCCACAGAGCCCTGTTTAAGACAATGTTCAAGGGTATGCCTCGATCTAGGTGCTGTCGTGTTTATATGCCTGCACCAAACATGAATCTGCTGCCGCTCCGCTCCTCGGTTTGTCTCTTTTGTATGTGAAGTGCTCTTAAAAAAGGAAATGTATTTAAAACGGAGGCTCCTGCCTTCTGTTACTAACACCTTCAATTAGTGCATCTGCCATGATTTTTGAAATCCAGTTTACTTTTCTTCTTACAGCTTGGTGCAACTCCGACTGTGAAAATACTGGAAACGGGTCAGTTTCACTTTTGTCTAAAATCAATTCCTTGACAATTTCACTTCCAAGCTCTCTGGCACTATGTTGCAGGGAGTCGCAAACAATACAGGACATTGAAGGCTTTTGATTTCATTTTTAATAATTAATTTTAAACACTTTCCAATGGGTTTTATTTTAAAAACTGAGATCTAACACAACGCCTCTTTGGGACATGAAAGCTCTGTTGGCTTTTCATTAGATGTCACGGAAGCACCACTCTATGGTTCCCACAGTCTTAGCCCGAGCATCCAACCTTAATGTACAGTCAAGGAGCCAGTCTGGTAGTTGGGGCAGCGTGTGAATCCTGTAGTTAGTTCTGTGCTACCACAAGCTTTCAGAATTTAAATGCATCAGACACACAGACTGGAATTCACTGAAAAATAATGTCAGCCTTCCAGGGGCAAAGGTGAGAGGTTTTGTTATTTTATTTGTCATCCCAGGAGATTTGCATGTATCTCTTTCCAATCATAAGTTCCAAAGGGGGAGCCGTGTTAGTCTAGTTCAGCAAAACAAACAAGGAGTCTGATGGCACTTTTAAAGACTAACAAATTTATATTCTCCCACGAAAACTCATGTGATAATGTTAGTCTTTAAAAGTGCCACCAGACTTGTTTCCAATCACAATTATGCTACCTGGAGGGACGTTAATGACATTTATGAAAAATTGGGGGGTCTCCACTTCTTTGCAGAAGAATCAAAGCCTGAATCCTTTTTTGAAAAAAAGAAAATCTGTCTCAGAAAAATGCAGCAAACAGGAAAAACAAAATAAATTTTGCTCATCTTTAACAATTTTAAAAATTCCCCCCTCCCCCAACTTCCATACAGAAAAAAGAAAGCCATTAAAAAGGACCCACAAGGCAAAAAGGGGGGAAAAACATCCAACATGTATCATAAATATTGAAGGGGGACTAGTCACTGGTTGATTACTGTTTCAAACAGAATTGCAAAGGACATTCAAAAGGGAAGGATCAGTAAGAAAAAGGAGGGTCCGTATTCATAATGCAGAGAGTGCTCATGAAAACATGCTTTGAGAAGGACGAGCAGCATCCAGCCCAGATGTTCATTTCTCAGTGAAGAGAAGGAGGAGAGAGGAGGCTTTAAATTAATCTTCACAACTAAAAAGCAGCTTGTAACACACACCATATGGGGACAAATGTCCATTAAGCACCGCCACCCCAGCCCCTCAAAGCAGCTCGCTTGGTGTCCGACTGTGACTAAGACGTTTACAGCCCAGCCAAAGGCTTCTCAATGCAGCCTGAATTTCACCTCTCCCCCTCCATCCCGCTCATCTTTCTGATCACAGCTTCGTCCTTAAAAAAATTATATATATATATTCCAGCGAGGAAAAATAATTTTTAAAAAGGCCACCCTGCTCTTATTTCACATGCATATTTTTAAATGCAAACAAGAATTGCACAATTCAACTTCACCTCTAGTTACAAAATAACCTCCCAGACCTTTTTACGGGAGATACAGGCCAGGGTATCTGCCCCAAAACCAATCTGTCCACCAGAGATTTTTTTTAACCCTCCCAACACTTTTTTTTTTTTGGGGGGGGGGGGGGAAGGAGAAGGATGGTTTCTGAAATGCAATCTATTCAAATTAATTCCACTAATGGAGTCGTCCACGGTACGGCATGCATTTAAATTAAGGTGTTGTACTATTTCCTAGCCAGCCCTGCAGAGCGATTGGGTATCAAACCGTCATGCCGAGAGCCCTCCCGCTAAATCAATCATTAATAACAACCAGTGCTTTTTCTGTGACTGTACACAGGGGTACGCAGCACCAGCACCTTTTTTGACAGCCTTGCTGCGCAGCTGGAGCTGTGGGGGCGGTCAGCAGGGAAAAGGAGCTTGCTGCTGGAAGAAGAGGCATTTTTCAAATTTACTATCAAGATATGAGTGCCGGAATTTCCCCCCCCGAAAAGCAGCACTGGTAATATGCAACCTTCCAGTGTAGACGGGACCCACAGAACCGCACGCCAATCAATAATGCACAGGGGCGCAGGCAACGTCACATAGAAGCAACAAGAGGTTTGTGACACAGATGGGGAAGAATAAAAGCCATCCAAACCCCTCCACCCAAGCTCAGGACAGCAGCAAAAGAAACGAGGAGGGGAAGCTACACAGGCCACAAACCCAATGTGCACGTTTTTGGCTTGGTGTTTTAAGTCCAGGAAAACCCCAGGGTGAGCTCGGGAAAAAAATGCAAACACAGCAGGGCCTCCAGAGACCCAAATTCAAGCTTCGGCTCGATCCCGGCCTAACCTGAATCAAATATGCAGGCAGGCACTCAGTCGCCAATAAAAGATTAAAAGGCGCCTTTCCCTGGGAACAAGGACACCGGCGAACATTGCTGAATTCACAATTCGCTGAAGCGGCGCAGTCCCCTACACGCCGACCTTGAAAAAGTGACGCGCTCTTAACCCCTGGGCTCATTGCAACCCTGAGAGACGGGCCAGGGCCCCAGTGGGAAATGAACACACACCACCCAGTATGGGGCTGATCAGCCTCTGGCTGGAGAGAGCCAGGGTGCCTCCAGCAGGAGCCATCAGTGGCAACACAGGCAGGGAAAAGTGGAGCCTGACTGTGGTGCTGAGGCTCCAAAGAGCTTGTGCCCTTGCAAAGCGGAGCCCACCCAGCTCAGTCGCCTCCTGCCTCTCTGCAGCTCACACATCCAGGCCTGCTCTGAGCTGAAAGACAAGGCTGTGTGCGGCTGTGTGCACTGAAATCCGACGCCTCCTTGCCAGGCTGTTGTGATGCAGTACCAGACCCCCCTCGCTCCTGAGTCTTTCCAAAGCTCTTCAGTAAACAGTTCCCTCCTCCCCCTGAAAAGACCAGAGAGCCACAACAGGTTCCTTGGCTGGGCCTGAACCACCCACCCACCCACACGTCTGCAGCAGGAATCAGCAAATCTGGTTTTTGAACCTTATCCTCCCATCTTGTTTCCTTTCTTCCTCCTTAATAGCAGCACTGGAATTTCTTTTTGTAATGCAGGCCCTTCCTGGAACAGTCGAAAGTGGAGGGGGGTTCCCTCCCTCACTCCTTTCACCTAGTGGGGAAAAAACAAAACAGCCCACATAAAAACATTTTGCTGTCAAAGTACCTACAGATCCCTTCATGGCTGCTTGATAAATAACCAGTCAAAACAAGTTTTCTGATCCCAGCAGCCCTGCAAGGGCTCATGGACAGCGGTGTTTTTCTTTGGGGGGGTACATCTATATCCCAAACCAGGCAGGGAGGAGAAGGAATACCGCACAAATCAACAGCATGTTTGAAACAGGACAAAAAGAAACAGCTGACGCATTGGGGTTCTATGCTGTGACAGAGACACAAGCCCGGTAAGGGACCCAAGGTTGCATGTTCACACAGATCTTCAAGTCACATTTGGCTTAGTTTGGTTTTTAAATACAAAACATGGGTTGAATTCAGAGAGCTGGGAGAAGGAGGAAATGTGTAAAGATCATCCGTCACCTCCTTTCTGGGGCAGTCTCTGCTTTGATAGCACTCTCTTGGAACACCAGATGCACCCCAAAATATCTTTGGGGCCAAGACATAAATGCAACAAGCCCTATCCCTGTGAGCACCTGTGACAGACACACCCTCTCAGACAACACACCAAGGACCTACAGAGCAACCGACATGAACTCAAGCTAATGAGTCACGCTGTTAAGGTGGGAGCAGTAACAGACTCATATTCTTGATGGGTTGGACACAGAGTGGGACCTAACATACAGCGACCAGTGAGTGACATGATTCTGCGATGAACTGGCCCATGTGTATGTGCACCGCTACCCTGCACTGGGCAGATTTGGGACTGCCTGATTGTGTGTCAAAGACATTGTACTGCTAACAGCTAATGGAGATTTTCCTTTAGTTTAAGTGGCTAGCATCTGTGCTTTTGGAGCAAAAATGATCTGGATTCTCTCTCTTCTATCACAATGGCATGCCAAGCGTACTGCCATGACGGACAGCAAACACCCTACTTAGAGCTGGATCTGGGGCAATGCAATGTTTTTCTATTACTGTACAAGGACTTACAGGGTGCGTCTACACTTACAAGTTAGGCTGACTTAAGTCGACCTAAAGAAAGCCACATCCACACTGGGCTTCTCTTAAATCAACTTAAGGAAAGGTTAAGTTGACTTGTAACACCTCGTTTTAGGTCAACTTAATGCTCAAAATCGACCTTATTAAGTCAACTTAACTTTTCTAGTGTAGACATAACCATAATGTTTATTGGCAGGACCTAGGGCGCATCTCTGGTCTGCATGAGTCTGTGCTATGGGGAAAGGTGCCACGAGGGGCTATTTGCCAAATTAGAGGTGCTGCTGTCAACAGCAACTAGATCACAGAAAAACAACAGAGTCCTGGAGCACTTTAAGACTAACAGATTTATTTATCGCATGAGCTTTCGTGGGAGAAAAATCCCACTTCGTCAAAGCATCTGACGAAGCGGGATTTTCTCCCACGAAAGCTCATGCGATAAATAAATCTGTTAGTCTTTAAAAGTGCCACAGGACTCTGTTGTTTTTCTACAATCTAACACGGCTGCCCCTTTGGAATTCAGATCACAGAAGTTACCAACAGCCTTTTCAGCCATTCTAGTCCATCTCTCAGCCAAGCCAAGATCGCCCCGTCTCACACACTCCTTAGCGTTTCATCCAGGCCTGTTCTATCCGTGGTACCTATGGGCCCCCCTTACCATAAAGCGGAGTGTATTTATCCTCCCAACCCCCCAGGAGATAGAGAAGTGCTATTACCATAATGGCCGGGGAACAGAGGCACTAAGTCATGCGTCCAACATCATGCAGGAAGCTTGTCGCACAGCTTGGACTTGAAGTTAAATTAGTGCTCTAACCATTGAACCATCCTGCTCCCCTTTCCAATACCCTGAGCAATTAGTCTTCCTTCCACTGCGCTGACTGCAGCAGGAGTCTCCTGCTCTCTGAGCTGCGAGAACTCCCTGGTCTCAGTCTCTGATACCCAGAGCAGGCAGTGCCTCGCTCCGGACATCAACCGTTTTTCCAGCCGTTAAGACCCAGACAACGGACCCTACACCTCCGGCAGCCGGGGCTTTTTCATGCCACAGCTGTCACCTGACGGCATCGGTGTCATAGGGGCTCAACTCCATTCTTGTCCAGAGACTGCACTGCACTTTCAGCATCATCAGCGTGATGCCAAGGATTAGCAGAAATGCTGCGTGAACAAGCTGGGCTGTGCTGGGAACACCCCAGATCTCCTCTCCCCTGGAGCTGGGCGATGGTGAATTGTTGCACTCTTTGGGGAGGAATGCTCCTCACCTGCATGCTGGAGGTAGATGATGAGCTATGCTCCCCTGTCCCAGCCAGGCAATGCTATAAACATGCATTTGTAATGTGGGGATGGCATAAGGTTTCCCTTGCACTGAGGGATGGCTCAGTCCAGTGCAGAATCCCATTGACTTCACATGGGTCCACCTACCCTGAGTCTTATATACACGGTAAATATCCCCATCAGAATTGGGAGGGACCATGAGAGGTCATCAAGTCCAGTCCCCTAGACTTCCGCTCCAGATCAGATGGACTGAGCAGACAGACAGAGCTAGCGCCCCATGGAGAGAGCTGGTATGTCAGGATTACAAATGCTATGATTTACCAGTGAACTTGAGGAAAGAAGGCTGTTAAGGCCATAATAGTCCATGAAGGCACCAGGTTCAGAGGCTTAAGAAGAGGCATTTGACAGATCTCAGCCAGTCTGGAACTCAGTGGATGTAACCTGGAGAAAATGGGAATGAGTAGCAACAATTGGGAACAGAGCTGAAAGGGTGGAGGAAAAATGAGAGGCAGCAGCAAGCACCATTAGAGCAATAGACCTGGAGTTTGCTTGTCAGGTTTTTGGTTTTTTAAACCTCGCTGCCTTCTGGAAGAATGAAGGATTATAAAATATTGAAAAGATGTCTAGAATGCCTGGCCGATCGATCAAGGGAGATGATCAAAGCGTGTGCTCGCTCCATGCTCTGGGTTTAGCCGGAGGAATGGAGGGAAGGGGGTTTATACTTCCTTGGAGGAAGGGATCTCAGCTCTTTGAAAATGAACATTAAACCAGATCCACTCAATGTCATTTGAGCTTATAGGATTTTACAGACCAAGTGGAAAGGCAGCCAGGAGATTGAAGCAGCACAAGTAATGGATTGTAGACATCTTAGAGCTAGCAAAAATGCCCTAGCAGGAGCTTGATCTACCTCAAAAGGTGGGAACTTTTACCCACTAACCGCATTCTTCGGTCAAAGTTTGATGTTGCCCTTTTTCTTGTGATCAGGGGCCCTGATATTTTTGGGAACTCTGTCTCCCAGGGACAAATTGTTCCTAAGAAGGAACAAAACAGCAAGGAATGGAACCGGGCTGCAGTATATGCTGAGATTTGCAACATTAGAAGGGCAGGACATGAACTATTCATGGCTTGTTGGCTGCTTTTGAAGCAAGTCTTAAAGAGCTGGATATTTGGCTAGAATATCTCCCATGTACGATCTTAACTGTTTATGCAAGTGTTAGCCCTGGAATGGCTGAGTTATTTGTAATGGGCAGAAGACCAGAGGCAAAGCATTTATGTCATTTCGAGCCGCAGTTATTGTTCTATTTTGTAGCATAAGTGGTCATTTTGCGCTTTGCTCCATTACAGGCAGTGTGTTTAGTTAAGTGTGGGGATTTAATGTGCACACATTCTTAGGCTATCTAGCAGAGAAGAGCTCTGAACAGGATTTCTGCTCTGCTAACAACAAGGAGCTGTTGGAATATTTTCTCTTTGGTCTTTTCTCTCCCCTATTCCAGAGACAAAGGGCTGGAGAAACTACAGATCCTCAGCTGGTATAGAAGTTCCAGAGGGGTAGCCATCTTAGTCTGTATACAGCAAAAACGAGAGTCCTGTGACACTTTAAAGGCTAACAAAATTTCTTCAGACATAAGCTTTCGTGGGCTCCAACCCACGAAGTGGGTAGGAGCCACTGTGCATCTGATAAGTGGGTTGGAGCCCACAAAAGCTTATTCCTGAAGAAATTTTGTTAGTCTTTAAGGTGCCACAGGACTCTCGTTGTTTTAGCTGGTATAAAAATCAGTTTACACCATGAGAATCTGACCCAGTGGTTAAACTCCACTGAAGTCAGGGTGATTATGTTAGGAGAGGGATAGGCAACCCCTGGCACCCTGGCCAACAGTGGCACACGAGCCCATTTGGAGAGACACTCGGCTTCCCCTGTGGCACCATGGAAATTGCCACGCCTGCCCCCAAAAGACACTCCAAGTGGCTTCTTTCAGGGGCGGCTGCAGTGCGGAGGTCCCTGCCATGTCCATGCACCAGGCATACCATGTAAAGAAGCCTCCCAGAGCAGCTCCTCTGTGATGTGCCACCACCAACAGGAGTGACTCCAGGCAACTTCTTTCCCTGGTGTGCCTGGGAATAGAGGTCCCCAGGCACACTGCCGAGAGGAGCCACTCCAGGTGGCTTCTTTCCATGAGTGGGCCATCGGCACCAGCTGAGGGTTGAGAAGGAGGGACCAGCACAGGGGTCGGCAAAGGTTGCCAACCCCTGTGTTAGGAATTAATTTAGCCTGGTAATTTTCAAACGAGTGGTCCATGAAAGGTGGTAGTTCCCATAGATCTGTGATTTTTCAGCCTGTGGTCTGCAGACCATGGGGGTCCACAGGCTGTCTAAATTTCCAAAGGAGTCCACACCTCCCCAGGAAATATTTTAGAGTTCTGCAAATGAAAAGAGGTTGAAAACTACTGTGCTAGTCCATGGCATGGAGGCAAGAGCCCTGGGCATCGCTTGAAGTCAGTCATTTTACTCAGTTGTACATCGTGTCACAATGATGGCTAATTCTTGCCTGTATAGAGTATCGCACTATGGACAGAGCTCCCATTGACTTCACTGGCTGAGCATCTGGTCCTGGGTGAATGCCCCATCACCTGTTTCCCACCACTCAAACAGTCCCCAAATTAAAGTGAAATCAGACTGCAACTATTCAAAAACTGTGAGAGGCCAAGATCCACCAGAAAACACAGGCACGTTTTACATGCTTTAATGGGTCAGATAGATTAAGCCCCACATTTAAAGGGGGTGTTCAAAACCTATGGGAACAGAAGAGTTGAGCGTTTTCTGAGTTTAAGTTGAACAAGACGCACAAACACAGCAACTCTATTGGTGCTGGGGCTGGGATGCAGACATGGAGCCAAGATCCAGCTGTGGAAACACCCATTCCTCCTGCTCTCCCTCCCGCTAACGGCCTGCAAAGACAATAAGCTGTTATGATTATGGGCATTCAGTTCTGACTGACAGATGTATGTCACTCTCCCAGCCAATTAGGGATGCCCCTCAGGCTCCAATATCACTCCTGCCACGTGCACAGAGTGGCTGCTGGTGTGCCAGCTCCATTCTAGTGCCCCAAAACCAGGGAATGAACTTGTTGAGACCCATCTGTGGAACTAACCAGGGTGGGGTGGAGTCCCAGTCTAAGTGCAATGTAGGCAGTGAACAGAGCATGCATTCCCACAAGGAAAGTATCTAAGTCTGTTAGCAACATCAGTAAAGGTCTTTCTGCACAGACAGATATCTAGTCTCAGCAATGTCCTTTTACCCTTGTATGTTTCTTTGAACATACCAGCTTCAGAGCTTTCCGCTCTCATGAAGCAAGAAACAAGAACCTTTGTCGCAGAGCAGGATTCTCGGGGTCCTAATGCCCAAGCTCCTGATGCCAGAGCCAGACAATCTACTTATGCAAGAAGAAGTGAGACAGTTTCCTCTCCTCATCCCAGTCCCTGGCCACATCACAAAGGAAGCAGAGTGGGGACACAGACTTGGCCTAGGGCTTAGCACGAAGGGGTTGGAACCTGCTAATGGCTGCTGTATTGCTTGTTCCAAGGGCGCAGGAGACGTCAGGCCAGTGGATGGAAGAGGCAGGATGGGTTGTAATATGGTACAGCCCAGTAGCTTGATCCAGCAGACCTAGCCTGACAAGCTATTGGGAGAGGTATTAGGCATGCCTCTCCTGTACTGAATCTTTCCTGACATGGACCAGTTACCCTTCCAGCTGCAGGAGACAGCCCAGCTTTTGAGGCTCATAGGAGTGGTCCTTATGACAAAGGCACCAGAGTGCTCTGAAGACATCTCCACACTTCTAGGGTCCATCTGAACTCACAGCCAGCCTGATTACAGATATAAACTCCTGGGTTCTTCTCTTCCCTCTGGAGCTAGCGCTAGCGGACCCTGGCCACGTTTCCTCATCAGGAAGTTCCCGGATGCACTGAGTGCATCTTCCAAGTCTAAGCCGCAGCTATTGATGGGCCTACACCAAATCCTAGGCCACAAGTCAACAGCTCAGGCCACATCATGCCCCATCAGAACCTACTTTTCACTAGCCAGGGCTGAGTCCCACACCCACTGAGGAAGGATGCTGGTGATGTCACCGGAACATTTTCAGCAGGTCCCTCCTGGTTCCAGCTAAGTCAGGGGACAGAGCAGTGGCTAGTGGTCTTTAGGGCTACTGGCGCACTATCAGAAGCCAACAAAAGGAGCGTGATTGAATCTATAGGAATTCCCACCAGGGACCAGGTCTGACACATGATCACCATGGAGTGGTGCTTTAAGGTTTCCTTCCTCAAAGAGTGAGAAATGGTGCAGAGACTACAGGAAACATTGGTGCTCCAGGGAGGGCATTAAAAGGAGCTTCTTCCCTTAGGGCACCACAATTAGGATTTAGCCCCTGGGAGTCCCCTAATGAACACTCACCTGTAATTAACAGCACCAGCCACCAGGGATACCATTATTTTATTTTCCAACACCACAACTATTAAGGACTCATTTACCAGGCTTTACAGGGTGGGAGATTCTTCACAGGAATAGAAAGTTGCAGCTCCTCTGGCTGCAGTCAGACAATGCATTTAACCTTTACAATTAACTGTATTGTCCAAGCCCAGCCTGGCCAGTTTCAAGGAGTCTTTCTAGACCAATGGCCCTTGACCTTTTCTGCATCGTCTTACAATAAAAGCCATTTTTGGCATTTCTTCATCCTTCCATAGTTGTGGGGCCACATCCCATCTAGCCAAACAATGTTATTGTTGCTACCCCCATTCGCCAACCTGTTTTTGACTCAAGTTGAGACTCCATGATCAAGATAATAAGGGTTTGATCCTTAACTGGTGTCAATCAGCTTCACTCCATTAACGTCAATAGAGTTGAGCATCTGGCCATCAGAGTGAGTGTGTTTGTGAGCTTGGTACTTGAAATAATCTGTCCAGTCACCACCCTTCCACCATATTTCCAAGGACACGCGACCATCCCACCATGGCTTTCAAAGCATCTGACAAAGTGGGATTTTCTCCCAGGAAAGCTCATGTGATAAATAAATGTGTTAGTCTTTACAAGTGCCACAGGACTCCTTGTTTGTTTTGCTGACCTAGACTAACATGGCCACCCCTCTGGAACTTGGCAATGGATGGAGATAGCTTTGAAGCAGGGAAGTGGTGAGTAGATGACTAAATTAGATTCAGGTTTGGATCTCCAAGGTTAGGGGTGCTGCGATCAAGGTGTAGGTTCAGCCCATTGTAATGAGATTGTGAATCCCCCTCCCCCTTCTATGGTGAATTTTGGGTCTGGATTTTTATACCCAAAGTTCAGAGAGATGTTTGAAATAAAACTGCAGATCCAAACTTGCACCTCAACCAAAAGAAATCTTTTCCTGCTCGGGGTGCGCCTGCCAACCACCGGGAGTTAATGAGTTTCAGTGCTGAACACCCCCAGGTGTTTTTGAAAATCTCACCCACAGAGTCTATGATTTCATGTCCCACTTAAAACTGATCTGCAAAGAATCAATCCAGCATAATCCCCAGAGAAATGTCTTCTTCATGTGGTGAGAAACCCCTCAGCTCATAGCCTCTCCCGGTAGGATTGGAACAGAGCAGAAATTAACATTTTGATTTTGCGAGAAGTTCCCAATTTGTACCTTGAAGGCTGAAAGCAGATATGCAAGTACAGCTTTGGATCAAGACCTTGGAGGGAAACATGGAAGCATGAACGAGCCACCAATGGTGCTCAATCTTTTGCAGGTCACGACACACTTGGCAGCATATCATGACTCTACAGACACCAGCCCACCCCCTCAGGCTGAATCCAGCCATCTCCCTGGCTCTCTGCGATACACCACTGTGTGGTGACACAGTGGTTGAAGAACCTCTGCACTAGATAGTCTATGTCTGTCCTCAGCCCTCTCTAAATACTGCCTCACACAGACATTAACAAGTCTTCCCCCTCCAGACACCTAGGATATTCTCAACCCCACCTTACAGACAGGGGAGGGGAGGTCAAACTTGCCACATGTGATCTTAGGCAAATGGATGGCATTTCTCTGGCCGTCTGTTTGTCTGAATGTAATGCAATAACTTTGGGACACAGGATCTGTTATGTTCCGAACCAAAAGAAGAGAAATAATGTGACGGGGAGAAAGGAGGCATGCGGAGCCTTCTGACATGGGAGAAAAGAATGGTGGACATTGTTATTGTGGGGACACAGACCCCCATCGTGTGGGAAAGTGTGAGACGGGGGAAGTTGCAGAATGTCCTGAAATAGAGGGGGATGGGAGAGTGGCACCCAGGACACTTGTGGGGGGAATAGAGGGCAGTGAGGAGTCCTTGAGATGTGCTACTCAGCCTACAGGAAAAGAAAACAAAGTGTGAGAGCCCGTAGTGATGCAATCAAGAACTGAGCCTCAGTCCCTTAAGTCCAAGTCCACTGCATCACTCAGAAATCACCTTCCCTCCCTGATCCGGCCGGTTAATGCTGGGTTCTGTGCAGTTCCAGGGAGCAAACTCTGAATGTGATGACATCCGCTCAGCACTTATAGAAGCACCACAGCCCCCAGCACAAACAGGGGTGGTTTATTTTAAAGCCAGAATCGTCTTTCTCCGTAAAAAAATAAATAAATAAATAAATAAATAAATAAAGTCACACAATTGCAGAAGGCTCTCGCTTTGGGAAACACCTGGAGTCAGCGCTTTCTCCTGGAAGGGCAGGGAAGTGTCCAGAGAACACTAGCCGAGGCATGTGCCCTGGGGGGGGGGGGGAGGAGGAGGAGGAGGAGGAAAGAGCTAAGCCTGCCGCTAAGAGAAGTGGAAATCACATGTTCTCCTGCAGTATCTACTACCTGCAATTTAATGCCACAGTTTAGTAAGCTCCTGCTCTACTCTCAGGCCTGATGAATCAGACACAGCTTTGATTACCAGACACTTGAGCTCCCTTTCATTAGCAGTGCAAACCACACAGGGATTCTAGGCCATTGCATCACTGCAGTCACACCAGACAAGTCCAGGGCCCTGAATACTCCACTGCAATGAAAGATCCCCACCGTGCAGCTCTCCTCTGCCAGATGACTCTGCTCAAGTGACATGGTCTGGTCCCCTGGGCCACTGACTTTCAGTGTTTGCCAATCAAGTCAATGGAAGGACTCCCACTGACTTCAATGGGAGCTGTATCATGCCCCATCTACGTACCGGTGGGTACGCAACCAGAGTATCGAAGAGCTGAATATGGACTGGCATTTGAGAGCCAAGCTGGCTTCTTTCCCGCTTACACATTGCTGCTACTGAGATTGTGCCTGGTCTATACCTACAACGGAAGTCTACCTAGCTGCATTGCTCAGAGGTGTGAAGTAATAGGTTGACCAAACTCCTGGCTAGTTTGACAGAAAGATTCTTCTGTTGACTTAATCCACCTTCCGAAGCAGTGGTAGCTAACTAAATCGACGGAAAACCCCCTTCAAATGACATAGGGAGCATCTGCACTACAGCTGCTGTACTGTAGCTGTGCCACCATCACAGAGAGACCAGAAATTTTACAGGCCAAAGACAGACCTCTCTGCTACACACGCAGTCCCATTGGTAAAGGGGCTGGACAATGTGAGTGGAACTTGATAAACAATTCTGGGGGTGCTGTCCTGGCTGAAATAGAAGGTAGCTCACCTCTCTCAGGCCAAGTCCACACTCAAACTTTTGTCACAATAACAACGTTGGCTAGGGTGTGACATTTTGGTGGTGGTTCTACACCGTCCAAACCCCTTGGTGTAGACACAGGTCAACTGACGCAACTTATTTTGCTTCCCAAACCCACCTAAGCTGTACGTAGCAAATGCACTCTCAGCCAGTCGGAGCCGGATACATACCAGGAGGGCTTGTTGGTGTAGCTAAACGGGCAAAGCTTTTCTGCTCTAGACCTGGCCTTTGTTGTGTTGGCTCAACAGGGTTAAACAAGAGAAACACCCAGGACTTGGATACATGTGAGGGGCAGAGCTGCTGGGTTAGGAGGGGATTTTTTGCAGTCTCTTTTCAAAGCAGAATTGTGCTTCGTTGGTCCAGTTTGAACCACAACAGCGCACGTGATGCACTGATAGCCAACCCCACTGAACCTTGACGTAGCAGCGTTCCTCACACTGCAACAAATGTCACACTCATAGTCAAACCCACCTAGGACGATGATCACTCGGAAACTCAGACGAGACGGGACCCAGGCTGCTGGCTCTGAGGTAAAGGACAATCTTTGAGAGGGATGTCAGGCGGTTCTGATGCCTGGGCTCAGAGACCAGTGGGATACACGTGCAGTAACATTACAGTCCTTAGGGTGTGGCAAGTCCAGACATCCAGCTTTAGTGACATTCCTTTACTTCCCTTGGAAAGAGTCAGAGCACACATACATTCTCTGAGACTAGCAAACATGCTTCATACTCCCCAGAATAGCTAGCTGGCGTAGCTGTAGAACCATTTGAGGGAATTCAGTTTTCATGTCTGCCCTGAGCTTCTTGCTCCCCAGACCAGGGGAGATTGTGCCCTTTGCCCTGACGCTATCACCACCACAAAGGGGAGAAGAGGAAGGCGGGACAGCATCACTCTGTGTCACCCAGCAGAAGGAAGGGGGCTGGGTCACAGCCAGTTGAGTGGAAGCTCCTGATCCAGCGGGGAACGTGGATACAGCTGTGGGTGTGTGGGGAGAAGTGCTGTACAAAGCCAGCATACCAGCACTGAGCATATTTGGGGCGGGTAGGCTCTGATAACCTGGGACAGTGTCTGGACCTGAAACGCAGGCAGACACCTCCATGGTCACTAAGGGAGCAGAGAACAAAACCTGTGTGATGTGTCTGTGGCCTGACAGCAGAGACCAGCCTGCCATGAGGAGAACATCACCATGCTCTTCCAACTGCACCAGGGTTTCTGAACCTTGTCCCTGCTGCCATGAGGCAGGCACCTCCCCTAATGAGTACCCAGGAGAGCTCTGCACCAGCCATGCCTGTGCAAAAGCTGCTTTTCCACTACAGCCTCTGCAGGCAGAGGTTCATCTGACTAGAACGGCAGGGCCCACAAGTTTCCAGACAAAAGGGGATCCAGTCACTTAATGACGATCAAGGTGTCAACAAAACTTCCATTCAAGCCCCAGGCGGTTCTGAGTGCAAGCCCTGGGTGAAGTGGAGAAGTCAGGGTGTTCCCCGAGAGCCAGACGTCCCTCAGCTATTTCAGAGGCTCTAGGGACATCTGACAGGTTCTTCCTCCACAGGTACCAAACCCCTGTCCTCTAGCATGAGGGCACAGTGGGGCTCAGCCATCTTGAAAATACTAGAAAGAGGCAGCAAGAGAAGATTTGGGGTGTTCTGTCTACTGAACCTCTTTTGTTCTCAGTGTTTTCTCTCAGGAACCGCACCACTGTGCTCCAGAGGAGAGTGTATCTGCACACACTTCCACCCCACAGCGCCTTTGGGGCTGAGAGTGACGTTAATGCTCCTGGCCTGCCAGGAAGGACAATCCAGCCCAGTTATTAGTCCATGCTCAGACTTCACTACCTTGTGAATTCAAGAGCCATCACTCACAGTGCCCACTACACTGGAGGTCATCACAGAGCCTGGCAACCTACAGACAGAGTCCTACCAAGTAGAGGCAGCAGCTCCAGTTTACCACACTGGAGAAACAAAGGCTCAGCCTTTGGCACCAGCAAGTCTATGTTCACTTTGGCCCTCTACCCTCCTTCCCAGCTAACACAAAGAGGAAACACGTCCTCGGTCCAAACCACTCCATGCCTCTTGAAGTGCCAAGCACTAGAGTTGCCTGTAAGACCAGGCTTTGGGAGACCATAACCGCAAACAGCTTGAATAAACTACATGCCCTATTGATCCATTGTCATTAGAAAACAATCCTTGTTAGCAAAGGGGAATTGTGGCCGGTCCATATGATCATCAGCTGTTGTATACAGAATACCCAGTGCCAGGGTAGCAATCCAGGCTGCGGAGCACGCACCACAAATATTAGCAATGAAGCTCATCAGCCATAGAAGGAAGATATTAAAACAAAGCAGATATACAGAGTTGGCCAAGGTCATACCATTCAACGTCAGCAGGGCCAGTAATACAGCCCCAGTCCCATTCTCTAACCATGGGACACGTGGTCTCCCTACACACAATTTATTTGAACACAGCTCTTCAAGGCACCCTCACAACAGAGTGTGTAGCATGAGGCAGCTTTAGTGAGCAACATATACATGCAACCATTGAGGTATTGTCACTGGGTTCACTCACCACAGGGAGCACCTCCTGCCAGCCATCCTGGGGATTACCTCAGCCAGCTTGCACACCCCTCTGACACCACCTTCTCCCAATTTATCCCGCTTGGCATCATCACTCTCTCCCAGATCTGCCATCTCCTCTTCATGGCTGGGTCCTTCAACCAGGTCAGTAGAATCCCCCTTTCCAGGGAGTTCACTCCTTCCAGGACAGCTGTCCAGCTGATGTCCCTCATGCCAATACCTAGTGAATGGAAGGGGCATCAAGACCCACCCTGTACACCAGGTTCCAGCCCAGGAACTCTATACCAGGCATCCAGAGTCCCTGTACACTCCTACCTCTCTGCTGCTGTTTCCATAGGCTTCTTCCTACTTATCTGCCTCCCCCCCCTCCTTGGGCTGGTCAGCTTCTAACTCCCTTCACTCAGGGAATGGCTACAGCCTTTCCCAACAGCTACCACCTCACTCCACAGCCAGCTACCTGGCTTTTAAAGGCCTGGCCTGTTCCTGCACAGGTGAGTCTGTTCCTCTCATTAGGGTTTTCTTCTCACATTCACACTATTAAGTTAATTGGCCCATCTGATCTCCATTAATCCCCTTCACTCCGGTGTGAGATGGACATTCCCTAAATCCTTCAGGGACCCAACCGTGTAGCACCATGCTGCTCTTCTGAACTCTGAATCTACAGGGAAACAGTGTGGCCATTTACCTTTCCATCAGTGCATGGACTTTCCTTGGCCATGAGGAGCACCTCATCCTCTGGTCCATCACTTGTCTACACAAAGGGACCTTGATAGGTCATCTAAGCCAATCCCTGCACTGAGGCAGAGCTAAGAATTACCTAGCATTATAACCTTGACAGGTGTCTGTCTAACCTGTTCTTAAAAACCACTAATGATGGAGATTCCACCACCTCCCTAGGTAATTTAATTTGTTCCAGTGTTTAACCACCCTTATAGTTAGGAAGTTTTTCCTAATGTCTCAATTAAATCTTCCTTGCTGCAATTTAAGCCCATTGTTTCTTTCCCCATCCACAGTGGTTAAGGAAAACAATTTATCACCCTTCTCTTTATAACAGCCTTTTACACACTTGAAGACTGTTATCATGTGTCCTTCCTCCCCCCCCCAACCCTCCAGTCTTCTCTTCTCCAAACTAAACAAACCCAGTGTTTTCAAGTTGTCCTCATAGGACATGTTTTCTAGACCTTTAATCATGTTTTAAGCTCTCCTCTGGACTATCTCCAATTTATCCACAACTTTCCAGAACCATGGTGCCCAGAACTGGACACAGTCCTCCAACTAAGGCCTTATCAGTTCTGAACAGAGAGGAAGAATCACTTCTTGTGTCTGGGTACAGATCCAACATGCCATACCTATCTATCCAGCACATATGTGTTTATAAATGGACACCTCATTCCTGACCCAAGATCAGATATTTAATACAGGTCCAGCCCTGACTCAAACTCAATCCCTATCTGTTAAAGCCACAAAAACATTCTGTGCATGCTTTCCCCATGGCAGATGCCCCAAAATTCAGCCATGTGCATAAAAAGCTTAGGGCAGTCATGTCCAGCTCTCCCAGTAATTGAAATCATGGCAGGGCCTGGATTGCTGCGAAGTGTTAGCAGGGAGAATGCTAACATTCCTCCTTGTTGCAAGACTGTACAGTTGTAACGGGTTGTAAAAACAAACAAGCCCTTTTTCCTTGTCTGGGTGTGTGTGTGTGTGGGGGGGTGTCTTCTCCAGATACTAAAACAGCTCCCTGCTGACACAAGTGGTGCTTACATGAGAAGCCTGAAACCCGCTAATCAGATTTCAGCAGTGAATTAATAAACGTGTGTATGTGTTGCTGTGTTTGCCAATCCTCTGTTCTGGAGATCATAAAAGTACAGTGCCACAGCCGGTTCTAGGAACAGAGGGCCTGATTCAGCTCCCAGGGAAATCAACAGGACTCTTTCCCCTCACTTCACTAGGAGCTGGATCAGGCCATCAAAAAATGGAAGAGGGAAAAAAACAGGTGACTGAGCACAAGACCTGACAGCTGGGCGTATAGCTCACCTCCCTTGCCCTCTCCACCTTTGACCATAAATTTTGACACTGCTTCCATCCAGTGTCAGGGACCAACGGGTAAAACCAGCTCCAGTAACGAGAAGGGCTTGGCACCCTCCCAGTGGACTGCGGTACTGCTTCTGAGCGAGGCTCCTTTTGAACCTTCATTTTGAATCTTTTAGGGTCCAATTTACATTTTTCTAAAGTTGATTGACAATTCCTGACACGAGCGTGTTGGGCCCCAACTCACACCTCCTCTCCAGAGGTGGGGCAAAGGTTTCAGCATTATTCCTAGCCACTGGCACCTGTGACTACCCCAGATAAACCCTCCTGAGCCATGGGCCCCTTCTGATGAGGGGAATCAGTGGCTCCGGTGTGGTGGAACAGCATCTCTCCTTAACAGGCAAAAGAGCATCACCCAGACTTTGCAGTGGCCTCAGGAAGAGAGGAGAGCTGAAAAATTGTGTTCAGCAGTAAGAGAGAGAGAATGATCAAATTAGGAGGGGGGGGAGTTGTTTATTTAGAGCTGATTTTGATTTTCTTCTTTCAAATATCAGCAGGATGCTGAGCCCAGCCTCATTATGCAAATAGAAGCAATTAGAGCTCACCCAGGCTTTCACCATGTGATGCAGTTTATGGTGCTCTCAGAAATTCTTCCTGCGACATGAGAAGAATAACAAAGGGGCTTGTGCTGCTGTGCTCTGGCTCTCTCTGTGACTCAGACCATGGTGGATGTTGCCATTTGGGAAAGTAAACTGTTTTTATTTTATTTTTGTGACATAAAAAAACTCTCAGATCTCAGAAAGTCTCTTTAATCTCCATCCCCAGGGACTGTCCTTTTGCCGTGTTCTGGGTAATGACTTTCCGAGCAAAGCAGAGCTCTGGGGAGACAACAAGCTTGCACAAAACTAGCTCCATGTCTACACGGTGGGCACGCCCGTGGGGTAGTGCTGTAGCTGTGCAAAGTCAATAGCTAGATCGACAGACGCATTCCTCTGTCAACCTCGCTGTGTCTACACCAGGAGATACGTTGGCATAGCTAACCCTGAGCGATGTCGGTACATTAATCTGAATTTTAAGTGTAGACCAGGGCTAGATACCCCTCGTTCTGGTCCTGGAGAGTGGAGGTGAGTGAAGATTTTTTACAGTGAAACAGAAAACGGCACCACAACCAACTCAGAAAGGCCAATTTTCAAAAAACCACATCTCTAAACGATGGCATTTCCTGGAGTAAAAGCAGATTTGCCTGGAAAATGTGCCGAAACCAGGTAGGTTTTGTAAAAAAAGAGAAATCAACCCTCTGATCTTTGAGATGCTATGGAATTAATTCAATTAGAGTGAGAAACAGAAATTCACATGAAACACCACGGAAAGGAAATGATTAATTTTGCACCCTGTGAAAAGTCCAATTTAGGTCTTGTCTACACACAAAACCTTCACCAGTTTAAAAACTGATTTAGCTAACCAGCTGCAAACCCTTGTGAGGACACTGGTTTTGGTGGCTTATATCAAATTGCATATTGACACAAAAATATGCACCAATTTAACTCAATCGGTTTAAAAACACACCTGTACTTAAACTGGTGCAACTCCAAATTTAGAGGCGGCTTCATCTGTTTGATCACGGAAAGCAGATAAAGGCTGGGAGACAGCTGAGAGCAGGTGCAGAATTAGACTACCCTCCTCTAACATTTCACTCTTCCATCGGACCATTAAAAAAAGCAAGAATTTTACATGGTGGACCAGATTCTGATCTCAGTTTTGATGGTGTAAATCCAGATCAACTCCACTGACCTCATTAGCTTTCCCCTGGTTTACACCGGTGTAACAGATCAGAATTAGACCCATTATCTTGCTCTCTTTTTCTGTAGATTTCTCTGGCACACATGAAAGAGCGAAAAGAAAAAGGCAGGCTGCAGTCCTGTTGGTAGGGAAAGTATGTCATGCATGTTAATGATGCTTTTTTAATTTTGATCTCTCTCCTGAGTCCCCTTTCGCTGCAACGAGAGGTTAGTGAGTTAGCTAGGATCTGCCATATCAAGCAAACTTTGCAACCTGTAAGAAGAGTTTGAGGGGTTCTTTACTCTGCCTTTGAGGGTAATTAACTATGTGCGCTCACTGGGTGGAGAGTCAACACACAAGATCTACAGTCTACAAATCTGTGTAGGGCAGCACAGAGGTGGAAGTTCTCATGCATTTCATTCAGCCCCAAGACATTGCAGGGAAGGTGTGCTGAGTTTCTTTCAGAGACGAGGTGGATAAGGTTACATCTTTCCCTAGGGTACGGCAAATCAGGGCAATTGCCCTGGGCCCCGCACTTTGGGAGGCCCCAGATTTGTGCCAGGACTGGCTAGGAGCCTACTGCACCCCAGCAAGACCCAGTGGGAGACAGGTGGCTGTCGCCAGGGTCCCAGCTTTGCCCTGGGCCTCACACCCTGCAAGGGACGGTCCTGCAACCTCCCTCTTCTGGTCTTCAAACAACTCCCCAACCTAACTAAGTTCACTAACAGAAGCAAACTCCCCGCAGACCAGGACACCCCACTGCAAAGAGCCACCAGGGCCTGCCATAGCAGCAGATGTAACTTACAGAAACATCACCACAGCTACAATTATCGGTACCCCCCTGCAGCACACGTTTCAAGCTCCATGGGTCCCGCCCAGGCCCATCGCAATAGGTGGTGTACCTAATTTAGTGCACTAAACACCTCAATGAGAACTATGTGGGAGAAACCCATCAATCATACACGCTTCAGTCAACTCACACAGAAAACACCCTTATCCATGGGGGGAGAGGGGGACCTTTCACAAAGCTATCACTTAGGGCAGTGAGCCCCAAACTTTTTACCCCACATCTCCCCCTTTACTTTGAATGTGCCTCTCCCAGCTCTGGCTGGAGCAGGGTCTGGGGGCTGTAGCTGGGAGTGGTCCACGGTGGCCAGGGTCCAAAGCAGAGTGGTGGGGTGCCACAACTGGGGGCTGAGGCAGGGACCAGGTGCCAAGGCCAGAGCCGGGGGCTGGGCATTGAGACTGGGGCAGGGGGGCTGGGTATCGAGACCAGGGCTGGGTGCTGAGCGCTGAGGCCGTTGCATTGCGACCAGGGCCAGAGACCGCAGCTGAACCAACAGCCAAGGGCGGAGGCTGCAGCCAGGCCTGGAGGAGAGCTGGGGGTGGGGGCAGAGCCGGGCTGAGGGGTCCTCCCCCCTCAGCACCCTCCTGAATGTTCCTCTGCCCCTCCCTCCAACCCCAACGTGAGCACGCTCCACCGTTTCGGGACTGCTAACTTAGGGTGACCGGACAGCGGGATGGGGCTGAGGGGTAATAGGCGCCTATTTATGAATAAGCCCCCAAAACCGGGTCTGTCCGTATAAAATCGGGGCATCTGGCCACCCTACGGTCGCTCCATATCTGACCTCTCAGTCCATGTCTCAAAGGGAACCTGCACAATGCCTTCAAAAGACA
Organism: Pelusios castaneus; assembly: GCA_007922175.1. NCBI lineage: Eukaryota > Metazoa > Chordata > Testudines > Pelomedusidae > Pelusios > Pelusios castaneus. The sequence continues at coordinate 7,652,622 of ML685786.1, read as the reverse complement.
AGCCTGGCCGCTTAACTTTGCTAGCCACTGAGTGCTGGTCTGACGAGACACTGGATTTATGGTTTGTACCATCTGTAACCCACGAACCCGTCTTTGCTGTCCTGGGACTGGAGCCACTCCCCGTGGAATGGGCTCTTGCAATGTGTGTCACACTGGCTGCTCCAGCTTGTATTTAGCTGTGACACTTGGAGGACAGGTTTTTTCTTAACACCCACCAGCGCCTCAGAGCACTTCAGCGAAGACTGGATGGGTGGAGCTCTCCCGTCAGTGCAGGTGCCCCCCATCCAGAAGGTGGTAGCCAGCTAGATGGGAGAATTCTCCTGGTGATCTAGTGCTGTCTGCACAGGGGTGTAGGCTGGCTTACGTGCGTTGCTCAGAGTGTGGATTTTTCACACCCCTGAATGACATAGTTACACCAGCCTAATTTCCTGGTGTGGACCGGGCCTGAGCGCCTTTCCCAGACATGAAGAGCAGCTCTGGGGAGCAAAAAAGTTTGTCCCTTTCACCAACAGAAGCTGATCTGACAAAAGATATTACCTCATCCATCTTGTCTCTCGAATATCCTGGCTCTGACGTGGCTGCGATATTACGAACAGTAACTGAGATCCTTTCTTGTACAATCTTGTTACGTTTAATGTATGAGAAAGAGGGAGTCTTAATGCTGGGATCTGGTGGCCAGGACTCCTGGGTTCTACTTCCACTTATGTCCCATCCTCACTGTGTCACTGTGGACTTTAAGACAGGAAACACTAGAGAAGTTCAGTATTAATATTATTTTGTGCAGAGCTTGCAGATCAGAGAGCAGAGAGGGTGTTAGAGTATTGAGCAGAATCTCTCAAAAGGATTCAAGTCAGACCAAGACACACTTTTCTTTTCTTTTTTCTTCAAAATAACCCTCCAACACAGCATCTGCAATGTTGGGTGACTAGTCCCCAGAGACTAGCCCTGGAATAAAACAAGTCTCGCCCTCTTTTTCAATCAGCTCGTTTAGAACCACATCAGAGCTGAAAAGAAAAATCCACTGAATTCCAAAGTTGTCTCTCTCAATGAACTGCTTGCGCCCGCCCACTTCCCTGTTTCCAAATAGGACCTGACCATTAGTCGGCCCTAAGGCAAGGTGCACACCCTGCACCTGGCGCTGCAGATGCTTCAGTTTGAAGTCAATGGGAGTGTTCGCACACACATTTTAAGCTTGTGGTATAAGTGACTGCGGATCTAGGGCTGTGAGCCTATTGCACAGTTGCTCCCATTAATCTCTCCCTCCCATTAAATTCCAAAGCCACATTCTTATTAGTATCAGGTCTTATAAAAACTTTACACAGAATCTACATCCTGACAGTATCCCATTAACAGAAAGAGATAACAGGCTTGAAGACCCTGAAGACTGTAGGATTGTTCTGCTCAACCAGTGGGTCATGGACTGGAAATGCGGGTGTAGCTCACCACCAGAGAACAGCAAAACCCCTGTGTCTCTAAGACCCAGCGGTAGCCTTTCATGCAAACAGCTGATTCAGCTTCAGTCAAGTCATTCTGAGAGACAGACCATTTGGCAGCCAAAGGCTAAGATGATGCTGTTCTTCAGTAACAGAGCTGAGCGAATAATTCATAGTGAATCAATTATTCACTATGAATTTAGGCTCCCTCTGTTAGTGAATTATCTGTGAGCGGGTTACAATTATCCCATATTTATTTGCTACTCAAAATCATTAGCTAAATTATTTAGACAAATCACATGGTTGGTCTATAGATCACAGAGGAGAAACTTAGGGAGAGGTCGATATATGAAATTAAAAAATCAAGCTGCGTTGGTTAGTTTGGATTGGGGGCACAGTATTGTTGTGTTGATAACACCTATAGACCACAATCAGGTTGGGTCCCATTGTGCTAGACATTGTAAAAATCTGTAAAAAGTGGCAATTTCCGTTATCCAACTAGCTGAATGTAACTCTGAGAATAAATCAAGTTTCTGGTGCAAATATTCTCCAATATTTCCTTAAAATGGTCTGCTCCCTGCAAACATTCCTGCCAGTAAATTTGTTCACTGGAACCTCTGCAGAAAGGGAAGAGAGCTCAAGGAAGGCAAATTCAAGTTTTGTTTTGACTGAACATTCACCTAGTTGTTTAAACAAGGTGTTCACTTTAATAACTCACAAAAACACGCACACAAAAGAGCAATATGTGGTTAAATATAATTCATTCACACTGGAGACTGCTGCTACTAAATCCAATGTGCTAGATTCTGTTCCTTACAGTCAAAATAAGGGGCAAAAATATAAACTTGTCTACTTAATACATATATATATATATAAGAGGTTTGAACAGCCTTATTTCAAACCCACAAAACATATTCTTGCTTGAAATATGGGGCCAATTCACAAATAAAAAGTGTGCGATTGTATACCTGGCATATTGGGTTACCTGGATCTGGAGATGTGAAGACATCTTGGTCTAATATTGTGTCGGTGGTCCCTTTAAAAGTGAGGTTGTTGAACCAGCTCATATTTACAAGAAACTTCAGGCTTTTCTCCTCTCACTCCCAGAGCAAATGAGCCCTTTGTAATAACAAGGGAGCTCTTATTTTGTTTGTTTGTGTTTGTGGAGCCCCAGTTTCAGAGGAAAATATTGCTAAGTGATAAGACCTACAATGAACACTTGTGTTTAAACATTCAGTGTTGCTGACTCTCAATTTCATCACGGTGGGACAGGCTGCTCCCCGAATCCAGTCTGATATGCTGCTGTGAACCCCCCAGATTTCCACTCCTGAACCCTGATTCACCCCACTTTGCCAGGTGACCACTCATTCCTGAGTCCACACCAGCCTGCTGCATGTAATCAATCCCAGGCCTCTGGTTGCTCAGGCTCCCCACGCGAGCACCCCCAGCCCCACATACCACAGTGGGAACTTCTAACAGCGATTGGGATCCTTCTCCAATAACAATATACTCAGGTCCGTCCATTTATCATTGAAATGGATCATGCTCAGCCTCCCTCACTCATACCCTCTAAAGTCCACACAGCCTTAGATAAAACAACTACTAGTTTATTGTTTAGGATATGATTTTAAGTGAGTATATAGCAAATCCATGCACAATCATTTAATAAAGCAGTCAGAAGTAGTGGTGAGTAAATAAAAGATATAACACGCATACGACCCTGTAGCACTATTTGGATCACACTTTAGCTTGTTCTCCTCTTTCTTACCCCCAAGTCTGGCTGTGATGGTTTGCAGCCGTCCCTGCTTCTTTAAAGGCAGGGCACAGTCCTTCTTGTAGATGTTTCAAGATGGAGTCTCGCAGGCAAAAAGCCCAAAGCTGTTCAAAGTCTCTCTGTTTCCAGAACGCCCTCGACCCCCTTCTTCCTGGGCTGCAGTGATTTCCTTATTTCTACATGGGCCAGGGAGGACAATTTACATCGCCTTTGCCATGCAATTCTCCAGCTTCCATGCTGTTTATGTGCTGCTGGAAGAGAGTACTGGTTGACACCCTCCCCCCTGAACCATATAAGCTGCTTCACATGGGGGCACACACACATGATGCTGCAGGAAGCACAATACCGTAACAATCATGTAGAATATGTTATGAGCATTCATAAAGGAACCTTGCATAGCATACTGGCATCAAACCATACAGTTACATTATAAAAATGAACAGGAAAGTTACACAGACTATAACTTAGGGGCGCATGGATGTGCATCCGGTGACACATGGGTCTCACCAAATTTGGGACTTTTCTTAAAGCTCCAGCTCCTGGAGTCTGGTGATCATATGAGACTACCAGCTTTTATTAATTTAAAAACATAAACGAGTTAGCTTCTAGCCCTCCTGGGTACAGAGAAAAGCTTGGAAACCTGGCCGCGAAAAGCTCAAAAACTACAAGGCAAATAAAAAGAATCTAAAATGTATTATACTTTTAAACTCTCGTAATTTTTAAGACAATCTCATGCTTTGGGGGCCCTTACTTGTGATTACTGAATGTTTGAGATTGGCAAAGCAGTATCTTCTGACTATAGCAGACTCCTCAAGCAGAGTGAAACTAGAGCTCTTCTTATTTCCAGACAAGGGAAACAACTTACCCAAACCGGTTCCCACTGAGGCTAGGTACTGCCTGCTACAAGTTTAGAAAGCTGCTGAGCTGTAGCATAAACTGTCCATGCACTGAGAGCACGCCTGGTTTGAAGTTGTGTATAATTTTTCTTCACTCTCTTGAACACTGAATAAAATTCTCCCCTCTGCAGTTCTGTTGTGATCTACAGCTATCACTGATTGCTGCAATGTACTGGCTGGTAGGTGGGTGAATCACTGCCCTCTACTGAATGGATTCAGAACTGTTCAACTGTGTGTCATTGCTCCTATACTCAAACATGAGCGAATAGTCTCTCTCTGCGCAGGTCACAGGGGGTTGTGCTTTGTTTATCTAGTAGAAGTTTTGAATTCTCTCTTTGCTACTTTTGAGAAACCACAGTGTGAAGCAAAAAAAACCAACCCAGATGGCCAGGGATTTTTTTTTTTCTGATACCACGTGCTGTCCCACAGGATGGGGTGGCACTGTGTTACCCTCATCATCCCTGGGGTTTAGCCACAGACCTCTCGAATTAAAAGCAGGGACCTGTACAGTTTGGGTTAAAGGTCAGATGCTAAAGCTATTCAGGCACCTAATTCTCATTGCGGTCAACAAAAGTTTGAGGCCTAAGTACTTCTGAGGATCTGGGCCAAGTCTGTTAGCTGGGAGCTGTTGCAGATTCAGACTCTCCACGTACATTGAATTGGCTTTTCTGGAAGACCGCAGTGACGTTAAGCAGACTGGTTCTTAAATGAGCGCTGTGCACCAGGCTATTGTGGGTTAATCCTCACTCAGGGTAAACTAAATAGGTGAAAAATAAGAAGAGAACAAGAAATCTTCAGGACTATTTCCTGACAGATGTTCCATTATACAAAAGGAACATTTTTTTTCCCCCTGCTGTATTGATATTCTGAATAACAATAAGCTCTTGTTCAAAATACATTCTTTTTCTCGATTTGTCAGTCACACTTAAAAAAAAAAAAAAAAAATCACAGGAATGATTTTACCAGGGGCATATTATCGTGGAAGCAGGGTCATTAAGAGGGCCCCGTTACTAGTGCAGAAAAAGAGACAACACCCATTCCTATATACCGAACCCACCTTCTGGAGCAACACGGGCTTGATCTAAAACCAAAGGGCGTTTTCTCCCCGGATTTTAATGGACTTTGGAGCGAGCTGTGAAAGGACATGAATTTTCCTTAGGCAGATGGGAGGAATGTGTGGAGTTTGTGTGTGTGTATTTGAGGGGGGGGGGGGTAGTATTGAGCCTGGAGTGTGATGCAAAAGAACCATGAATATTGATCTATGTGGTAACTCTCCTCAGGGCATGAGCACGGAGTGAAATATCCCAGCTCATGTATGCTTGGAGCCTCCAGACTCACGCACACAGCTGCATGCCCTGCAGTGCCATTTCTTAGACGTTATTCAGCTGCACTGGGAAATTAAGCGCAGTCTAGTGGCTGGAACAAGGGACGAGGAGCTGGGGTCTCTCCCACTGGTTGCTGTGTCCCTGCTGACCTATAGTAAGACCCTGTTGGGGAATTTTAGGAGGGCCCTCTGAGGTCAAGAGGACCTTGAT